>CM067494.1:12485856-12503879 GCA_034552555.1 Semaprochilodus insignis | reverse complement strand
CACACACACATGCACACACACACAGTATATGCATGCCCAAAAGCTTAAAATTTAATATATATATATATATATATATATATATATATATATATAAACACACACACTATATATCATTACATTAAAATCAGCACGCAAATAAACATAAATTGTGAACTATAGTTAGCGAAAACATATATTTTACATATTTAACATATTTAAGTTTGTTGAGAGGAGAGAACAAACAAAACAAATCAAACAAGATCAAATGAAAACCAACAAGATGATTTGTAAAGCAATAAAAATAAGCATAAAAGAGCAATAAAATGCATAATGAAAGAAATTAAAAGTAAGTACAACAACCAACTAAAATAACAGGCAATATGAAAATCAAAACAATTCAGGAAAATAAAATAGAACAGTAAAAGAACAACATCTATATAATATAATATAATATAATATAATATAATATAATATAATATAATATAATATAATATAATACAGCATAAAGAAATATACAGTATATACATACATGACTGAATATATGACAGCAGTGTGATGATGTTTCTAACCTGTGGCTGTACTTTTTTCATTCCTGCTAACAAACTACTAATGAACTACTATAAACACTCACCTATTCACTTAAACCATGTAATGCTTTATAGGGAATGTTAGCACAGAAGAGTAGGGTGGATAAAATGGGTCTAATATAGTCAGTGTCCTCAGACAGCTCAGTCTCCCTCTGACCGGTTCATTGCCTGAGCTTTATGCCAGACCAAGCAGACCCCACATAATATTCAGTCATGAGACTCTGTAGACAAAAAGAAAGAACAAAACTGTAGTTTGGAGCTAAACTAGACATTGACTTCAGATGATAGAAATCTTTTTTTAAACCTGATATTGAGAAAGTGCAGACTGAATCCTTTAAAGTGTAGACCAGCCAAAACATGTTTGGCAGCTGAAGTATACTACCAACTCCAATTTAGCTGCAGGGCTAATGCGGCTAACAAGCAAATATAGCATAAACCACTTTGTTTAACCACTCATTGTCCATTTTTTAAGGTCCCCACAAAATATAGGTGTATTTTGTAGTTCTACAATAACAGACCGTAGTCCAGATTGTTATCCCTTTTACCCTTTTCGTCAATTATCAGGCCTGCCAGAGGACCACAACAGAACAGGTAGAATTAGGGTGGTGGATCATTCTCAGAACTGCAGTGATACTGATGTGGTGGTGGTGTGTTAGAGTGTGTTGTGCTGGTACAGTTAGACACAGCAGGGCTGCTAACACATGCAAAGATGTTAGGTCAGATAATAGCTCATTTTTTGCTGCACCCTTTGTGTTGGTCATATTCTAGTCAGTCATCAGTGGATCAACTCTGGTTTTTAAAAACTCTGATCCGCTCACATCAGCACAACACACACTAACACACCACCACCACGTCAGTGTCACTGCAGTGCTGAGGATGACCCACCACCCATATAATACCTGCTCTGTGGTGGCCTTCAGGGGTCCTGTACACTGAAGAACAGGGTGACTAACAGGGTAACAGGGTGACTAACAAAGTATACAGAGTATCAGATGGACTACAGCCTGTAATTGTAGAATTACAAAGTGCACCTATGTGGTAAGTGAAGCTGGTAAAATGGACACTGACTGTAGAAATCATGGTAGTCATAATTCCTCTGAAACTTTGAAATAGCACTGTTAGTATGCACTTGGGGCTGTTTCTCGTTATGAGCGGTGTAAGTAGACATCCACTTAATCTGCTGAAGGAGTAAATTGTACTTAATGGGATGGTTTGACAGGAAATTAAGTAAATGAATGGAGCAACTACATATCTTGCCTTGCAACCACTTATAAACCACCAGTTTGTGGCGACAGACTGTGAGCCTCGATCCTTCAGTGTCATGCTGAGTAAGAAGAGCCTGCTGAATGTATTTTTGACCTCTGCTGAGTTATCAGCCTGGCTTTGCATGAAAATGAATCCAATTATCTGCGTCTCTGACCAACACTAACAGTAGGAGTGCGCTCCCGGTGGTCTGGAGCTGGACCTCACCTGAGCAGAGGCCAAGAGGTCATCGTTTTGGAGGGTCTGGAGATAAGCTTAGCTAGAGCTTAGCATTCTCCTTGTGCACTGGATTTTCCTTGCTTAATCTAGCTGTAGAAGTGCCTTGTGCTTTTTGAGATCAAACAACATCAGTGCACGCTGTTTCTTCCCTCTATCCTTTGATTCGCCTTTCTGGGGCATGAGGATGGGTTATACGAGACATGTTCTGTATTAGAGCGATGTTCTCATTATATTTAATTCACAAGCAAAAATATACTTAAAGTTCATCAAGAATGGTTTTATTTGTTTTTATTTTTTAATTTTATATCTTACCATAAAATCAATGTGAATGAAGTTTCCTTTTTCAGTTACACTGGAGCTAAAAGGCTGATTTTAGCTAAGCTATACAAATTACACATTTTTGCTGATACAGAATACAAATTAGCAGGATGCCTAAATCATCGCAAAATCGCCTCAAGCAGTGTTGAGTTACTAAGTTATTCATTCTAACATTTCTCAGTCATTTTCAGTATAATATTGAGCATTGTTATCCGTGGTGTTTCAAAGGCAATAAAAAGGTTAAGTGTCTTTGTAGAGGTTGTATAATGCCCTATAATCCTGTGACACCCTGTAAAATTTGAAGTCACTCTTATTTCTGCCAAGCTACAGCTCTAAATTTCTTTGACTCTCTGGACCTCTGCTGTGGATGAGTATCTCGGAAAGGCCACCTAGGGTATGCCTGAACAAGAAATTTTGAGATTACTGCTTGCAATAAAATGGTATCCTTTTTGAAATAAAATATATTGAAAAAAAATAAATAAAAAGTGACGTAATAGTATGAATATAATATTATTAGCATATGATTGTGTGATTATAAAATGTCTAATAAAAAAATGGGTGGAGAAAAACCTAGATTATATTACAACAACACATCAAAAGGACTGGAAAACTGCAGAATTTAAGTGTTTTAGTTCTTTCAGCTTTAACCCTTGTAAGGACATAAAGTTTATCTTGTTAAATAAACATACAAGCTTTTAGGTCTGGTAATGTCCTAGTATTTTAATACAGATTTGTTTAAAGAGTTATTGTAGAGTTAGCACTGCCTCCATGTGACAGCATGGGGAACACTTCATGCTACATAAATAGGACTTGCAGGACTTGTAACACTGCATTCTTCATACGTGTAACCTTAATAAATTAAAGTCATTCTGTAAACAGCACCATATAGAAATGTATACGCCTTTCCATTATATGAAGAAAGACAAGGGAAACATTGACTGTAACATTGACTGAACGATTCCCTACAACAATTTTCACCCAGGAGAAAATAATATATGTAAATAGAACTAATTATGATCAACTGTACTATTTTGAGATTCGCTTAGATATATGTAAGCATATATTAAAGTATATTTCTAGCACAACAAAATATACTTCATTTCACCTGGGCAGTAAGATTGCATTAAACTACGCAGCAGAGAGTGTGACTCTGTTCTGTTTTGTTCTCCCCAAGAGAAGGAAAGAATAACAGCAACCTCGGAAACGCAAATACATCCACAACATGACACGGGTAAAAAGCCAGATAAAGAATGTGTTACAAAATCTTTTTCCAATCTGTAATCACCTGGTTTCCACCACGGCCTGTGATATTTTCCCTATGTGCAAAGATTCCTCTCAGTAACTAGTTTGTGTGCCTTTTTTTTTCTGTGTCTGACACATCTTCACCCAGAGTGCATATCATCACCTCAGCAGTCCTCTTTATTTCTCTCTTTCATTTTTCTTTGGCTTAAGTGAGATAAATGGTTTCTTTGCCCCAACTTAAATCTGAATGCATTCTTGTTTGAGCTCGCTGCTTGGAGGTGCACTGATAAGAGCACTCAGGGGTTGGAATTTCATTAAATAAATTTATTTTCTCACTGGGTCCCATGTTCATCTGTTCTTCTGATAAGAAAATGTACATTAGAATATAGTACTCTGCTAACAGAGTAGAGCTGTGAGTGAAAACCCGTAGAACATTCAGGGTCATGGATTGGTGAGTCTCATCATGACTTTGGTTTGGTGACGGTAAATAATCTCAGCTGTGATGTAATTTACAGTCAAGCAAACTAGGGAAAAATTTGAAATACACAACATTATGTTTGTGTTAAATATAAAGATGGTTGATAAATTACAGGAAAATGTCAATAAAGGTACACTGTGAAAAGGCAGCATATCATTTCAACTTTTTACCAAGTGATTTATTATGAAATTTTCCTACAATGTAAACAGCAACTCGTGTTGAAATGATTCATAAAATTAATGAAAATGGAGATACATGTTTTTCTTCTATCATTTTAAAATAACAGATTGAACAATACATCATAGTATGCTGTAAGGAACTTCCTTTAGTGTGCTACAGAGCTTTTTGTGCATGAATGCTGACCTCGTAACCGTATGTAGAAGTGAGCATTTCACTTCAAACCACTCTGAATGACTTTGTGTTGGATTATACATTTTAGATTATACATTTTGAATAATCTGTAGAACCGTTTAATCCTGTCAGATGTTGAAAACAGTATTTAGGGAAAACTTGTCGTACGTAAGAAAGAAGACACTTTGATGACGATGAAGCTGAGTGCTGAATATACCCAAATGATTAGCAAAGAGAAAGGCCTCAGTGTCTTAAAACTTTTGATTGGACGTGTATAGGGCAAACAGCATAATAGTATTTGGATAGAGCACTACTTAAAAGATATGCCATCTTTTTGATCTCACATTATTGGGAAAGATAGAAATGATAGATGTTTCTGTTAAAAGTCAGTTGATTCTCAACAGTGTCACGATTAGGCTTTAGATAAGGTAAAGGTTGGGGTTGTGTTAGGATTAGTTCTAATTTAAAGGGAGGATATAAAATCACAATCATAAAGCTTGAATCACGCTGCTCCCATCAGGCAGTCGAATGCTCAGTTGTAATGCTCAGTCCCGATGTAGTTCTTTCATCTGAGCTAAGAGGGTTTAAAGGTAGAAGCCTAAAGCCTTTGGTCATCCAGATCTGTGTTTAATGGAGGTTCTTTCTTCTGCACGTTTGAAGTGCATTCGGGAGTTAGCGCTGAGCCTGAGGTCAGCACAGACAAACTGCTGGACATGAAGGGTTTTTGTAGTACAGGGTTAGTGGTGGACATACACGTAAACTTTGATCCTCATTCTGCAAAATCATCAGACGAGAACTGATCCTGTTTGTTTGGCTGTGGAAAATCAGTGTAATCTTCACAGTTAGAAAAAGACTGCTACATACTTCAGTCTTTTTTGGTGAAGTCTAATTGGAAATTTGACATATGGGTGTACACTGATCAGCCATAACATTAAAACTGGTGGGTACTTGTTTCTACTCTCATTATCCATTTTATAAGCTCTACTTACTATATAGGAGCACTTTGTAATTCAACAATTACAAACTGTAGTCCATGTATTTAATTGCATATTTTGTTAGCCCCCTTTCACACTGTTCTTCAGTGGTCAGGACCACCACAGAGCAGGTATTATTTGGGTGGTGGGTCAATCTCAGCACTGCAGTGACACCGACGTGGTGGTGTGTTTGCGCTGGTACATGTTGACCAGACACTGCAGTGTTGCTGGAGTTTATGCACACGGTCTCCATTCACTGTCCACTCTATTACACACTCCAACCTTGTTGGTCCACCTTCTAGATGTACAGTCAGAGACGATAGCTCATCTGCTGCTGCACAGTTTGTTTTTGCCATCCTCTAGTCCTTCATCAGTGTTCACAGGACGCTCCTCATAGGATGCTGCTGGCTGGATAGTTTTGGTTGGTGGACTATTCTCAGTCCAGCAGTGACACTGAGGTGTTTAAAAACACCAGCAGCACTGCTGGGTCTGATCCAATTACACCAGCACAACACACACTAACATGCTACCACTACGTCAGTGTCACTGTAGTGCTGAGAATTTAATCCACAACCCAATTAGTACCTGCTCGGTAATGGTCCTATGGGGACTTGACCATTGAGCAACAGGGTAAAAGGGGGCTAGCAAAGTATACAGGGAAATAGATGGAGTACAGTCTGTAATTGTAGGACAACAAAGTGCATCTATATGGTAATTGGAGCTGATATAATGTAGAATGATTGTAGAAACAAGGAAGTTTTAATGTTATGGCTGATCGGTGTATATGCACATATATCATAAAGGGTCAGGTGTATGATTCAAAATGATTGGATTATATACAATATGTATATAATGTATATATCTAAATATGGGATTATGGAAACAGTCTGTAATTGTAAAACTACTGCTATGAGATAATTACCACTGATAACAATGAGTATAGAAGGTGTACTTAATAAAGTGATCATCTGTTTCTTCACATACTTTATTAGCCCATACTTTTGGTTGATGGACTATTTTCAGTCCAGCAGTGACACTGAGGTTTTTAAAAACTCTGATCCACTGTCTGATACACTCACATCAGCACAGCACACACTAAAACACCACCACCATGTTGGTGTCACTGCAGTGCTCAGAATGATCCACCACCCAAATAGTATCTGCCCTGTGATGGTCCTGTGAGGGTCCTGACCATTGAGGAACAGGATAGAAGGGGACTAACAAAGCTTACACAGATGGAGTACAGTCTGTAATTGTAGAACTACAAAGTGCTCCTATATGGTAAGTGGAGCTGATAAAATGGACACTGAGTGTAGATACAAGGACAAATTATAATATTGTGGCAAAGTCCCCAGTGAGTATATAAACACGCACGCAGTGTATTTGCTGTTGTTTATGTTTTTACATCAGTTGCCAAGCCGATGAACATTTCATGATGAATGAACTAGTAGAAAAGGTGTATTAAGCTTCAGTTAAACTTACTGCCTCATCTGTGCTTTGACAGCAATGATATGCGTCATGTCAGTAGTCTATGCTGTTGCTGATTATGTCATTATAAAGCGCCCTTTTCAAAGTCAAACTCAAACATGCATCTCACTTCTTTGAGGGTGTGTGTTTAATCGCAATTTAAACACTGATGATGTAATGGAATAAGGGGAAGTTTTATGGAATGAATGTGAGGAATCCGGCATCATTCAGAGGTGCCCACACAGATAGTGTTGTTTTTTCTTCTTCTGTAATCTCCCATGGGAGGCAGCACTTTGTAATGTTTTCCCACAGTGAGGCTCACTCCTGTGGCCTGTTGATTTCCGACCTAAAAGCCCCCCATAGCTCAGCTTTTACCTGCTGCTCCCCTGTAATGAGTGGAAGTGAACATGCTGGTTTTGCTGTATCACCCATTAGACTGGATATGTGGCTGTCGCCCATTAGCTCACACATTAAGCTCCCAAACATGCTAAAACAAAGCAGATGCTGTCATGTCTGTGCATCATGCCACACTATTTGCGAAGAATGCATGAACAGATGTCCATTCTGAGTAAATCAAACGGCGTAATTATCTCACATATACACCGGCTACTTTATTAGAACCCCTCCCTGGCTCCACCTTGCTGGTGTACACTTAGTGCCTGTTACCCTTCTGTTGACGCTCAGTTTGGATTTGTTGGAAGTGATAAAAGAGCTGACTAGTGTATGTACATGGTTAGGGTATCTAATTAAAAGGGGACCTGCACTGATTTTGTCATATGCAAGTGTTTAAGTGGTTAAAGGATATGTTGGATTTTCTAAGTGATAAATATGTTAACACATAATATGGAATGCTTCATTCTATGCATTCAGAATAAAGATACTATCCAGGTACAAAACAGGGTAAATGCACCCTCAAAGTTACAGTAATGGTCTTAAGGCCCAACTTTGTGCCTTAATCACATTTTTCCCAGGGGAAAGTAACATGTACGACATTATATAACAACTTTTTTGTGCTATTATATATAATACCATAAAAACAATAAAATAAAAAGGCTGGAGAGACAGGGTGTGTGGAGTCAACGCATCTTATGCAAATATAATTTCAGTGAAATATGGTACAATTATGTTCCCTAAATAACAGTACTCAAGACTTACCCATGAGGATTCCATCCCAATGACAAGAAGTTTTTTTTCAGAGTGTAGAAAATCTGTGTGTACTGTGAGTTGTTCCTACTAGTGGTGACATCGAGTTTCTATCACCCCACTCTGTAAGCCATACAGTAAGCCATTTCACCTTACACCACTCTGAATGGCCCTACCTACAGCTCCAGGATGTAATTATGCAGGATTTTTGCAGGATTTCTGTCCCGTAATTGGTGGAATTCCCCTTTATTTGGCAGCCTAGTGTGAACTATGCAGGTTCCCCTTGTCTTTCTCTTGCCTGCCAGTAATTTGGTACATTTGGTATGAGCTCTGTGTGTAAAGGGACTGACACTGAATGAAACTTAAAAAATTTAAATAGATTCTAATGTCCAGTGTTACAGTCTATACAGTACAAGTCATTATCAAATAGACTAACAATATTTTTTTAATTAACAATAATTATTTAATTTGACAAGTGATTAAACTTGTCTGAGTGTATCAGAGTAAAGATGCTAATAAACCCCCTAATAAAGAAAAACGTATCCGTTTTTCTTAGCTGAAGTGTTTTTGTCTCTTATTTTATGCTCACTGCAGTATTTGGAGCTGACAGTGATTATCGTCTCGACTATATCTGTACGTACAGTAAAAAGCTTCTCTAACCTACATATTGAAATGCCAAAACTCTAACACTAGAGGGAGCTCCTCTGATGCTGATGGTTAGGAACACCACTGAAACTGTTTTTTCCATGATGATATCGCACTCTTTCGTGATACTGAAAAAAAAACCTTACAAAACCTTGCATGTCAAAAGACGTACAGGGACTTTGTTTAGACTGAAGAAAGGTCACATGGCAAGCTGCTGCTGCAGTTTCACTATTTAGTTCTTCATAATACAGTTTTCTGTGTAAATACTGTTTTTCTTCTCTGGAAGACCACCTGGTCTGCACTCTTCTACATCAAACAGCTAACAATAAGCTGTCAAGCTGACACATACCTGAGGGATACTGATATTGTTGTTCTTCTAATAATGTCCCTTACATGCTGACAGGAAAACAAGCTTGTGTTCTTTAAAGTTGGATGGAATTCAGCTTTGAAGGACATATTAGTATGACTGGAAAAAGAAATGTAAGATACAGAAAACAACAATACCTGACTGCTTGGTAGATATGATAGATAGATAGCTAGATAACTAGATAGATCTTATATACTGTCACAAATTGGCACCGAATGTTAAATTGTTCCTATATGCTATATATCATTCTGTATTCTCCCTAAATGCATATTGTCCTATACTGACCCTAAATGTTGTCCATTGACCCCATATTGTCCTTAGATTACATAGTCCTAGACTGTCCCTAACGCTTTAGAATGTCCAGAACTGTCTTATGTAGTATCTTATTTTGTTGCTAAATGTTGTATATAGTCCTGACCTGAATGCATCTTATCCAACCAATTAGAGACTTCTGAAGACGTAGCTGGAGCAGGTGTGGAGGACAGTTGTTGCGACTAGTCTCTGTGGGAATTTAAATCTCCAGTGCCCGGGTTGGTGACCACTGGTGTGGGGGGCGAGGAGGGGGGGCGTGTTGAAATGTTGTCCGTAATGCTAAATAATTCAAAAAAAGGGTGGAATTATTTGGTCAATGTTTCCAGTTTCAGCACATTTTATTGTGTATTTTCTGTACCACTGCTGAAATACTTGATTACTAGTGTGACTGATTACTATGTGACTAAAGTGTGGGAGACTGATTTGGTCAGTTGGCTTCTGTAGTGGGTAATTCCGAGAGGCTAATCTTTTCCATTGAGTAGCTAATTTACTATTTACACCTAACTCGAACGTACACTCATTAGCTCCCATATACTGTAGGTAGGTAACAGTTATTAATTGTAGCCTATCTGCTGCTACACAATATATGACCCCTCCTTTACTCTACCATTCTCGGAACAGCAGTGACACTGACATGATAGGCATGCTACTGTATGTGTTGCTGGTATGAGTGTATCAGGCACAGCGGGAGTCTTTTTTTTACACTCTATTATTATTATTTACTAGCAGTAGTGACACTCCTGGTGGAGTTTTTCTGGAAAAGTGTCGGAAGCTGTAGGGCGTCCCCATGGACGTGTGTGTTTTCCATAAACTGGGCTGTTCCCATGCTGTTCCAAAGCATGCCGTGGAAAACTTACCTCCCGCAGGGTGGCCTGCCCACACACTGACAGTCATAGAGTGCTTTTGGGGCACCAGGGCAGTGCTGTGGTCACAGGCATATCTTTTGTAAAAACAGATTTTCAGAATTAAATTTCAGAATCAGGTAGTTTTTTTGTCTATAAGCTCTTGGCATTCACACAGACATTCCTGTCCTTCCCTCTGTGTCCTTTCATGTACACAGACTTTCACTGTATGTTCAACAAACACACCAATTCAGAAAGTAGAATAAACTTAGCCAATATATACATATTGTTACATATGTATATTACATACATTCATTGTTACATTTTTGGATAAGGATATGCTCTGCTCTGAAACCTTCCTCCTAAATTCCTACAAATAAGTGAAACTAGCTAGCTAGTAACACATCATCATTAACTAACAGAGCTGTTAAACTCCTGGGAGGATATACGATTTAAAAATATCCTGGAAAACATTATGGCATTTTCTTTAATTGCCCAAAGCACCATAGATAATCACAGATAATAGTTGCAAAGCTATGATTGGACATTTGGTATTTAGGAGAGGGATTTAGTGACAGATGCACTATGATTCAGGGCATAGCAATGGATAGGTCTAGGTGTGCCTGCACCTACCCAGATTGATCACAGGCCCATTCAAACAAATGGAAATAGAATATTCATGAAGGTGAATTTTATAAGAAATTTGATGTGAAATTTGATTCGTTTTCTTTGAGCACTGTCACTGTATTGCAGCCAGGCAAAGCATTACACTGTCCTCCAAGCTATGTCTTCCCTTAGTAGCTCTCCAGTCACTGCATAGCAGCCATTGCGATTTACCCTTGTCTCAAGCCTTCAGTTTGTTATTAGTACACAGTCTTTGATCTTAAAGCTCCAGCTGGGGTTAAATGATGTAACAGGGGATCTTTAAAAGCAAGATTCTCTCATCTCTCTCATAAAGTATGCCATTTTCTACCCACCCGAAAACAATTTTAACATTGTCCTTGTCAGTTTCACGGGAATTTACAAATACATTTACTTCTTTATTGTAAAGAATTGTCTGTGTAAGAAGGTCAAGATAAGCATCTAACATTACGTCGGTGTATCACAGGTAAGACATAGATGGTCCATAAATATGCTTTTGCCTACGATGAATAGATTTATGCTTGTAAGTTTGTGGTGTCATTTTTCCTCATCCATGCACATCTCAGATGTCTGATTTGAGCTAGTCATGTCGGCTTCTTTGAGTCTGCCCGCTGTGCCAGCGTAAGATGATTACGTTTAAGACTAAGTCTAGAATTTTTTCTCATCTTTGTTCATCTCAGCTGTCTGATTTTAAAGTATTTGGACAAATGTGCTTGTGCTGAGCCGATGCATACTTTATAGTGAAGAGAGTTGCAGATTTAAGTGGTTCTGGTTGATTGCTATTGTTTTTGTAACACTACAGAGCAGCAGTCTTTAAATAGGCATGGTGATGACTACACTGCTGTCAGGAGTAGGCTATAGCCTGAAGTTATGATATAGTGGTGCATAGCACATTTGGAAATTGGATCTATTATGCTGGCCTACTGGCTTTTTCACAGGCCTACCCCCCAAAAAGTTCTGGTTACGCCACTGCTATGATTTGATTTGTTTGTACAAGAGCTTCATATGCTTCTATATGTTTAGCTTTTAATTCTCGTTTATTGCAGAAAGTAGTGGAGTAAAAACTAGGATAGTAGTAGAAAATTAGGTGGAGTAAAACTAAACGCACAAATAACCTTGGAGAGTCTCTGCAAGCCTTGTTTGTATATTATAGAGCACCTTTGCTTTACCTGTATGGAAATGGTACATTGCTTTAGTTCAATATGCACAGCAGATTTGTGGCACCTCTGTGGCTAGAGATGTATTGTTCAGACTGTCTCACTTCAAAAAACACAGGGAATGTGGCTACATGACACTGCTCCTCTAGCATTAAGCTCAGGCTGCAGCTTTTTTTTTTTAGTCTTGTGCAATCTGTGGCATATCTGAGCCTGTGCTGGGGGCTGCCTGTGTGCTCTATCAGCCTGATCTGCTGTAGCAGTGTGAGCGGAAGGCTGTGATAAGCGGCAGGGTTGAGTGACTCTGGAGCTGTCACTGGCACACATACTCTCACTGAGTTTCCTGACATTGCCCCTATTGGTGCTAGATTAGTTTTACCTGGGAAGATGCTGTAAGTGGGCGGGAAATAAAAACATAAAGAGAGATGGTGGGTTTAAATGACAAAAGAGAAGGGAGTGAACTGCTAAGTACTTGTGAAAGATGAATTATCAAGATCTGAGATATTTACACTGAATGTTGTGATATATTTAAACCCAAGGGATCTATTGAAATAGTAATAAGCTAGAAGTGTACAAAATCATGTATAGGGTGCTTTCTCTTTGAAAGTAAGGTTAAAAGATTTTATCGTTAAAAAGTTTAATTTTGAAATACAAATCTATATTTTTATGCTGCTACCAAAATAAAGTTTGAATCTATAGTCTGAAAATCGGTGCAAACCTTAAGAATTGTCATTACCAAAACATAAATTATTATATAATTATGATATTAAGATTTTGGCCTCAAAGCAAGAACTTCTTTAATATACATATAAGTAACTTAGATGTATACACACTCACACATTTACACTCAAACTGCCTCTACATAAGGGGTCATGAAGCGAAAAAGGTGCACTTGCAATGGGTTTGAGACAGCTTTAACTGAACTTCATTTCTCTTCTAGGTCCTCCGATAATCGTTCTGCAGAATAGCATAGAGAGTTCTAATAGTTCAGTATCTAAAGAGATTATGAGGGATATCTGGCTTCTGTTTGTTGTAAACACTATAGACAATCCTGAGGCTTTTTGAGGTCTGTACTTGAGTTCTTCATTGTAAGTGGACACATATGACCGAAAACAACACTTTTTATAACAGAGCAGAAAGTCTCAATATCAGAGAATAAAGTTGTTACATTCCAGCCTAAAACTAACACTGAATATTAATATATTAGCATTGCATCCCCCAGCCTGATGGTTTGCATCCATCGGTGTTATCTCACTACAGTACTCAGCAGGCATTAAGCAATTATGTCATGAAGCATGACATACTTTGGATTATAACACATCCTAGCCAAACAAAGAACACTTTCTATAGGTTGTAATGTAAAATAGCAATACAAAAGAAAACCAACAGAGAAGCACCACAACCAAAAATGTTTGTCTTTGATCATTTATAAACCACGTCAGGTGAATATATGTCCACTACATACATCAAAAATATATATTTGCTTCATCCTGAGTTGTGTTCCTTCAGCCTCCCAGCATCAAGTGGGTGCAACAACACCACTGAATTCTACTTCTAAAGGTAAAAATATTTTTTGTATTTTTGTACTACATATAGATTTTGTATTACGAATATACACATTTTTTCTTTGTATTTAACATATTTTATTTATTATTATTATTTTTTAATTTTTCAGCCCAGCTCTATAAACTGTATGCTAGCTAGTCTTAGTACTGTGCTCTGGCAATAGACCAAGCTACATTAGCCCATTCATCTAGCCAACCCGGCCATGGCAGAAGAACAAATCTGAGTTTATAATTTGTTGTTAGAACAGCCAAACACACATCAACTCTTCAGTATAGCGTTATTCATAGCGGTTAGTTTAAAGTACAGATTTAGAAACATGTTTCAGCTTTGTCTCTTTTGCTATCATTGTCCATGTGGGACGCGGGATTGTTTTCCCCCAAAAAGGTGTGTGGCGATGACAGACTGATCTGGATGATGTATTGCTGATCTGATGTATACAACCCATGAGAATGTAACTGGGATCCTCTATGGCATGATGAAATCTGCTCATGTACCACCCATGTAGAAACTAATAATTATAGACATGATATTCAGCTTTTATTATCCACAGCTACCAGCAAAAAGATGAATCTGCCTCAAAGTGCTTGTAGTTTTTAAACAGTTCCCTCTACCTTCAAGATACCTTATCAGGTTTCCCCAGTCTTTAAAACTCACTCTCGAGATTTTTGGGTACTCATTTTGGCCAGAGAGTCCCTATACTAATAAATTATATTGGTGCTGTTGGAGCAAACCCTCGTATGCTCCTTTTTTTGCTTTCTGTTTTTTTTTTTTTTCAAAATGCCAGTTTCTCTTCATGTTTTGTCAAAATGTCATAATAACAGAACAGAAATGGTCCCAAATTACACAGAAAAAATATTACCCTTGTAAAGTTTTCATTTTGGAGATACAGGGTTTTGTTTCAGCAGCGATGTACAGTAGCACCCATTGTCCATGCCTGGCTTTAATGACATTGGCTAAATAGTTTCTTTGCCTCCCATCATCTTATCTATTGCAGTCAGAAAATACACTGTGGCTGAGTGAGACGACATTTGGGCTTTAGTAGTCCATCAGTCTGCAAGCTCATCCATCCTGTCCAGCAGTGGGGAAAAACAGTGTATCATCATGGAGGTGCTTTTGTCAGCCGCACACACTCTTTTCTCATGGGCATCTGTGTGAAAGATGGCAAAATTTCACTGATGCGTTTCTCAAAGCAAGGAGCTTCAAGTCCTGACGTGTATGTATGTATGTGTGTGTGTGGTGTAGGGAGTAGATCATCAAAAGAAAAACACATTTACAAACACCAGCCATGGAAGATCAAGCAGGATTGAGTTACATGCTGTTGACTGATAACATTCAAAATGTGGCATTCTTTCCTGCAGGAAAAGCGTTCTCTAATAACTATTATTTCATAAATTCTGTGTTTTGAAGTTGATGAGGGCCTGAAATTTTAGATGGATAAAGATAAAAGAGGAAAGTGTTTGTTTGGCAGGTGTGTAGAAATGGAGTTTTCCACGCTCTGTTTTGGAGAGCAAGGCTGCAGCGTTGCTTCATTACACGCCATAAAAGTGATAGATCATTATGTCATAACGTGTCCCTGTTTATATATATACATATAAATACGTGATATTTTGTTGTCGTCAGGGCATTTTGGAGACAGGATGTTTTGGTGTGACAGCGATGATGTGCACTTATCTAAATACAGACATCCAAACATAACATTATAACATTATGTCAGACAAAAGATCTACTTACACATGTACTCTGTGTACTGTGTAAGGAACAAGGTTTGCATTTAACAAAATGCATTACATAGCTAGAAGCTAGCTAAGAGGCATCGGCAGCATAACTCAAGTCTTTTTGACTTTTAAGTTTAATAATTAGCTGCCATTTTATTCTAAAACAGCAACATAGAAAGATAGTAGTTAATGTAGTCCATGTTTAGCTTGGATTAGCTAGGATTAGCTAGCTAGACAGCTGCTCCTTCAGGCCGAAGTTGAGTTGTGAAAGCGGAGATCTCGACAGGCTTCAGGAGGCGTGTTTAGCAGCTGATAAGGGCATTTTATTTTAACTTCATTTGAAATAGAATGATGAATAGATGAACATCTGGATAAAGTATGTTTCTTGTGTGCTTAAAGTGCCCTCCTCATTTTTTAACCACACATAACGTCTTTGAAATAATCTGCAGTGCTTTTAGCTGGGAGCTGCTCCGTTTTGCTCTGTTTTAATTCAGAACTGGACTTCTTAGATTTTACTAGCCTTTCTTCCAGTTAGTTTCAGAGGTGGGTAGAGTAGCCCAAATCTATACTCAAGTAAAAGTATTGATACTCAGGTCAAATGAGAACCATTAAAAACTACTCATTAGTAGTTCCAAAATACATCAGTATAGGAACTAAAGTTTTTATGGCTCATAATTTATCATTTTTATTATTTGAGTCTGAAATAAAATGCTAAAGATTCAAAATCACATGCATTCTATGAAGACATTAAAGAGCAAATAAAAATGCTGACTAACTGTGTTCTGTATCACCCTTAATAATGATAAACTCACTGGACAAATTAGTCAACAAATTAGTCACCGGTGACTGAAATACACTTAATAGCATGTAATACTTTCACGAGCATGAATAACAGCTGTGATTCGATTTTGCATGGATGGACAAGTTTCTGGATGTAGGCCACACCAATGTTCAGTCACTCTTGCATCAATAAATTGTGCAGTTGGGTCAGATTTGGTGATGCCTTCCCTGGCACAATTCCAACGAGAATTTCCTGCAGACTGGGATTTTTGCCACTGCTGGTAGATCCATATGTGCTCTTCCATAGACCTGCAAATTCAGTTACTTTCTTCACAATATGGTCTTTGGCACACACAAACGCAATCACTCCTTTTTGCCAATCATTAACACCTGCTTTGGACCCATTTTCCACACATCATATGAGTGACTGAACTATACCACTGCTTCTCAATCTATCAATCCTGTCACACACCCACCGGTATTTACAGCCCCATTAATCTTGTGCAACACCATCTGCAGGAGCCTGATGTAACACCACCTTAAACACACAAGATGACACAAGATGATTTTTTGTCTGGCAAGCTTATATACAGTTTATAGCAATAATAAAAATAAAAATAAAATCTATAATGGACAGTTTACTCTTTATCCAATATGTCTTCATTCAGACAAAAAATGTTTGATGCCTGAAAATTGTTTATTTTGCAGCCACAAGGGCAATATAAGTAAAATATATTAACATATAATAAGTAGTGATAGAAGCGTATATCCTACCAATTGGCATTGTCCAAACATGCCTAAATATCACACACTTACATACACTATTTGAGGTATTTCAACCTGCACGACTATGTTGAAGTGACCAGCTAAACCAGCACCAGACCGGCACAAACCAGCCCAGACCAGCTTAGACCAACATGAAATGCCGGTCTGTGGTGTTATTTTTAGCAGGGTTAGCTTATATAAGCAAAACCTCACCAAACATGTCTTGGATGACTGAGTTCACTTTAGATTTAGAGGTTGGGTTTAGTGAGTTTAGTGAGTTACACTAGCTGCATTAACTTTTAGATCAACACTTGATCCTCAGTATAAAGGAGTGTTTATGTTTATGCCACTTAGGCAAAGGTAGGCAGCTGCCAGATTGACTAATTTTAACACATGCTCCCTCGGGCTCCATTCCTGTCTTTTGCTTAAAGCCCTGGAATCACCAAATCCGCCCATGTGTTTATGCACAGGCTGGATGCAATTCACTTTCCTGAAAGCTGACATTATAAAACAAGTATAAGACACTCACAAAAGATTCTAAAATGCAGTTAAATCTCACACCCATCTGTCATAGTTCTTGCATTTTTATCTTCAAATTGCCCCCAGTAGCGAAAGTCCCATAAACCACACCTTCAGTTCACACAGACAACACCTGAATGTTTCTTAATGATGATTGATTAGAGCTGTTCAGGCTGATTGGCTCATTCACCAGGGTGTGAAAGCCCCTCGCACTCTTTCATCTTTTAATACTCTAATTAGTGTGCCTTCATTTGCAGGCAATAACGAGAGTTCAGCAGAAACCACTGAGGGAATTTCCACCCGAATGATTCGCTCATGGTTTTACGTATTTGCCTCGGTCTGATCAAGCATGTCTCATGTGTTGTCTAACGTCTCGCCCAAGGCGTGTTATGTACAGTGGAAAAAAAGGTGGGAAATGTTTAACTTTGAAGTGAGCGCACACTGGCACTATGCTCAGTGCTGGAGAATCAGGCTTAGGGTGGTGTGTTTTTTCAGTGGACCCTTCACACCTATTAGTGGACAGACCATCAACCTGAAGACACTCTATTTTAGTTCATTGCAGTTAGTAAACAGTGCAGTCCAAATTCTTTTTCTGGCAGGTCTGCCCAGTTAACGTCTTAGTATTAGTTGTCACCTGTTCATACGTACTGAATGATGGCGGGGTGGTGGGGTGGGGTGGTGGGGTGAGGTGGGGG
>CM067494.1:12422677-12485497 GCA_034552555.1 Semaprochilodus insignis | reverse complement strand
TGGGGTGGGGGGGGGTGGGGTTGGTTGGTACAGTTTTCTGTAGTATTATTCGGACATACCGTATAATCAAAACAACCAAACTAGAAGCAAAACACACTTTCAAACAGCCATTTTCAATGTCAGAAAATGTTTAATAAAAATGTTTAAGAGGAGTGCAACCATGACTAATTTCATGTTGTGCATTTGTCATTTGTGGGAAGAAGGGAGGAAGGTGGAGGGCGGAGGGCACAGCTCTGCATACTACACCACCAGAGCCCCTTCTGCAAGTGCACAAGTCTGTCCCTTTTACACATAGTGCTCCTGAATTCTCTTGTCCTCTACGTCTGCATGTTGATGACATCACCAAACTGGGCATATGTCTTTTAGAACAGGTCTTATAGCTGAAACACTTAGGTCTTCGATAGTAAAGCAGCACTATTGCTGACCATATATCTGACACTTTGGTTTCAATGCAAGTGTGTGGACAAAAATAAATCCAAAAGCATTTTCCTCTGACCAAATGTTGTTGTTCAGCCATGATATGGTTGGTGTCTAAGGGTCTACAGTCTTTGATTTCACACTGGAGGTACAAAGCTAAAATGATTGAAAAGTAAAATAAACTACCCCCAGCTGGCAGTGTGCAAACTGCATGCCTACAGCACATACTGGAATCAAACTGGGTTGAATTGTTAGGTAATCTTCAGTAGATGTGTGTATGTGGTTACTGACACTGTATGCCATACTGTGGTCTAATGTAATAGGCAAACATGGACAACACTCAAGGCTTTAGGATGGCTGCTGCTGCTGCTGTTTTTTTTTCTGTTTTGATGATAACAGTACGTCATACAGAGATTGCGTCAGAGCTTTAACTGTGGCTCTTATGAAACATAAAGGTCTTGTAAAGTCACTTTAGATTCATGAAAACACAGGGTAATAGGTAGGTGCCTAATAACAGTTTAGTCTGTTAACTGCAGTTTACTGCTCATATTGGATAATATTACACAGCATCATGATTAACTCCTTGTTCATAAGCCTACATAATAAATGTATTAATAGGTAAATAATACTGGGAAGTAATGGCTATATTTGGGCCATAAATGTCAAAACCTGGCAAAAAATTGGAAAAATAACCTCTCTATGGTAGTTTTTTTTCGCTAGCAGCCCTATGGGATTCTAGTTGTATGTTAGCAGTTAGCTAACTGTGATGCACATGCCCATTTTAAATCAAAAAACAGAACTGGTTGGTCAGTGCAATGTTCCATTAGTGTTCTCAGTGGGAAGTTTTATTTTGGTTCCCAAAATGTTCTTTCTAAAGGTAGGAGAACGTTCTCTAAAAACATTGTATCAACTCAGGTCTCAGTAACAGCCATAAAACATTTTCCAAATGTTGTTCTGCGAATTAATTCTTCTTTTGATATCATGTAACATAAACTGTGGCTCTGACAGCATCCTCAAAACATCCTCTGAATGTTGCAGTTTATCTTGATGTCTTAGTTAACATTGAACCCTATATTACATTATTTGAATTTATAAACATCTTTAAAATGTTCTTTAAACATTAGATTGAAACATTTTCATTAATTTATTAGAACTTGTAGGTACATTAGCTAAAGTTCTCGGCACAATCCCTGATAGCTGGGACACGGCATTCTGTATGGTCCTGAAGGTCTAACCAGAGGAAGAGTTTGCTTGACTGTCTCTGCATAGACACCACAGGGAAAAAATCAGATTGGTCAAAGCTTGGTTGTTTAAAAACAATAAAGATGATGATTATATTCATTAGAACCTACTAGAAATCGTTAGGCCTTTTTTCAGACCTAGAAGGCCCTGAAGGTTCCACCTCTAACAAATACACAATAGAAATATTAGGCTAATGAATTTAGTGCAGTCATGAGTAACAAAATTTTGTGGGGCACTTTTGGGAGGAGATTGGAAGCAAACTTGTGTATATACATATTTATGTATTAATTTACGCTGGTTCTTTAATAAAGTTGTTAATGCTACTGCTTTAACTTTACACAGGGTTCAATACAATGTTTGTCTAGTTATTGTTTTTATGTAATGAAATATTTACACTTTATGAATGAGTTCATCCAGCACACAGAGACTCAGAGTGAAAGCTTCCACTGGCTGATCATTTCTCAGAGGTTATGGAACTTCGCTAATTTCATCAAGCCATCCCTCTGTGTGCGCAGCTTTGTTAGCCAAAGTGCTTCTCAAACACAGCAAGGCTGTATACTCATTCAGGTTCTGTGTGTTTTCGAGCCATTACATGATTTTGTTGAACATCTTTACACTAGAGTGCCTTTTTTTCATTGCGCCTTATCCACAAGCCATTGATTCCAACTTATCGCTTCTTCAAGCTCCAATAACACAGAACCACTTAATGAATCGCCACAGAAGTGGATGTATTGTGCTATTACGCAGTCAGTGGTGCACAGATTGGAATTTGTTTGAAAGGCCCTCACTCAGACGCAGGGGAAGCTAATGGTAAAGATTGAGTTTCCTGCTTTTCCAACGCGCACTAGGTCCAGACGCCGCTAATGGAAGGAGCAGTTTAAACCCAGAGCTGCTCAGTAGCTGCTCACCTCCAAATTACCAACTTGGCTGGGGCTGAAAGACCACATTGTGTGGCTAAGCTCTACCATGGTGACATGGAGCCTGACAAAGCAGCGGTGAACCTACCTGAACTGATTACTGCACCTAGCTAATGATATGTTTACCGTGGTTAGCATTCGGATGGCTTCATTTGCATGGATGTGTCAGAGCAAGTTAAGCCCAGGCCAAATCCTACAGACATGTTTGCACAGGGCGATGTAATTTTAACACTAAGCAACATTTATTTAATGTGCATTTGCCATCCACTGCCTTGTACTTACTGACCATTTTATGAGGTCTCCCTACACTATAGTTCCACTTAATAGGTGCACATTTGCAGATTGTAGCTATTCTCGTGCAATTTGGGTTGGTTTCTGACCACTGTTGACCAGACATCATTTGGGTGATGGACCATTATCAGGGCAGTGGTGACACTGACTTTGTGCTCCACGAGCCAGTCTACAGCTAAGAGCATCTTTACGGTCAGAAACTAGCCAGTAATGAAGGGTAGCTAGAGGATGGATAACTCAAATTGTGCATCAACACCAGCAAGGTGGAGCTACAGGGAAGGCTTTCTAATAATGTGGCTAGTATGGTGTAATTCTGTGTTTATATGACTTTCTTTTCTGCTTCGTTCCAGCTGAGGTCAGTGCTCCTTATCTCTGGGGAAGAGCTGATTATAATAAAAAGGGTCAGGTATTAGGCATTAATCTTCCGTATATTCATATACAAGCGTAGGCACGTGTACGACATTTTCGTAGAAGTTGCGAAACTAAGTGTTATTGTGATGGATTTCTTGGCTGGACTTCATCACAGTGTTTACTGCATGAGGGGAACTGTGCCATGCGCCTCCTGCACAGTCGGTGTGTGTAGTGCAGCCAGACGGCCGGTTGACCAGCTGGCTAGTTGTTGCCATGGTTACAGGCAGGCGATGCATATCTGGGATGTATCAGTTTGTCCTCTGTTTTCTACAGCTCGGCCCATTAGGCCTCTATGTTACCCCAAAGCAAAGGAACACTGTCGTTTCATCACAAAGAAATACAACGATATATAAAACATAACGATTTTTATGGAACAGAATTATATAACTAATATAACCCCCTTCCCCCCCACTGTAGCAACTTATCAGCTGTACGCTGCAAAAAGAGTTTCATTGGTCCAAACAAAAAAAAAAATTTACAAGCAAATGAATTATGTTTATTCAACCTAAATAAACTGACTCTGAACAAAGGATTATTTCAGTCAATGTAATTTTTGAGTTGAGTAAAACTTATTCAATTGCATGTAACAAATTACAAGATGTAACAAAAAACCAAATTTCTTAGCGCTGAATAATTTAATAAAGGCTGTTTACTGCGATGCTGAACATAATTAACTAACTGAACAAAATAGTGTGTAAATGGTATATCACTACTGTTGAGAACAAACTCAGTTCTCAATTTTTATTGTTTTTTCTGTTTTTGACCAAATTTGAGAGTACCACTTGCTCTTTATACTACATGTACATTTCATGATGATTGGATCAAAATTTCTTCAGTTAAATCCGGTTATGCTGACTTAAAACTAAAGAATATTTTTTCTACTCTAATATTATAATTTGGGGTATATAAGGTTTTGTTCCTACAGAAGTGATATACAATCATATGTGAAGGTTCAGGCACCTCAGGCAAATGACATGAAAATACAAATAAAAATAAGTGCACATCTCTACAGAAAACACTTAGCATTTTAATGTACAATTGTTGTTTATTTGCTGAATTAACTTATTAAAGTCAGCAAATCAATAGAAATAGTGTTTTAAAGACCACAGAAAAACTCTATTGTCTGGAGCTGTAAGAAACAGTGTCCAGAATGTTGAACAGAGCTGTAAATGACTGTATATCATTGCAGATACATATTTAACATCAGCAATGCTATGAATTATATATTACTGTATATAATAAAGTACTAAATAAAATATCTTTAAAAGAATACCTTTTGGTGCCTAGATTTTAGAATTTGCATCATATTGTATACTGTATGTTTTGATCGTAGATAAAATAACACACACGTTTAAAATAACAGGCGATTACAATCAGGCAACTTATGCTAAAACCAAGAAAAAAGACTCTTCTCTAGTCCAAGTGTAAGTCAAGGTTATTGCTTTGAAGGGGTCAATGCCGAATCGAATGACTGGTTGACACCCGACCAGCCAACAAAGCCAGACACTGCTTCCGTTCCACCGGCCGTCTGTCGACACGGCCACAGAAGCTCCGCCGCTGCTCAAACTCTTTAAAGGGACGCCTGAGGATTTACCCCTTTAAGGCGTGAGTGGCAGGCATCTGTTCCGCTGTTTATTAAAGCCACAGCAGGCGTTAAAGAATGCATTTCATGTCAGAGCCGTCATCACTTTGGGGGGGCAGTGCTGTCTGAAGCTGGACAGACCACTCGTTTCTCAAACAGAGAAAACAGAGAGAGACGGAGAGATGCAGCATCAATGAAGCACAACTCAGCAGGGAAGGAGTTAATGTATGCAATGTATATGAATGGTTTTTAATAAATGTGCAGATCTGGAATGACAAGACCAGTGGCATAGGCTTTATTCAGTGGGTGTGGGTTGCATTGCAAATGCCACCTGAATGTTAAGGAAATGTTAGGAAACATTAGGAACCTGCAATGAAATAATTAGGCAATATGCAAATCATTGTTATCTGACATATCTGACTCATCTCAGTGTATTACATTACATTCTCATGCTCACATTGTTACATGACTACTCAAACAAGTTCTAATATCATTGATAGGATTAATACTATAATACTTTCTGGCCTAATTTTCTCAATTACTGATGTCTGATCTGGTCAGTGCAACAGCTTGACAGAGGCCGAGAGAGAGACATGCAACGACAGAACAGCACTTCAACAAATCAAATGCCGTTAGACTGAAACCGGAAACGTTAATGTCTGTTTGGCAGAACCAACTGGCCACCCAAATTCAATCCTAACTCTGCTGCCTAACACCGGACAACTGTAGTTAGACATATATAGGTACCTTTAGATGCAGCAGCTATTTTTCTAGGTTTAATGAATTAACTAAATGCAAGACCTACTGAACTAGCTAGCTAGCTATTGCCAGCAAGCAGGTAACCTGTTTAGTCATTTTTTAAATGTTGAACGGTTGAAAAGTGGCTCTAGCTACAGATGCCTTCTCTATACAAACTGTATTCCCCATGAATCTGTGTGTGCAGGAACATACATGCATGATATATATGGATTTAAGCCAAAGATCCTCTCTGTTTAAGTCAAATAAAAAATATGTGATTTTATTCAATATGTGTACTCTGATTGTACTGCTTGATGATGAGGCTTTAAGCTTGATGTTGACTACTCATTGATCACAGCCGATCTGTAGAACTTTAAAGATCAGATATTGAATATTGTTATCGCCTGTTTCACAAAGACTACAATAAAAAGTCATGTGTCATTGGACATGGGGAATAATGTCCTCCAAGCCTTTAAATAAGTTGGCTAGGTATTTTTGAAGAATTTCTCAGTACTTGATCTTGGCAGGGCTGTCTAGAGGGTCCGCATGTCAAGTTCTCTGAAGGATAACAATGCAACCCAGGACTCACTGGAAAGGGCATGTCATGCTCTACTGACCATCATCATAGATTTTTTAAAAGTAACTTGTTGCATAGCATTTTCTTCTCCTGTGGTAAGTCATCAGTGATTAGTAGACTCTTTGACATTGACTGATTTGTGCATCCACTAGTGCAGACTGGTGAAAGAGTTTCCTCTCCTTCAGTGATGCTCACAAAAACCTACTCATAGCTCCTCTTTGTGGAGAACTTTATGCATTAGTCTTTTAGACATATGTGATTTCACATATTACCTACACAACTTACACTGGGCAAATACTGCCTGTGGTAAAAACCAAACACAATCACAACTCGATGTTAAACAGCGAAATCTCGGTGTGTTGTGAGTGAATTATTGCATTATTGTCTGCTTCAGCTGGAAATACTCCAAATAATGCTACTGCCATTGCTACTACTACTACTAAGATTCTTTATTTCTATAACAGTGTTAGTCATATATGGATTCCTTGCAGGTTTTTGTGTCCACAATAAACAATAAAACAATTTTGTTAATAATAAAGTGCAAACCAGAGTATGATACAACTTATGGCAGCTGTTGCTTCAATACAGACATTTGAAGCCTGAAGACATTTAGTATGTTGCAGCATTGTTGTGAGTCCTTCAGCAAAAAATCCTACCTTAACACTCGAGTGCTAATAGCTTCTCCTTGTGGAGAATTTTAGGCATCAGTGTTGTTGGCATATGTGATTTAACATATAATTAGCTAGTTGGTCTATGGGATGCTAACTTGCACAACTTACACTGTGCAAATGTTGTTTCATTGCACTAAACGTTAGATCAGTGACACACAGACTCAGCTGTTTATGTCCCCATTTTCTCTGCAGTTCTGTATCACACACCTATGAACACGGGAAATGCTTATACAGTTCAACAACTGTATACATATGTTTGGGCACCATCAAATCTTTTGTTAATTTTCTAAAAGGAAGTAAGTTAGCACATCCTCCAGAGAACGCACTTCTGCACGCTTTAATTTCTGCCTCTCTGTTGAATTTGACATGTTTGGGGAAAAACAATTTAAACATGACATTTGAACAGTTCAAACATGTAAATTTGCAAACATTGAGGCACATAATATTTTATTATACATTTTTTGATACTTTGTGCAATAAAATTAACATAAAAAACAATGTAACATGGGTGCTCAAAATTTTGCATACAACTGTACAAAATTGCCTTTTTATTTAATTCTATGACTTTAATACCTACTAAAAATTAATACTTTTCATGTATGAATTACAAAACACACCTGAATAATATAAGTGAATAATATAAGTAAGGCAAAAGCAATGGAAAAAAATGTTGTATAATTTGCTTTAATGTTGTAGCTTTCTGCTACTGGTTCATGCAACCATGGATGTGCAGAGGCTCACGGAAGCGCCAAACACACAGTAAGAGACACTTTACACTTTTAAGTAGCTGGTCATATTTGCATAAAGCTGTAAATTTGTATTTATCGGGCTTTGTTTTGCTGGACTGTGGGACTGGATAGTGGGTCTGTGTATTCACCGTGTACAGAAAGTCTTTTTGGACGTTTAAAGCAGCATGTTCCCCACATCTCCTCCTTTGTTAAGACACCACAATATAATTATTTTTGTATTAGGTGACTGATTAATTGTTTTAATAGTTAATGAATAATCTGTACCAGAATACACTTGTGATGTTACCTTCCTAAACTTTGCCATAAGTTTACACTGTGCAAACTGCATACCTAAATAATCACATTTGCCTCAAACCTTCTTGTGTTGTTAAGTACTCTCATAGAGACTTGGTGGTGTGGTTTCTGACACTCTGTGACATACTGTTATCTATATGTTGCCTGGCACAAAACAGTAGATGCAGCCCCCTTGAAGCCCCTGTTTTGTTCAAACTTTCATCTGCTCACCCGAGAAACAAACTTCAGATACCAAGCTTGTTTTGGTTGATTGACTACATTGGCAAAAGGGGGAAAATGTCTAAATTAGATGTTTGGATGAACTATCGCTTTAATTTCAATATCCACTTGTCATAATTTGGAAACAGTGCACCTTTTCTGACACCAGCCATCATCCTATTCATTCAGTGTCAGTGGTGTCAGGACATACAGTGACTAATCCCAGAAAGCGCGATGCCTGGCTTTGCAGAGAAAGACATCAGAAAGGAGATGTTGACCAACCGCTTTGCACGCGTTTGCACTATTTACACTGGAGGTTTGGGCCAGGCGGAGAAGTGTGTTCATATTTACCTTGGCTCGTAGCTTATCAGCAGAGATGGGAACTGTGTTATGAAAGCCGTAGTTGTGGGTGGCCTTCTGCGAGCTTGCGGTTAATATGCTTGGAGAGAAATTAAGCCTTTATGGTTGCTCAGTTGACTGTGACCATTTACAAGGAAATACACTCTTTCAAAAGCTGCGCTGCTGCAGTGCGGGGAGGGAAACTGACATGACTGTCGTNTTCCCAATCATGTCCTCACTGTCAGTAAAAAAAATCTCTCCATTGTTGTTGTTTTTTTGTTTTTTTTTAATTCTTTAAAGAATTTGAAAATGACAGCTACATTTTACATTGAGTTACATTTGGACTATGGTTAGCCAAATATAAATACTGCAAATTACTTGTTAGATTAACATCCTTTAATGTTTTTTTCTTTTCATTTTCTTGTAAAGTTAGCATTTTTGAGATGCAACAGCAATCATTTGTTTAATGTTTACTCCACTACCAAAAGAATGTGGAATGAGTACATTTTTATCCTTTGGGTTGAGGTAAGTGCGTGTAAATGAAAGAGTGCAGAAAACATGGCAAAGCTTTATTTGGATAGCTTACTGTAATTGTGTAGATCTACTACTTTTTCATGCTTCATAATTATCTACTGCATATTCCTTGTCTTTACTTTGGGCTGGGAAATATCACAATATCCATCTACTCCATAGTGTTGCCATACGGCAACAATTACTTTATCTCAATTTTTTTAAAGGCAGTGATATAAAATACTAATTAATTTTGAAAATGGGTCATTTACTTGTAAAGGACAAGTGCTTGATGACATCACATGACTAGAAAGTTCTGTTTGCACTCCATCTTTGACACTGAGAAGGTCGTGACCTGAGGGCTCCCAAATTTTTGTTATATCATTGTTTAATATTTAGTCATAATTCATTCAAGACAAAAAACTATCTGTGCTAGGTCAACCTTTAATATTCATAATTAAAAGCACCTTAGGTGTGATAAGTCTCAAATGAATCTGTTGCCATACAGCAACTACATGCAAATATGGAAGTGATCTGTGTGCATTTAAACTATTTGACTGTAATAGTATACATACAGTATTTACACTAGGCAACTCTGAGACAACTCTGTTTACAACTTTTCCCTCTTGTTTTCAAGATTTTATCCTACTTTCCAAGACTGTGGATTACTGTTATATGTCAACCATCTACCAACTTACCCCCTTTAAAAACATTGTGAATTTTAAATAACAGTAATGCATTGTTCTAATGAAAAAATGTCAACAAAATATGTCACAAAATGTCAACATATGCTGATCATATTGTGGATATTGTCAGTTTTTAAACACTTTTTAAATGCATGTTTGCTTACAAAGAGAGCATCATTAGTCTTATTTAACTGGATTTGGTGCAAAACAGAACGTACTGAATACATGCGGTTATTTAGTTGTGGTCAGGCTGTGTAAGAGCTGAGCATCAAGTGTCAGGAAGCAAGAAACTGCTTCAGACTATTTGGCCACTTTAGGCTTGCACTCTTATAGCTGCATACAATGAAAAAGAAAACAGACAGTGAACCCTTTACTACATCAATTATATTCAAAATATACATAAAAATGTTTTGGATTTTTCTTACTGGAAATGCTGCAAATTACAGATACTTTGTATTTAGTAACTCCATTTAGTTATGCAAACACCACTCAAAATTTATTCTCATACAATACAAATAAACCAAAAAATTGCCCAAGCCACTTTTGTCATCCAGGTATGAAAAATATACAGTAAATGAAACCATGGAATAGAAGTAAACATGATATGATAACAATTATTTCAATAAAAACATATTTTAAAGTTAATTATATGAAAATAGCAGTGTCCTGTATGTCCAACAATAGTGTATTCATTCATTGCCAACAGCATTCAATCTGATGCTGTTGGCAACAGTTTTAACATTTTACATAAAAACAGCAAAATCTAAACTCAAAATTTATGAAGAGAAACTGAAACTCCAAATAGATTGTGTTTGATTTTTTATAATAAAATACAGAGTTATATACTTTTTTAGGCCATACCCTGTGAGTGAGAAAAAAGGTAAAAGAGTACAACAGGGAGGTATCAGATAAAGGATAAAAGATAAAGTATACGGTGAGCTCAGATGAAGTATAGCCTGTTACTCAGAAAGCTTTCAATTGAGGAAAAGAAGTCTTTTATGATGTAGTCAGGCATTGTTGTTGCCCTGAGGCAACAGCATGCAATAAAATGTGTAGTTGCTAATCACGTTCCCCTAAATTCTATGACAATTAATTGTCAGCAATACTGTACATGGTCATGACAGGCTTAACAACAATGACAACAAGAACAATGATAATACTAATATTGTTGTGTTTACTTAACACCTTTCACAAATACGTTTGTTGTGCTGAGGCAAACAATTAACACAATGATTTCCCTTCGGAGTACAGTGTGAGCTAAACGGCATCCCAGGAGAGGTGCAGAGCTGGCATGGTGTCAAACAGGAGGGTGGCATCGACAGATGGGCTATACAGTCTCTAATTGCACACCAGCAAGGTGCAGAGAGGGAGGGGTTTCCAACAAAGTGGCCGGGTTCTTTTATTGAGTGCTGTTATTCATACCACTTTGTGGAGGGCTAGGATTCGAAACACAAGCAAGATTACAGCTTTAATGAATTGTTTTCAAATGTCAAGAGTGTAAATCCTCTCATGTGTCTGCAGGCCCTCATCATGGCTTGGTGTTTTCTCTCTCTCTCTCTCTCTCTCTCTCTCTCTCTGTCTCTTTCTCAGGAAGAAGAAAAAAAAACACAATGAATGAAACCCATCTCTCTGCTGACTCACTCTGCCAGAAGAAAAGTCGTTCCTGTCTCAAGGTCGTTGGCGCGGCAATTGTTTAAGCAAAAACACACAGCTTTGTAATCGATACAAAAATATCCTTTGCTTTCGCGGTGCCTCTATAAAGGGGAATTAATTTGGGGATTAAGGAAATCGGAGACCAGAGTGAGCTGGCTCTGGCGAGTGCACTTTAACCCAAACTTTCATCACCTGACTTAGGTGAGTCTGGCTACAACAAAGGATAATGGTGGTGCTGATGGACGGTGCTGTGCTCTCTCTGTGTGGCGTGTCCACCCGGACTGTTTGTGCACTGCTACGCTACTCTAGCTCCATCCGACGCAGCCCACAGAGAGGATCTGGGTGGCAGAGAGTTTATTTGATGTGTCTGTGCCGCACTAGAAAGGGACACATTTGCCTGTGATTACTGAAGCCAGTCCTAAGGCAGAGTCTTTGAACTGAGGCAAACTAGCATTGTGTACAGTTGTATGACACATTTTGATGATTTTCGAGAGGATCAGAAAAGTAAGTTACACATCCTCTACAGTGAAAGCATTTTAGTGCAGTTATTTTTCCCAACTTGTTTAAGAAAGGTTTTAATAAATAGAAATTATGCACTAACATTTGCAGAGAAAAGCTGCTTCTATATGTGTTCTCTGTATAAAGAAAGTGTTCACACCAACAAAGCATGTCATTTAAACAGGGGGTGTTCAGACCTATGCATACAACAGGTATGTTTATAGAAAAGGATCAACCCTATCTAGAACTTCTCCATAGGTCTGCTGTTAAATTGTTGTTGAAGAGCTCTTATCATAGATATTTCACTGCGTTTTTACACTCATCAAAAGAATAGTTGCACCCAGGAGAATAATCCACCGACGGGAATGAAACTTGGTGGGTAGGTTTGACATTGTAAGACATGCGAATGATTCAGGTTTCACGCTCTGCTCCGCATGTGACATAAGCAATGGAGGGCATTATTGCTGTACCTGACTGACCCAACAGCCAGGATTGCGGATTTAGCGAGCAGTGATACCCTCCATGAGTCATCCAGACGGCTGCACAATGCAGAACTGCATGCACACAAACCGCCACAATGACTGTCCTTAACACCACGCAAGCATCACCAAAGACTGCAATGGTGTCGTGCCAGACTGTCATGGAGTGACAGGTCATCTTAAGTGATGAGTCCCACCTTTGTCTTGATAGAAATGACTAACAAATCCATGTGGAGGCACTGTTTGTGTAGCTTAATAAATATTGCTCATATCAGTCTAAATTTATCATTTATTGTTCCTGGTAACCTTTATCTTCCTTCTGAATAGCATTACAATCTGACATTTCCTTCTGGGTGCAACTGTTTTTTTGATAATGGCAGCAAAATGATTATTTATATGTTATTTCCCAGTAACTGACAACACATTTTTCAGTCAATACTCCAGAACCATTGTAGTTCATCTACTGATAAAAACAAAGGGGCCGAGGTTCTTTGGAGTGATGCCTCAAAGTGATCAAAGGTGCATAATTCCAACAAAACCTTTCATTTTTTCTTATGCAGTCAAATGCCAAGTTTATCATTTTTGGGAGATATTTCTGATGCCACTAGATATAAGATCATCCATTTACATAAGGTAAAAAAAAGGTACACAGAAAATTACACTCCTAACACGCCTGCAAGACCTGGGAGAACATCAAACCAGTTACCATCAGAAAAACAGAACTTAAAGCTTTCAATTTTCAGAGAAAGGAGAAAATCAAGAAACTCAACACTATGGATCTGAAAGGATGTGCAGTTGTCAAGAAGCCCTTACTGAGAAAAGAATACTTAAAAAAGAAATATCAAATACAGAAGCTGCAGGTGGCCACCCCAGAGTCCAGGCCTCAACCTCACTGGATTTGTTTGAAATTACTTGGTTTGTGAGAAGAATCATTTCTGATTTTCTCCTCACTAACTTCTTCTTGGCATTTTTACTGCAAATAAAACAAATGAAGGGAGGTCTCTGACTTTTGCTCAGTACTGTATGTATAGCTCAAACTTGTCCATAGACCTCCATCGATCTGGTTTGTCTTCCTCCACCAACCGTGTCCTCTCCCACTACTCTCCTCATATCTCTCCTCAGCCCCGTAGAAGCATTCCTGAAAAACCCGGCCCACAAATCAGCCGTGGAATGCATGTTGTCGGTCTGAAAATGGAATCGGGGGGCAATAAATTCTCCACCGTTGCAGCAATGGAAGCGCCAGTTTCATAATGACGCAGAAGAGTCAGGGCTTGCCCTCGAAAGAAACAATGCAGCTGGAGCGCTGAGTCGACTCCAAGCGTTTGTTATTACAAAAGGCATTTTTCTCCTGTTAGGTGGGATCTTCACAGAGTTGTAGACTGTGCTGCAACACGTTTCATCAAACGAATGGGCCTAGCACCAGGCCAGGGACAGGAGGACTCCTGTGACTTTTGTTCTGGATGATGTATGCTGCCTTCATGTGTTTATTAGATGGTCCCGTTTTCACTTGCATAACCCTAACTTTGAAATGTCTGCTCTGAAGAACTTTGTAGATGCAAGTTCCTAACCAAGCCTACTTGTTTAATGCACCACTAGTATATTCTTACATTTCATACTTGCTTATGTTGGTATCTACACTCATCTGGCAGCAGATTAAAATGACCGTCTTTCTTTTTGTTGGGTCTGGCACCCAAAAATACATAAAAATATACATAGAAAATTATCATTATTGAAAAGAGGCTGTGTTGAAGATGTATGTTTCGGCCATAGCGCATAATGTTGTTATGCTTATTCAGAATGATTTTGGGCAAGGATAATAGCATGTGTAAAATGGAAAGAATATTTTTATTTCTCTAATGAAGGTTGCATTGATTTGAATATAGCACTGTTATTTCTATATATGCAAAGTCCACTCCCAACTGTCTATGGAAAAAATGAACATTGATAAAAGTGGTCACTAATGGCATTTGAACTTTTGCATACCACTATATATATATGGACACCACAATAAAAACTAATTCTGCCATGTGGAGGCTGCACTTCTGCCTGACTTGCTCTTGCTATGCTTTAACAGTGCTATATTAGTCATCAAGAGGGTGATTAAAAAGTTTTTTTTTTCCATTTTTTTTGGGACTTATCGTCTTAATTATTAACAAACATTTGTGAAAAGTTACCTTAATGGTACCAAAAACATATTTGTGGTGAATCCTGGCATAGTTCTGTCTGAATCTGAACTGAACCCAAGGCCAGAGACGTGAAGAAGTCAACACTGTTAATGATAGCTAAATTACTTATGCAACAATGTTAAGAAACAAAGACCTTTTTTTGTTCATTCACCAACCTTTAAACAACAAAGATTTTATTCCAGAAAAGCTGACCAAACCTGACGTGAGTTCCATCGGGCTCAAACAAATACTACCGTTAATCCACATAATAATTGTGGTATGTAAAGAATGGACCGCATGATGCCCATGATACCCAGCCTACTGGCCACCAATACATTGTCAACACGCCCCAGTAGCACACAGTAGGAAGGAGACGTCTGTAGGCATATTTAAGCAAGAGTGTTTCTGTTTCAGCTGGGGGACTGAGGGAGAGTTGAAATGAGGCCTGCGTGTTTGGCGGTAGGTGGGAACACAAAGCGTAGCGGTGGTAGCCGTCAACAGCTGAGGGACTCACTAAGCAGCTGGTGACAGATCCGTCGGGATGCATGACCACTTTACACTGCACCGTATGTGTGTGTATGTGTGTGTATGCATGCATGCTTCTGAGAGATACCTCAGTGGGACACACACTCTCACACTCTGTTTTTACTGAAGACTTAACAGTCCTGCACAATGCGGCTCAGGAATTCCACCTGGGTCTTGTCTTCACTGGTAAAAAAGCAGGAATCCGCCTTCTAAACTGCAGCCTTCAGGCAGTAAAAGCATCAACACTAAGCATTCCAGCTTACTCACCCGTTCCTGCTTATCAATCACAATCAAATCCAAGGAGTTACTTAGGCCTGATTGGTGCTATCATGTGGACGATATTTAAGACTGACTGGGGCCTAAAAGTCACACTTGCAATATTTTAGGTTTTGCTATAATAATGAAATTATGTTATTAATCCAAAAATATCCAGAAATCTTTTAATTTACTGAATTCAGCTACTTTAATACACAGAACAGGATGCTCTGGAGCAGAATCACAAGAGCCTAAGGTCACCATGCCCAGTGCCATGTGTCATGTGAAGTATATGTAAGTATATGTAAAGCACACCAATATTGAGCTGAGGAACTGTGAAACTGTGTTCTCTGGATTGATGGAGTTCCATGCAATACCTTTGGGATGAACTGAGGTGGAGTTTGTGATTCAGAACTATGCTCGCTAATGCTCTTGCGTCTGAAAGCAATCAAATCATCACAGCAATGTTCCAATATCTAGTGTAGGGCAACCCTAAAAGGTGTGTGTGGGTGTGTGTGTGTGTGTGTGTGTGTGGGGGGGGGGGGGGGTCAAAGTGGGGAGAGAACATCTTATGAAAGAAGAGCAGGTGTGTACCTGTACCTAGATACATAACTGTGCAAAAGACAGAGACCTATTTTCATGTTTTTAGATTTCTGTCAAAATGGCCAAAAATACACATAATGAGTAGATGAGATATATCACAATATATTTAAGGAAGTTTAAGACCAAAAGAAAACTAAAATTTCCCCAAACTGGTGTTCAGAAAATGTAAAGATGCAGAGAAAATTACCATCAAAGCAAACAGTACTCAGCTTCATCTTTGAGAGAGAGGAGAACATCAAGCTCCAATCTCACTTCAGATCTGAAAACATCCACAGTTATTTCTGCTCATCCTTTCACTGTAAGAAGACAACTTAATGCTATGGGTCTGAAAGGACGTGTAGCTGTTAGGAAGCTGTTACTGAGAAAAGTAAACAGACAAAGAAGAAAATTTGGCAATCAAACAACGAAGCTGCTGGTGTTCTCAGATGTCTACTCCAGATGGCTCACCGCAAGATCACTGAGGGTGTTTGGGGCTGAATCACGAGAAGTAAAAAATGTATACTTGGAGGTGTTGAAAAAATCTGCCTTTTTTTGAGAAACAGAAAAGAAAGAAATGTGTAATAAAGCAAATGATGGACGCGCTAACTGAAAGAAATTATGTAATATTTACCAGATGAAAGTTTTTTGGAATAGGATTTTCTTTTGTTTTAATAAAACAATCATCAAAAAAGAAAATCAGTTATGCCTTATGGTGAGAATCTCTATCTATGTAGTTACCAATTAGTAATGAAAGTCTAATGACTCCATTTCATAATTAGCATATCTTGCTGCGAGAGGCTGATTTACTCAGCAAATAGGTTTGGTAATGTGTGCTGAGTCTGTTCAGCAGTGCTGCTCTGTGAGCTGCATAATGAAGCAGGCTATTCAATGGTAAGATGAGGATGCTGATGTATAACTTGTAGTGATGGTAGCCTGTATGAAAGAACTTCTGTGGTCTGTCTGTATGAAATGATGTTCTTAAACTTTGGAACTGAAAAAAGTGAAGCATTTAATTGACTCGATTTAAATACAACATTTACTCATGAAGAGCTAAAATATATAACATATATATATAACATTAAAACAGGTTTGTCTATCAGTTTACTTTTGGAAGTGTATTGATGGTGCACATGTAGTTTTTTATGTGGAAATGAGGTATGTACAGATGAAAAGCACCATAATTTTTTGTTGATTCAGTACAGTAATGTATTTTATTTAGGTGTTTATTGTTGTTGTTGTTTTCTGAGCAGCGTGCCACTCAAATGAAATCTCTGGCCACACCACCCTAAAAGTTCTAGCTACAGTACTGGCTGAAAAATGAATACGTGGAAATAAACTTTTGCACAATACTGTACATGGTACCCAAATGGCATATTACAGTTATAATTACATTTAGTATCCCAATAGCAATATATCTTTCAATATATTAAATATAAGGAGGAGACATAATTCTATATAATTTTTAGTGATATTATTTGTTTGATTATGTGAATACATTGATCTATCCTACCACCCAAAGAATGTGATAGGTCAGGATCCCCACAACAAACAATAAAACAGTTAGCAATAGATAAGAGCCTCATTTTCATATTGCAGCTCTCTGCAGAATCACTATTGTGAAGGGTTATGTCATGACAAGGGTAAAGGCACAATATGTCATCCATCATTGTATTGATATCACAAACACATAACTCGCTTCACACATAACGTCATCACTAATACCTAAATAATGTCACGGTGAATTCAGTTTCATTTTTTGTTTCCCCTGCAAACGGGCCGAATCAGGGTTTGCACATGCAGATTCCACAGAAGTGTGATAAGAACGTGAGATTCCCACATGTAGAGATTGGGTTATGTTGTTGGAATCACTTTGAGGTGGAATAATTTGTTTTCACATTCGCTCATCCTCAGGCTTCATTCCTATCCTCTGACCAAAGAAAGCACGCTCAGGTGCATTCTTTCATCTTGTGCAGACGGAGAACGCGAAGGTGTCCAGATATCTAAAACTATTAAGGCTTTTCATGCTTCACATCAGGCTTGCTCCCAGGTAACAGTGCTGCGCTTGATCATTACCCAGTGTCTGACTTGAGTTTGATCTGAAGTGGCAAATATGAGGGTATGAAGCATAGCGAAATCATATGATGCTGTTTTTATTTTTTTTTCAGTCAGTCGAGGCAGTTCAGCTGCATTTGTAGTTCAGCTGCACAAAGGCTGTGGTTCCTACAAACTAATGATAAATGATCCTAGACGATGCAGATTCCGCAGCCCAATTACTGACAGCCTGCAGTGAAGTTATTATTATAAGAGACTTCTTTTAATACATAAAATGAATAAATGGATGACAAATAAGAAAGAAAGAAAGAAAAAACAGAAAGGAAAAATGACAGAAAGCAAGGAATCCATGTGTGTCCACAATACACTTTTGAGTTAACAAAACTACAGAACAGATACATTTCTTAAACTAGTCCATAAATGCATGTGTCCACTGTGCTGTTATATACTTCTAACCTGTAACATAACTTGTTGTGCCTGCAGAAGTTGGTCAAAAATTAATTTTAACAAAACAATTTTAAAAATAAATACAACAATTCTGAGAATCCAAAACATATTTGACCATGCCAAAGTAAAAGGCGTCCTTGTGCACCTTGAAGATGCTTTACCATTAGCTAGAAAACAGTTGCTAAGTTACCCTAGCATCTAACCTTAGTTAAAAACAGCCTCAGCTTAGTTGATAATACAAAAAGTTTTCTTTTTTTGTGCAGCCTTTTCTTTCTTCGTCACATACGTTTTAACAATGTCAGCTTATGAACATTATCAACCTAGGGTCATAAAAATGTTGTGTTCAAAGATCATGCCCTAAAACTCTCCCTATTGTGGCACCCTGCTAGAAGTATTTAAGTGAATACCTGTGGGTTTCCTCCGGGTGCTCCGGTTTCTTTCCACAGTCCAAAGTCATGCAGTCAGGTGAATTGGAGATGCTAAATTGCCCCCTAGGTGTGAGTGTGTGTGTGTGTGTGTGTGTGTGTGTGTGTGTGTGTGTGTATGTATGTCTGTGTGTTTGTCCTGTGATGGATTGGGAGCCTGTCCAGGGTATTTCCTGCCTTCCGTCCGCTGCATGCTGGTATAGGCTCAAGCAGCCCACGCCTACCACGACCCAGATGAATAAGTGGTTTAGATGAGTGAGTGAGTGAGTGAGTTTTATCTTAACATATACTTTTAAAATATTCTGCCATTCCAAATTTGGTGCCACCAACACATTCCAAAAAACAGGAACATGTTAACAGGAATGGTGTGGTAACACAGTAGTAAACAACATTTAATAACTTTTGGGAACTTAAGACATCAATTCAGTATGTTCTGAAAGCAGCCCATTCTTCCATTATAGAAGTCTGTCTATGGGAGACAGGTATGGATTGTAGAAAGACCAGTCTAGCGCCTGCACTCTAATTACGCAGCCATGATGTTGTAGCATAGATGTCCCTGAAAAAGACGACAGCATATGGTGCTCCAAAAGGTGTGTATACACCACTTAGCCATAATATTAAAACCACCTCTTCATTTCTATCCTCATTGTCCGTTTTTATCAGCTCCATAATTACAGACTGAAGTACAACTGCTGCTGTGCATACATTGGTAACTTCCTTTTACTCTGTTCTTCAATAGCTAGGACCCCAACAGGACCACCATAGAGCAGGTATTATTTGGGTCGTGGATCACTCTCAGCACTGCAGTGACACTGATATGGTGGTGGCGTGTCAGTGTGTGTTGTGTTAATGTGTGCACTGCTGTGTCTGACTGATTCATACCACCACAACACACATTACCTCCACTATGTCAGTGTCACTGCAGAGCTGAGAAAGATCCACCAACCAAATATTACCTGCTCTGTGGTGGTCCTGTGGGGGTCCTAACCATAAAGGAACAGGATAAAAGGGGGCTAACAATGAATGCAGAGAAACAGATGGACTACAGTCTGCAACTGTAAAACTACAAACATATTCCCACGTATTCCCAATATGGCAATATCCGAAACAGAGGCATGTTTTTAATGCAGTGCTGTATGAGTGCATGTGTTATTCATTTGTGGGTTTTTGCCGTGCCCATTATTCTTTTGACGATTTTGTGCACTGTAGAGGGTAAAATACTTAAAGTCCTTGGAGCCGCTCATTGAGAAACAGCTTTTAAACTGTTGGATTATTTGCTAATGTATATTTTGGCAAAATGGTGAACCTCAACCCACCCTTGCTAGACCTTTCCTGCATAATTTTTTTTTATCCAGACATGATCACATCACCTGTTTAAAGAAGCAGTTTGTAAGATGATGCAGTCTGTTAACTCATACTTGAAACAAATGTCAACATATCACCAAAATGTCCATCCCTATCATAAGAAGCAATGAAACGTACAGTCCCTCCTCCTCAGTGTTAGCATTAACAGACATTTACTTAACAGTGTAGAGAAAAAAAACATGTGAGTTCAGCATCAAACTTCATTCCTTTACTCACCAAGAGTGTCTCCAGAGGTGAAAAGGCAGTGTCAATGTTAACTATTCTTTTCCTTTTTTTTTTTTGCTTGCCTTTACTCTTCTTTTCATTCACTTCATCTGATTTTAAATGATCAAACTGGGAGCAGAACTTTCAACATGATTAAGAAGTGGTGAAAATACGTTGCTAGAGCAGTGATACTTCCTCTCATCATCCTCTCATGTTTGTCTCACATAATGACGCTACAGGAACTCACTATCACTTCTTCAGGTACAAAGTGGTATTCCAGGACAGGACAGGCCTAGGCTTGCTGGTTAGCATGTTAACTTTAGTAAATATTGATGCAACACAGTACAAACTAATCTCATACTAATCTTTAACAAATTATGTTGATCATTTTCATTAATTTTGAAATGTATTAAACTCACTCACTCACACCCTAATCTTCTAAACTGCTTAATCCTTCGAGTTCGTAGGAGGCGCAGGAGCCTATCCCAGCATTCGTTGGGCATAACGCAGGAAACACCCTGGACAGGCCACCAATCCATCACAGATGTATTAAACAAAAAAATCCTCATTTATTTATTAATCTCACTCATCTTCTAAACCGCTTAACCCTACTTGGTCGCAGGAGAGGTTGGAGCCTATCTCTAGCTCTCAAAGGGCAGAAGGCGGGAAACACCCTGGACAGGCCGCCAGTCCCTCGCAGGGCAGACACAGACAGACATACACATTCACACACACACACTCACACCTAGGGGCAATTTAGCATTTCCAATTCACCTGACCGCATATCTTTGGGCTGAGGGAGGAAACTGGAGCACCCGAAGGAAACCCACGCAGATACGGGGAAAACATGAAAGGATCCCAGGCGCCCGAAAATTTAAAAACATGATCCTAGTTTTAAATTACTCCTGTCCAAACTTTGTTGCAGGCATCAGTTTCAGATTGAATAAACAAAACCAATGCACTTGATAAAGTGAAACATTAAATACCTTGTCCTTCTACTGTTTTAGTTTACATACAGGTCCAAGTCAGTATTTACATTCAACACAATGTCACATTTTTTTGGAAATGAGGTTTGTAGATCAAACTTATAGTTTATTGGCCACTAATGACAATAACAGTTAATGAAAGCCTTTTGCCCAGCAGGTGAGGTTAAGGATGTGCCCGCTGGCAAAAATAAGAAACACAAAGAAAAAAGAAACTGACATAAAAGCATTTGACATTTACTCCAGTGACGAGGCTTAATGTGTTTCCAGAAACCCAACCCAACCCCAAGGATGACACATAGGCCACTGCTGCTGTCACTGTCTGGGAACTGCTCATCATCTTTAACCTGTAACAGTAGAGGTTCATCAGATTAATCCAGGCCAACGTCAGTGATGACAGTGAGTGTGATGACCAACCGCATATTTTCCGCCAAACAGCAGAACCCAGTGTCCTAACATGGCAGGAGGGCACACAGATGCACCTCTGTGGCATCTAATCCCCGCCTAAAGCTGGGGCTGTGGAGAGAACAATCCAGCGGCTTTGATTAAAAGCTTCATGTAGAAACATATTAGTGCAGTGGAAGAATGAGTGAGGGCCCGAAGGCACAGAGCTGGAATTCTCCATTTGTTTTGTGGAGGGAGGAAGGGAGGAAGAGAGAGAGAGAGAGAGAGGGAGAGAGAGATAAAGATAGAGAGTGAGAGATAGAAAGAGGTAATGGAAAGTTCAGCAGTAGTTTAGACTCACCTGTGTGAGACAGAGAGAGAGAGAGAGAGAGAGATAGCAGGAGGGAGAAAGTTCAGCAGGAGGCTAGACTCACCTGAGGAAGAAGAAGAGAGAGAGAAAGAGTGGAAGAAAAAGAAATAAAGAGAAAGAGGAAAGAGAGAGAGAGAGAGAGAGAGAGAGAGAGAGAGAGAGAGAGAATGGAAGAAATAGGGAGGAGGGAATCGGAGAGTGACCTGTAGGCCTGTATGGCTCTGAGTGCCGGCAGGTTTTGGTGGGGTGGTTGGGGGGGCATGCTGACAGACACTCAGATATCCGCGGCTCTGTGGAACAGATAAAGGCCACATTGTTTTAGAGCAGGAGCTGGTCTTAATCTGAGCTAGCTAAAGATCAGTGTCTGAGCTGCGGGAGCATTAACGCTTGGTGTTGGTTGTACAGTGTAGAAAAGGAGGAAAGTCCCTGGGAAGTGAATGAAATGGGGGGAAAGTGTTTTTTCCTCATTCCGAGAGGTTTGACTCAACTATTTAAAGTCTTAAGTGTATTAGTGATGGTTACAGTGAAGTAGGGCCCTACAGGCCCAGTGCACTGAGTCACAAAACAGTAACTTTTACACATGATAATTCTGATGAAGAACCAAACGTATGGAGTATTCAATCAGCCAAGACATATTTGGTGTCTTAAGTTTCTTGCTTGTTTGGTTTGGTTTGAAGTGGAGCTCCAAGGTTTAGACACTAGCAATTAGCATCGTACTAACTGCATGCTACTTTTAAAAGTGGTCTCATAGTGAGACTATGTCTGAAGACAACATGTTAAACACTTGGTGCTGTATTGTGACAGAACCTATCCCTAATAAGGGTACAGGCCCTCTAGGTCACTCTGCGCAACAAAATAGGTATTGAAAACTGACAGGAAACAATATTCCAATACTTTATCTGTATCTTCCAAACTCTGCATGGCTTTCCTGAACAAGTGATTGACTCAACCAAAAATGTCACACTTTAAAATGGACATATACAGAGCACACATAAAGCATAATACATCACCTGTACTTTTCTATGCATTTCTGTTTATCATTACATCCATGGCCTGTTTTTCATTGGACAAGTACACCATTTCCCTCCACTTTTGCATCTTGATGAGGTGTTGGGGTTGCTTTCAGTTCCTTTCCAACCTGATAAGTCCATGTTCCCACCCACATTTAGCCCAAAATTTCTCATGGTTTGCCCCAGTCATTCTCATTATGAGATCATGTCTGGCCCTGCAAGACAAAAGGCCTTCGCACACTGGAGTATCGCGTCGCATCACGCAGCTTCCAAATATTCAAAATGCTCAGTGACTCTGAGCACTGTTAAATTCCTCAGCGCGTCACAGCATGCCGTGCTATATTTTGCCATTACTCCATTAAATTAAAGCCATATTGAGACACAGAAAACCACAGTAGATCACATGCAGCTTGAAAGGTACATAGAGAAAGACGGACAGTCTTTTAGATACAAAGACAAATGCTAATAGTCTGTTGCCTCAGCTAATGTTAATAGCCGAGCCTTTTTCAGGTTGAAAACAAACAGCTTGTGAAAAGCTAGTAAACAGATACCAAGTGTGATAGGTGATGTTGAGTTTAAGTCGAACCTGGGATTTATCACCTCTCCCTGACAGCATTCTATAGTACTTCTCTGCTATATGAGGGTATGCGACGTGTATCAGCCTTAACTGTTAGTCAATCTCAAACAGATTTTCTAATGCTGACATAATGTTGTCTACAAAAATGGATACAAAAAAGTTTGGGAAAAAGATTTTGTGCTTTTTTTCACATAGCTAATCAGCTTCCAGTACTATGTTAGCTATATTAGCCTCATAGCCAGTATTGGCTCCATCTAAACCATACTGGAAATATCCAGTTAGGGAATGTAAGATTTGCTCGTTGCATCTATCAAAGAAAGGGTGCTTACTTTTTAAATCATTGTATAGTCTCATTAAAAGAATATGAAATTATGACAAGAACAGCAGTACTACAAGCATAAATAGCTGTGTTTGCCTACAACATGATCATGTTTTTCTTGACAGGTCAATTATAAACAGCAGCACACAAGAATGCAAGCATCCCAACAATATAGAATATTTATATTTATATTTTCTCTGTTGGTGGGGGGGCAGAGCTTATAACCAGCCCTGCTCGTAGCTTTAGATTTGTATAAAGGTAATTTTTTACCAAAGGGACACTTTAAAGCATAGGTCATTCAATTGTATGTGCCATAAATTAGCCTAACAGAGCCACCATTAACGCCAGGATGTATCCTTCGTAAATGATGACCATCCAAACAAAGTGCAAGCCGTAGTCTAAATGAATCAAGCAGTGTAACCCCGAGGTCGGCGGATTCCAACTCCATCAGAATGCCGGGAGCTTGCTGGGATCAAAGCTCATTCGTTTCTGTGGTGATAGAGATCTATCTTCAAAGAGAACCAAACTGCCCTGTCATTAGCAGCAGGTTATGATCTGTAATTAAAGCAAAATTAGATCAATTAATATCTCTGGCTGGAGATGGATAACTGATAGAATAGTGACATGTGGATGTAAGATCACTCGTAAAGTGGTCAGGCGAAGAAGACGTGATAATTTGAGGAGACAGCTATTCATATATACACAGGTATCGATGGGCTGGAAAAGAGCAATGTAGACCAGGTGTTGAACTTCCTCAACATAGATATTAACCCGACCTGTCAAACGCTGCCATTCCCCCCTATCATTATAGTGAAGTAGCCGCTGCCCTCCCTCAGAGAAAAGCTTTCATTCTTTAAGACTTCATTCAGGAAAGGAAGCATGGCAGTCAAACCTCTGAGAGACAAAGCCACAGACTATTACCCATCAATAGATATATTCAACTCAGAGACTTCCCTGCTAGTTTGTGATTTACACTAATCTGAATTATGAGTGCTGGAATGTTTGACAAAGAATCTTGACTTCATGTGCTTCAGTTGTTCTTCAAGAACACATTAGGTCAGTTTAAATATGATCTTTGGGATCTTAGCAAGGCAATATGGACACCTAACTCTGAACAACAAAAAATAGCTAAATATTTTCTGATTCTTTTTCTGACTCTTTTTTCTGACTTTTTTTCTGAGTAATTTCAAATATTACATTTTGCAATTTGCGCAATTTTGTTCTCTCATTTTCTTGTAATTGTGTTTTAAAGGTTTTTGTTATGAGCATTGTGAGAACATTGTAGCTTCTTTTGCACAGCAAAGCTTTACAATAAGCGAACACCACATAGATTCATTGCTGCAGTTGCAGCCTCAATTATAGCCTCAATCTTCACACAATTACTGGAAAAAATGTTCTGTGTCAAGGTTTTGAAATAATACAAATTAAGCACACACAAAGAAGCATTTGTGTGAATTCCCTTATTTATATTTGCCATTTTCATGAGTTGTTCAGTATATTTTCATTATATAGTTATATCTTACTATCATTTTTTGACTGCAAATGTAGTTCAGTGAATATAATAATGACCTCATGGTGTCAAATATACATTTATATGTTATCTTTCCTTTTTGTCATCCTTTTAACGTATTTATTACATTTATTTATAAAGAATAATAGAACACAGTCCTTCAGTATTAGAGCACATGATGTCAAATCAGTGTTCATTTCATCTCACAGTCTAAAGATGTGCTGTGAGGTGAATTGAAGATAAAGGTAAATTGCACCTAGGTGTGAGTGTGTGTGTAAATGTGTGTGTCTGTGTGTCTGCCCTGTGATCGACTGGCGGCCTGTTCAGGGTGTTTCCTGCCTTCTGCCCAGAGAGAGTTGGGAAAGCCTCCATCCTCCATCCTATTACAACTCAATACAAAGAGCAAAGAGTTGTCACCGCCATTTAAGCAAGCCATCATTAGGCAAACCAATCAGAGACACAGTGAAACTATTAGGTGTGGCCAATTGAACTACTATACTTGGTACAACACACTGGTGAGCTCAGTAACACCAAAGGGCTCAAACATAGAAAACAACTTGTTGTGTACTCAAATACTAGCTTCATGACCACTTACTGACCTAATTTTTTAACCTTATCTTTGGATTTTTCTTGGTGCTGTTTACTGATTTTAGACTTACTGTTTTGGCTCTTAATTCGGATCATTTTCACAATTACTCTAATCTTGGTTTGAACCTTAGCTTGTTAGTCTTTTACTTTTATTAAAGCTCACATTTTTCTTTTTATCCGCAAGCATCTGACAGGTCATTGGAGTGTTATAAAATACTTAGTCACCATGCAGATGACAGAACTGGGACCACTTCACATGACAGTCGGAAGGAAAGGTCAATGGTTGAGACAACAGCAGCAGCTTCTAAAGAGCCTCAAATAATTGGTTGAAATGCTCAAACTTAAGATCCAAAAGATGTGCAACATCACCAATTGTCCCATGTGTACTTATATCCCCTCCAGTTCTGTCACATCCTTGATCACACCTGGCTATTGACTTCTGTAACTGACCTACTTCTCTACAGGTGATATTCTCTAAAGGTGAGATTCATCCCCTTTCTAATCCTCCTACAGCCTTCCAGACTGCCAAGATTTTCTTTAACCATGTTTTTAGATAGTGGTCCCCAGTGTTTTTACAGGTATAGTCAGGATTTTTGACCATCTGGGGATCTACTCAGGAAGAGCAGAAAGAGCTACTCAGGAATAGGGATTTTTTTCACCAATGCTGTCATGAAAATGAGTCTGATAGTGCTTTCATTCGTCTGTCTTCCTTGTGACTGGGTTTGGCTGTTGACCACAGACTTTGGGCTTGCTGAACAGAGTAGAAAGATTTCGCTCAGATACAAAAGTCCATTTAAAGTCACAAAGATAATTAACAAAGTTACCTAGCAGCTTGATTTGGTCAATATTTTGTTTCATGTTCGTTTCATGTCTCCATTCTTAAACCTGTTATTCAAGGTCTGTTGGATTATGGCCTGCTGCTTGTTGAGATGCCACCCCCATCTGGTTGTCATCGAGGGGGGCCCATTAGCTAATGGACTGACTGACCAGGTTGGCATGGCCCAGAGGAGAGGAGTTGGGTGTCTTGGATCTGGGGTTGGTGGCAGACTTCCACCAACAATATGTGGACAGACCTGCACCACATCCCAGAGGTCGTCCCAGAGGTCGTCCCAGACGTTGTCCTAAACGCCTGCCCAAGCAATGTCCTGTGGGTCATTCCACTGGTCGCCCTAGGGTCATCTGAGAAGGATTCATCAGTCCAACAGCAAGCTGGCTCTAATGTTTGACCCCAAGATGTCTCCGGTAGCCACTATGGTCATATTCATTCTTTGACAATCATGGATTCTTGGAGAGGAAGGCTTCTGTCATGCTTCCCAGGCTACTTCCAACATGCCTTGTAGTAATACTCACTCCATCTCCATCCTAAGATCACATGGGAAAGGACATGATGCCCATTGCATACAACCTCCACCAATCACAATCCACTCATTCGTTCCACAACACCATACATTATATACCTGTTTATACAGTTTATACCTGTTCTTTATTTTATAAAATTTCCGATTTTTTTCCGATTATTTTACTCTTTTGGCTCAGGACCCTAATCTTTATCTGGCTACTCTTTGAATTTGAGTTACATCTTTGGCTTTCCCAACTGTTGTTAAGGCTCACATATCCCTTTTTATCTGTCATTGGAGTGTGTAATAATTATTGGCATAAGCTGTTCAGAAATATTCAAGTGTTGCTTTAGAGTCCCAGTACAAATAGTATTCAAATAATCGTTTACCAAGTCACTTTCTTTCCCTTTCACCCCTCTCTTTCTCTCCACAATTAGCGCAACCAATGTAATATCAGAGTAAAATACTATAGGAAGTGTGTAGACTCTTGCTCCAGGCTGCTCTCCTCACTGCAATTTCAGCCTCCAGGCTCAAACTGACTGCTCACTCATTTTCCTGTTTGTCTGGACCGATCATGCCTCTGAAGACATAATTAGCTACACACAAGACGGTTTCAGCTTCCACTGAGGAACCACAGACACTGTGAAGACCTCATGCTCCTCGCTTACTTCAAATATGAATACAGTGTTTGTGGTCAGCATAAACCCGTTGACAGTTTTCCTGTTTCTGTCAAAATTTCCCCAAATTCCAGTCCCACTTTGATCAAAAGTTGTCAAAAAAGTCAAAAAAGACTGGCTTCAGGCGGTTCATGATAAGCAGATAAGTGGGATTTTCCTTTCGTGCCAAACTCTCAGAGGGAGAAGTAATAGCCCAATTTTTGCACAGGTGCAGGTTTAATCCAAAGCTGCAAGAGAAAAAGCTAAATCCTTTGCATACTTAGTCAACCTGAAAACAAAAAACAGACATGTTAACTTGTTCATTTTCTTGGTCATTTTAAGGACAACATAATATAATTCAATAGGCAAAATACATGTTTCTAATAATCCTTGACCTAAAGCCCACTTAAAATGAAAAATGTAACCATCTCTACATCTGTGAATATTCATACTTGAATCTCACAGCAGTGCTGTAGTAATTGATAAAGTGAGATCTTGTGGTTTAAAGACTATAATAAAGCCCTTCTGATGAAGTGGAAGTAAAGTTTTACTTTGCACAAGGAAAAAAGGTTGAGAACCAACCAAGGTTAGTTAATAATACTAGAGGCAGGCACAGTAGCTAGCAGTTGGGATTTGTTGAACACTATAGAGATTCCCAGTGGTGTATTTGTATAATGCATGCTGGTTATTGGATTGTAAGAACTCTGATGGAAGAAAACATGAACCCAATACAAAATCATGAATTCTGATATTCTGACATATGAGGCTGAGGGATGCAGTGCAGCACTACAGAATACTACATAGCCTAAAAATATCATACAAAAGCATTTTTAGGCCAGACTTTATAGTTTTTTTAAGTAACCGGAATCAGACAGTGGTTACCGATGTGTATGAGATTATGTAATTTGCAAAAACTGACAAAGTTTAGGTTTCAGTATAGTTGTATATTGTAAGCAAGTCTATTTGAGAGGCTACAATAGCCTCACATCTCCTAGACGGCATTTGCGGTAAAGTAAAAAACAGAATAAATTCCATTTTTTAATCCATTACTTCCAACCCATTGAAGCCCATATAATCCGTTATAATTTGCTCATGTCTGTATGGTATTATTTCAAATGATTAATATGAGGTGAAGATGGAAAGTGAAATTACTCAGCTAATAATAAGCGGCTGACAAAGCCCGGTGGAAAATACATGGCTAAATATTTTTCTTCAAGGTGTGTTAAACTAACATCACAACAGCACCTCTCCTCCTGTTTTCCCGTCATGGCTTTTCTGACTATCTGTGGATATGATTACTCATTCCATTACTTCATATTTTGAACGGTGAGCAAATGGATTTGATGAAGAGTTTTGTAGATGTCTTATTCATTGTTAAAAGCTTTTAAACATGTTTATTCCTACTGAAGTATTTCTTTATTTTTATATTTTAAGGAATTATATTTAATTATGAAATGCTGTTTTTGTATGTTCATTATGTTACATTGGTGATCTGTACTACTTTGTGAAATAATAAAGGCATTAACATTATATATATATACATATATATATATATATATATATATATATATATATATATATATATATATATGAAATGTTTATGCCTTTATTATTTCACAAAGTAGTACAGATCACCAATGTAACGCAAACATAATTTAAAAGAAATTTCATTCCTGATATATTTAAACTCCAGGCCATTCGGAAGTCCTAGATGCATCACTGTCTGTGAGTGTGAGTGGCCTGACCAATGTTTCTGTCAGATTATTGGAGGTTATTAAAAACACTAGCATGCAGAGACTAGTAGAGACATTATTATTGAAGTGAGAGGTTACCGATTGTAAAATAAATAGGAAAGCTTTTAACACTTAACATGGTGTCAGTTTTCAAAGAAAGCCACGCCATTCATTAAAAAGTGTTATTCTACTTTTTTAAGCATATTAATGCCTGCTGCTCAGATGGACATGCTTTTATAACACAACATTAGTTTGTGGGTTGGGGTAAAATAATGTGAGACTAAGCTCAAAAGTCTTATTCTCAGATAACATTTATTGATCTTTAAAAAACTGTTAAAGTATAATGGCATTGAAGTTCCATATAGAAATGCATTTATGTCTATAACGTATTTAATATATATCATGTACTTAAAAGCTTTTTAAACATTCTCTACTGAACAGTTGAAGAAAAAAACATTCTGTTCAGTCTTTGTGGCTGTGACTTTCATATGATTGAATAGAGTTGTAGACATTTAAAAGTATCTTGGCCAGACAACACAAATCAAGCACCAACAGGGCAGCTGTTTTAGATCGATATGTATCAGTGCAACATACCCTTGGCATCAAGCACTATAAATGATCCACCATGTAATATCTGTTCTGTGGTTGTCCTGAAGAACACGGTGAAAGGAGGCTAACAAAGTATGCAGAGAAACAGATAACGAGCATAGATACAAAGAGGCATAAGTAATGAAGTGTCTGGTCGTACATCGAATGCACAGCAGATCACATAAAATAGTATGTATTTTATCGTCACATCCTCAACCTTCAATCATTTCCCAAGACACTGTTTAAAATATGGAAACTGCAAGTTACATCGGCACATCCTTGGGCTGTAGCTTTTCCCTTGCAAGGTGCAAAAAGGGGAATTAAATTCATCCCTGGAGTTTCCTCACTCTAAGGCATCTCTAAGGCCAAACAAACTCAGTTATTTCATTTGCTCATTTCTTTGCATCATAAGTAATATTTTGTTTTATTAGTATTCTGTTTATTTCTTTTCTCATTTTATATAGGACTACATTAGAAACGGCCATGCATTTCTCTCTTGCTCACTCTCTCAGCTGCCAGCGAGTTCTCTCAAGCTGCCTCTTGTGGGCAATTTTGAGTGAATATGTGAGTAAGTATGTCAGTTAGTGAATGAGCTACAAGCCAGGCTTGTGGCAGGAGAGACTTTATGTGTAAATAGGTTGTTATGTTTACAGATGTTACTTTTGCTATTCTGTGCTGGGCTGAGGGTAATAGTGCAGTGCTGGTTCCTGCCACCAAGTGGAAGTCTTGCTAGAAGAGACCTGCCTGACATCTTGGCCATTTAAGCAGCACTGATCAGCAGTTCTCATTTGCTGAAATCGCTAAGAACAGTCCACCAACCAAAAGTGTTCATCAACAACAGTGTCCTGTGGGCAACATCTTGTGATCACTGACGAAGGGCTAGAGGACGATCAACAAAAATTGGGCAGCAGCATATAACGTGCTATCGTCTCTGACTTAACATTTACAAGGTGGACCAATAAGGAGCATCTAACAGAGTGGACAGTGAGTGGTTTAAAACACAGTGTTTAAAAACTCCAACAGCACTGTTGTGTCTGATACACTCATACAATCATAATACACATCAGATGTCTGCAACTGGAAATTGTGATGCACATGTGTTGAATGCATATCTTTTGATAGTATTCGTAAAAACTCCATAAGCCTAACATTTCTGTATGAACATCATCACAATATTTTATTTATGTTTTATCGCCCACCGCTGCTGGTGCCCTAGCCGAACCGTGACTGCAGAACCACCATCAGTTTCCTAACGAGAATGGAGGGGAGCTTCTCAGGTGTCCCGTCTTCATGCTTTTACCGCAGCTGTTGATGGACGAACCTTACCTGCTGGGAAGTTCAAGTCAGCGTCATTAGTCTTTCAGCGTTGGGGGCATAGTTTTGGAGCGGCCTGCAGAATGCCACTCCTGTAATGCCCCGTGTTGACTGTCCTGCTTAATTAAGGTATCCATGTCTGTTAGCAAACATTTCCCTGCCGGTGGTGTTCTTTTTTCTCTCGCTCTTTAAAGCTCAACTATACTCACTCAGCCTGGGTAAATGTGGACAAGAATGGAAATGCTCAAGAATGGAAAGGACACACATTTGGCTGCCATTAGCAGCGGAACAGGTAGTGTTAACGGGGGGAAACGCAAGGTAATAAATCAAGTGGTCAGGAATGAGGGCCAGAACTATGTACTCTTGCAGAATGCATTCAAAGATTCAAAGAAAAAAGAACTTGCTTTTGTACTCACCAGAGGTTTCTACATTTTATACTGGGGTCTTTATGTATGTACAGAACAAGTACTGCGTCAAAGTCAGAGACCACACTTACATTTATTTAAGTTCCAGTCAAAACAGCAATTGAGCTTTCATTCTTTTTGGAAGACTTGCTTTCACTTTTCCAAGGATATCTACATACATACTTCCAAAAATTTCTCACCAAAAGCTTCTCACGATTTGAATAACTCAAAACACATTATTTGATGTTGAGATCTGCCCATTGCTATAACAAAAGCTTTTTTATTAGATTAGTATGTTTGGGTCTTCTGAGCATAAGGGTAGTGGTTTGGGGTCAAAATTACATGTACTTATCAGCATTCATAAAGCCTTCAATCAAATCAGCAACTTTTGTTTATTCTCAGCAGCTAGACATAATTTCAGGCACAAAGTGTTAAGGAGTCTTCTCACAGTAGAAAGATAGAGTGAAGTAAGTAAGAGTGAAGCTTCATTTGTCTCCACTATCTCTCAAAGATGAAAGCTTTAAGTACTGTTAATTTAATGGTTACTGTTTGGGTGGTCTTCCCCCCTAAGTAGCTCTGTTGTGAGGAGTTCCATTTTTCTGTAAGAGCAATATGTAAGATGATGCAACCTCTGGGTCCTCTCGCTGTGTTTGGAGCTGTTTTCAGCAAATTCAAAGTAAAGCTGCATTATGGACCTTAAACCTGAGTCGTCTAAGTTTCTCCTGAGAATATCTGAATAGTCGGATATTCAGGTCCAGCCCTATTGGCTACCTGTACTTAAATAACTAACCGGGAGCAAGACCTTCAACATGATTGGCTATAGGTTAGAAAATGCCGTCGGGGCAGTGCTACTTCTTCATTCTCTTATGTTGGACAGGCTCTACACAACTCACTCATGATTGCGTCTTGAGGTACAAGCTGATATTACAAAACAGGATTGAATGATGTTGATGTTAGTTTTCATTCCCTCCAGGAAGTAATACATCAACATTTAAGTGCCTTGGACTTAATATTCTTATAGTCATTAATGACTATACGTCATAGCCATGTTTCCTCTGTTGTTGAAAAGCTACACTTTTGTGGAGATGTTGAAGTTTGGTCATTGCACCACATCAGGCTGTGACTCCACCAAAAGTGACAAATAAGACACAAACATGTGCACCAAGTCACATACATGTTCACAGGGTAGGAATGTTTCCACTGACAGCATGCACATATATCACATTAGCCACAACTCCCATTTAACTGCACTCCACACAAAGAGCTCTACAATATACCTGAGCAGGAATTGCCCTCAGGTGAGGGAGCTTTGCCTTGTAAACTTAGCTGAGGAGGTTCAGGGCCCAAACATCAACCCCACTGACATTTTTCTTAGGTGTCATAGTGTTTTGCTGCCACTGGAGACGTCAAGGGTAAATGAATGAGAGTATAAAGAGGCCTCTATCTCAAGACAGGAGATAATTATAACCGAGCAGTCTCACATGTCCTTTAACTTCTGTAATACAGTTTGGAAAGCCTTCATTAGCTCTAATACCAGTTTACCTCAATCTAACACTCGCATTGTAAACACATTTACAGGCACTTTGTTTTCCAAAGGGTTTTCTGATGTGACTGAGCCCGTGGCTCTTTTCATCTGCACAGCATTGTGGATCATGACAAACTTTGAGCAAAAATCAAATGCCAGTTTGAACTTGATCACTGTTTTTAAGATTGAATTAATGTTTACTTGCCAATCCCTGCTAATCCGTGTCCCGCAATGGCTAAGGTAGCTTATAATAAAATTGGTTATTTGAGCCTTTGAGCCGTACAAGAATATCGTCCGCTTAGTCGCCAAGCTAATTAAGTTGGAAGTTGCTACTCATCAATTTTCTGTCTTTCAGACAACTGATCGCTGGGCTGATTTCAGACTGGAAAGCACAGAGATTTGTTAGTAATCCCTAGAGGTCTGATGTAGAATGAGTACAACACTTCAGCATTGACTACGTAGTTATTCAGCTAGTACTTTACATTTGCATTTGATTTATATGGTGCATTGACAGAATATACTCAGTTTATTTCCATTTCAAAAAATGACCAAAACAGGCAAACGTATATATATATATATTTGTTTTGTTTTCTTTGTTGCATGTGAAACAGTGCACTGTAGAAAAACTCCCCAAATTGTTTACAGCATCACAATGGTGATCAGAATCAGATGTGAGAAGCATAAGATGCCACAGGAGGCCACAGGAGGTAATTTTTTTTAGCATAAGGAAAAACATATAATTTAACAGACAATTACACAAACTCCTCAACAATGATTACATGTTTTACATTATTTACGTTTACATTTGCCAGTTATTATTTGAAGTTCAGTTTACTTAAAAAGTTAAAACACTGAATCTTCTTTACAGTGCATTTTTACACAGCTACAAAGTTCAGCCTTAGGAGTTGTTTGCACAAGTAATACAAAACAGGTTCAGTGATTCAGAAGTCTAGACTGTTCTGAACACACCAGTGTCTTTGTTTAATTTGCAAATTTCCATTTCTCAATAAAAGCTTATTGACAGTTTTTTTTTTTTTTAGATCTGAAGCAAGAGCAAAGCTTGATCGTTCTCCTGTAAGCTTTAAATACCGTTTATCTGACGGTGACAGTTTTGATGATCCTCCAGGTCTTGTGCAGTTCCATTTTCTTTCCTTTAATCTTGGATTTTTTTTTATTTAATTTTATAAAAAGAGGAGAGGGAGCACAGAGGAGAGGAATATGTTTAATCTATATTAGTGCTGCCCTGCTGTAGAGTGGTTACCTGTGCTTCACCACAAGCATTTCTATGTATGGATATCCTGACATGTTGTGCAAATGACAAATAAAACTGAAACTTGAAAACTATAACCTGAGGTACACACAGGCTAAACAGAACCCACTATTTATACTACTTTATGTCCACCAACATTACATATAAAACTCAGAAGACATACGTTCACTGATGAATAGTAAATGGTAACAAGTACTAAATATGTGGCCCTATGATAACTATGACTTTCTAAGGATAATTTACAGTGAAAAGTGTAAAAAGAGTGATCTGTACCATTACACACAAAGTGTTTTTCTTCTCATTGTGAGTGTATTATTTCTATGAGGCTACATGGTTGCTAGTGTGTTTGAAGACCCAGAGCAGGCAGGTGACAGTGGAGTGATGACAGGTGCATATCCAGCTGAAGCAGGTGTGTGTTGGCCACTCTTATAGGCTGATATCTTTTTCTTTGGTGTAGTGGACACCCATCGTAGATGTGGCTAAGTGGAGCTCTTCAAAGTTGACTTCTGCTCTTTGAAGAAATCAAACGAAACTCATTGAGTGGGTCATGACAGACTGCTATACTTCCATTTACTCTTATAATATTTCCCTTACCCTACAGTATGGATCTGAACTAGTAGATTGGAAGTATGAGTTCACCATTTCTACTGAATCTGGCAAAAATTTTATGTATTAATATATACTACATAAATAGTGTAATAAGTAATTGCACTAGTATTGGCTAAGTAATACATATTGTATAAGTATAAGGATGAGTATGCTGCATTATATAAGTTTTAGGGATCTAGAAATCTCTCTGCTGGAAATGGAAACGAACGCGGTAAAAGGAAATTCAAAGAGAATTCATGGAGTAAGAGAAGATTGTAATATCCAAGTCTCAAGCTCAAATCGCAGGGTAAGGTAGACAACTATGATCTAAACTTCTGTATCATTATTGAATATCAAGAAAACCTTTAAACAGAACATAACGCTGCTTTTTTCCTCATGTTTGCATGAAATGTGTTTACATTTTTATAACTCCAAAGAATTAGAAAGCAATAACGTGCACATCATTTAAAGCCTAATAATTCATTGAAAACAGAACAAATACAACATAACAAATGTTAAAGCTGATTTTGTTTTCTGAAAAATACTGTATATGGCCATTTGAACCTGAAGCTGTGGCAGATTCATGTTTATCACTGTGTTTGTCACCTCTTTTTTATCACCTCCTTTTTTTAACAGAACACTGAAAGTGTTCGGTAGCTGAGGAGACTAACTGCAGTATTTTTGAAAGTGAAATGTTTCCTGTTCTTGCTGTCAACAGTTCGGGTTCTCCTTTGTTGCAGTTCTTATAATGTGGCAATTGTTTTCAGTGGGTGACAAGTCTGAACTGCAGGCAGACCAGTTCAGCACCTGTACTCTTTTACTGCAAAGCCATGCTGTTTGTTATACATGCAAAATGTGGTCTGACATTGTCCTACTGAAATAAGAAAGACCTTCCCTGAACAAGACATTGTCTAGATGACAGCATATGTTGCTCCGTATATATCATTCAGCGGTAATGATGCCTTCATTGTTCTTCATTGCCCCCCTGAGACCATCATGAATGGTGGTGAAATGGTCCCTCTCCTCTTCAGCCTGGAAGACGCAATGTCCATGATTTCCAAAAAAACATCAAACTTTTAAATATATGGGAACACAGGACACTTTTCCACTTTGCCTCTGTCCATCTTAAATGAGTTTGGGTCCAGAGAAGGCAGTAGGTGTTTCTGGATCCTGTTTATATCTGGTTTCTTCTTTGTATGGTAAAGTTACAACTTGCATTTGTGGATGCAGTGATGAACTGTGAACACACAGACAATTGCTTTGGGAAGTGTTGCTGAGCCCATGCAGTGATTTCTACTACAGAATGGTAGTTTTTATCTGTTTTTAACTGGGTTTACACCGTGTCCCTTGCATACAGAGATTTCTCCAGACTCTCTGAAATATTTTATATTATAAATATATATTATGTAGGTGATGAAATCCTCTAGTTCTTTAATATTTTAGGTTGAGAAACATTACTTTATCATCTTTATCGCTATAGCGTTAATTTTGCATTTCAGACTTAAACATTGAGCCAGACTTTCTTTTGAGTCTCACATGACTAAGGCATAAAGAAGTACAATATTTTTTCTCCAAACTCAGTAATGCTACTTCTTTCAGTTATATTAGATGAAAGGGTTTTGCCACAACATTATAATTTGTCTCTTTTCATACTGTATCCTTGTGCACCTTGAAGCTCATTAGCCAGAAAATAGTGGCTAATTAGCCTACAGACCAACCAGCTGCCATGGAGTTAATACATATCAGATATAAAATCATGAACAATATAGATTAGCTAATGTTAGCAATGTAGGCTTCTAAAACTGTTTGAAAACGGTTTGCAAATGCTTGGGGCAGACCGTGTTGGCCAGTTTGTGACCCCTGGTCTATAGTATGTCCTTATACAATTTAATGTATTGCCATAGCGTGTATCTAAAAGCTGAGGAGTCAGATCAGAATGTGGTGATTAAACTCTAATGACCGTGCTTTCTTGTCTATTTTCAAAAGTAAGAGACAGTCCCGTTCTAAGGCTGTATTTAGAGGCCTTAAAGTCGGCTTAATTTCACCAGGTTTTGTAATGTGGTTGCAAAACCCAGGGCTGACCCCAACACAGTCAGCTGCAGCTTCCCACACTGTTACAAAGAACAATTAATCCACAGTCTGACAGCATCATGGAAAAAAAGAACCTTCTCCATCAGTAATCCTTAATTACACGTTATCACCTCTTTATTTCTGGCAAGGAGAAAATTACTGACAATGCTGACAAATTTAAGAGTGTTCTAATTCTGGATCATGAGCCTGCGCATCAACTTTACCTGACCCTTCGTTCTGCTGTATCGAGGTGCGTGCCAGATAATAATTAGAAGAGAGCATGCCCTCTGAAGAGGAGTGTTTCTGTCATCGGTGGCAATATAGGCACAGCGTGTACATTAATTAGCCTACAATGTTTACGCCTTCAACCATCTTCCTATGCAGTGTGAATTTAACTTTGACTGGTACTTTTGATGTTTCAGCATGTCTTTCAATCCCTGCCTTGATAGCTTACATGCTTCCACCTGTTGGAAGCCACAGCTGAGACGTTTTTGTTTCTTAGACCTTTAATTGAACTTCGGTAGCACAGGAGCGCTAATGCTAGTTTTTTATCTGATGTTAATGAAGATGACTAATGGCATTTTTCATAGTTAACTTCCAACTTTTTAAGCCTACTTCATTAAAATGTGAGATGGCAACTCAACACTATCGGTTTACATGGACGTGTAACTGTGAACTGTAGCCCAGCTATCCGTTAATCAGCCTGTACCCCATTGGTGATTAGTTTGTTGCAGACCACAGGTCCACTTGTGACTGGATATTATTAGATGATTGACCATTCTCAACACAACAATGACACTGATATGGTAGCATGCGAAGGTCCAAAAATGTCCTTTCAGGTCAAAACCTGATTAATGAAGAGCTAGAGGATGGCTAACACAAATTGTGCCTCAACATATGAGCTTCAGTATCTAAAGGTGAAGTTACAAGGCAAGTGTTTGAAGGGGATGATTAATGTAGATGTGCTACAACAAGAGTGTGCAGCTTTGAATTTTGGGGGTTTGGAGGATAAACATGTGTGTGGGGCCTGCAGGTGGCACTCTCGTTCCTGAGCCTTGCAGGATGTGAAAATGATGTGAGGATGGCGGACTGGAGAAAAATGATAGCCTCACTAATATAGAGGGAAAGAGGGACAAGGCCTAGTTTAATAAGAATCTTCATCCTGGCATTTGAAGCCCAAGTCATTATTTAAGGTTGCATTGTAGTGTGGATTATGTTCTATTAGTTTCTATAAGTTAATTCTATCTATCTATCTATCTATCTATCTATCTATCTATCTATCTATCTACTTTTTCTCTGTCTAATGTTCTATCTATCTATCTATCTATCTATCTATCTGTAAATTAGTCTTCATACATACTTTGTCTCTCTTTCTTTCTTTCTTTCTTTCTTTCTTTCTTTCTTTCTTTCTTTCTTTCTTTCTTTCTTTCTTTCTTTTTTTCTGTCTCTACCATCCCTGTCTTTTTGTTTATATATTTAGCTGAACATCAGTTAACGACAAGGTTTGCATGTACAAGCAACTACAGTGGACTGTCAAACTAAAGTGTTAGCAGGATGGCAATAGTTGGAACTGACATATCTGTAAATTACTGTCTTCATACATGCCTTCACAGTGGGAAAGAAAAACAAGCTCTGTATCGTTTGTGTATGAGACCAAAAACCACATGCTTAGGTGTAATTGTCTAAATGTATGTTTCTGTGCTCGCAGTGGTTTCCTAAATGCAGTTAGCACAGGGCGTGTTTGATAAACTGTGGTATGCGTTCTGAGACTAAACTCTCATGTTGAATCCTGTTGTCCCTCAGTATACAGCGGACCTCTGTTCCCTAAAGCATCCCCCGGCTTTGATGAGCCATGAAAAAAAATATGATTAGAGGTAAAGATAAAGACAAGAAACAACAAAGCATGAAATTAAAAGCTGGAGAAAAGTAAGCTCATTTAAAAGCATCTAAATATGTCAGGTTTATGTATAAACTACATTTAAGAACAACAAATCAAAAATGAATTGATGCCTTGAATCCTAAGTATAGTACTGTATTGTAAATAGTAGAATATATGTGGTGTAGTACTGACTTATTATTTGTTTATCTAATATTCAGTAACTATGAATTATTCATAGTATCTACATATAGTATCTACAGTTGTTTGTCAAATGCTATTTGATTTGTTACTCACGCATCACAGAGAACACACTTAAATATGCCATTTTTCTGCCAAGATTATTGCATAATTTATTTTTTGCTACTGTTGGAACAAAACCTCATATCTCCAAACTTCACAGAAGGAGGAAAAAAACATACTTTACTTTTAATGCAGGTCAATGGAACCAGATTTATTTCCAAGTGATTTTGGGATATTTCTTCTTCCCCAGAATGCAAAGTGCAAAATGAGTTTTCAAATTATATCCAAAACTGAAAAACAGCAAAAACAGAAATATGAGGTTTTGTTCCAACAGCAAGATTTATTTACTGAGTTTATCTAATTGGAAAAAATAACACTAAACATAAAATGTGCCAAAACAGACCGTAATATGTTAAATTCAGCAAATAAGCAAAGATAATGTGTGCTAACCGATGTATAGACCCACATACCTCTTACTGTATAAGGTCTTTCATATAGTTCTCTTTTCTCTAACCCTCTACCTACACACTGTAACCTCATCCAAATTTCAGTTCTAATCTAAAACCAAGGTGTAAAATACAGTACTTAATTATTTACTTTTACAAACTGCTTTGGAGAGTGAGTTACCAGCTAACCAATATGAGACCCCCAGAGTACCGGACTAAAACCCAATTCTAACAGTGGTCCAGGAGTTTCACTAAGCAGTTTGTTAACAATGTATGCATTTATAGCTATAGAAAACCATTACATGATTAATGTAATGTCATTTAGTAAAGCGGGATAACTGAATTTTTCCCCAGCTTTATTCAGGAACTCTGTGGTGTTGGGAAAAAAAGTTTAAGAGAAGAAGAGGTCACCATTACTGGCAGCTTGCCATTGGGAACAGAAAGTCTGAAAGGCAAAGCAAGTCTCCGATGTTTGGTCACAAACACTTAAGAGCTCAGAGAGGCCTCTCTCTCTCTCTCTCTTTCTCTCATGCACAGACACACTCACGTCCACACATACGCACACTCTTTCGATCCAGTCACTTTGGCCTAATCCGGTTTTCCGCCTAGCTGCAAGAGAAAGTCACCTTTGGGTTTTTTTTTTTTTTAGTGCATTTGAATGCAAACTAGGCCGGAAAAGGGTGGCCCGGTGCTGGGCGTGAATGGGAGTCGCTGTAGCCAGGGAGAAAAATGTGACAGGCAGCTTTATCACTGCTAGAAGGCCTGAGCAGCTGAAAATTATGGCCTCTTTTGAGTTTTGGGGGCCTAACCCAACACACGCATTCATAACACACACCCACTCACACCCTTGGCCTTGCTTTCAAGCATCTTTCTCAGCCTTTCTGGTTCAGCCAAGAAGATTAGCGCAAAATGACCAATAGTGGACTGAGACAGCTGTTCATATAGATTCTATTTATGTATTTTGGTGTACTTGAGCTGACACGCACACTCGCACCCGCTGATAAACTCTTCAGCCCAAACTTCTTCATAATTACAAATGGGCTGACACCAGTCTGCCAATCAAGTCACTTATTGCTCCTATAAATCAGGCTGTATAGGCATTAGCTCATCACACGCACCAGTTCCTTTTGCCATACATGTCATCTTTACATTGAGGAGTAGCCGTAAGGTGGTTACCAAGGAAAGCATTACTTGCTCGGCAAGTATTTTTGTACGTCTGCCAGAGGCGTAATTGTATCAGCTGAATGATGAGGTCATTAGTTCATTTGGACTTAATTGAGCTGCAGATGTTAGCGTTCAATAGTTGAGCCGGGATGCAGTCAGTAAAACAAACCTTAAGCAGTGCGCACGTGTGGGCCACCATGGAAAAAAGCATTAGACAGAAGCTGCATTTCATCTGTTTGAGCTAAATTAAAAGGTTGTACTTTATTTTGATGTTTCACTGTTGCTCTGCAGAATCTCACTTTTAGTCAGTTGCAGCACCTAAATTTAGGTTCAGTTGTAGGTTAGGATTAAGTTTGAACCTAAATCATATGTTAAGAAAAATTAGGTAAAAACTAGTGTTGCATAGTATCTTGGTTTCAAGTGTAGTAAACTTGGTGACTCCAAGTTTTTTTTTTTGAGGCTCCACATTCTAAACTATGTAGAATACACAAACTCAACTGCCGATTTATCAGGAACATCTAACATATAAACACTTTGTGATTTATAATTACTGATTTTTAAGACCACCACTGAATTCATAGGACCACCACAGAACAGATATTATTTGGATGCTAGGACCAGCAGTGGTACTGATGTGGTAGTAGCATGTAATGTGCCATTCATTCATTCACTCACTCACTCACTAACACACTCACTCACTCACTCTTTCACTCTCACTCACTCACTCACTTTCTTTCACCACTCCCTTAGTCAGTCAGTCTGCAACTCACTCATTGACTCACTCTCTCACCTACTCAGTCATTCATTCACTTACTCGCTCAGTCTGTCAGTCAGCCAGTCGCTGATTCACCTATTCATTCTCCCCCCCATTCAGATAGGGTGAAGATTCTACTAACTCACTGACTGCCTGACAGACAAAATGATTGACTGACTGACAGACTCACATACTCACTTTCATTTACTGACTAATTGATAGACTGACTCACTCATTCTCTGGCTGACTTACTCACATCCTCATTTACTCACTCACTGATTGACTGACAGATTGATTCATGGATTCAGTGACTGATTTGCGTACTTACTCATTCATTCACTGACTGACTGATTCATGTACTCATTTACTCAGTCACTGATAGACTGACAGATTGACTTATTCATTCACTCATTTACTGACTCACTGATTTGGTACCTAATTTACTCACTGACTACCTGACTGACTGACAGACTGACTCATTGACTCACTGACAAACTGACTCACTCTGACTCACTGACTCACACTGACTTACTCACTCACTTACTGACAGACTGGCTCACACACTGAGAGGCTGACTCACTCACTCAATGACAGACTGACACTCATGCTCACTCACTCATTCACTCACAGACTGACTTACTTGGTTATACACTCACTGATTCACTCATTTAGTTACTCACTCACTCATTCATTCGCTGACTGACTGATTGACTTACACACTCTTTCATTCACTGGCTGGCTGACTGACTGACTGGCTCACATACTCACTCATTCATTCATTCACTGACTGACTGACTTTCACTCACTGACAGACTGGCTCACTCACTGTCAGACTAACACTAGTTCATTCACTTGCTGAATGACTGACTCACATACTCATTTATTCACTGGCTGACTGGCTCGCTTGCTAACTCATTCATTCACTGGCTGACTGATTTACTCACATACTCAGTCATTCATTCATGGGCTGACTGACTGACTCACATACTTACTCATTCATTCATTCACTAAGTGACACTCACTTTCTTACTTACTCACATGCTCCCTCACTCACTCATTCACTCACTTACTCTCATGCTCCCTCATTCATTCACAGGCTGACTGACTCACATATTCATTCAGTGGCTGACTGACTGACATACATATTAACTCATCCATTCACTGACTGACTGACTCACTCACATATTCATTCATTCACTGGCTGACTGACTGGCTTAGACACAGTCACTCATTGGCTGCAAATTCTCCTCAAGGAGCACTTTTAGTAATTTCAGCTGCTTCACAGGAGCAGTGCTTCTCATTAGTAACTCTGAATGTCCTTGTTTTAAGGGGATTTCCACAGATCTTTCAGAATTTCTGCATAATTATTGGTTAAGATGTAAACAAAGTTATTCAGAGTGGTTCAGTGTGACATGCTCCATTCTAGAGAAACTTATCAAGTCAGATTTGTTCACAGCAGTGGTGATAGGAACCAGACATTTGGAATACTTAATGCCTCTACAAGCTACTTCATTACATATAATAACTCAGAACATAAAAGTGAGTTCACGGGTCATGTGATTAGTAAATAACGGCTACATTTGCAGTCCTTGGCTTCTATCACCACCTTGTAAAGAAATCTGATTTTCTCTACAGTCCACCATTTCTAATCTAACCAGTCTAAATGAATTTATTTATTCAACAGCTGGATTAATTTTCAGGAATTTTGAAACCACAATGGAATTCTTTCTGTCAGTGTGCACTTACTGGCCAGCTGAGTAGACACACCTAGCTTGTTGCTATAAACTGTAGGTGCACAAAACACAAAACACAATTTGTGTTAGCCATCATACCCTCTAGGTCAGTCCACAGTATGACCACAAGACCAGTGCTGAACATACTCCACATTTTTTGCCAGCAGTTATGAATACACTTTAACAGGTGCACCCTCACTGTCCAGTGGAACCACTTCTTTTACTTCCACTCACTGTCCATATTATTAGAAACATTGTGCCAATAAATTGACCACTGTATACAAACCCACATATTGTACTCCCACTCAGTGGACATTTTATTGGAAACCCTCACTCACTCATCTTCTAACCAACTTAATCCTACAGAAGGTGCTGGAGCCTATCCCAGCTTTCAAATGGATGGGCATGAGATACCCTGGTCAGGCTGCCAGTCCATCACAGACAGGGCTAACACAGACAGACATACACATTCACACCTGGGGGCAATTTAACATCTCCAATTCACCTGACTGCATCTCTTTGGACTGCGGGAGGAAACCCACGCAGACACAGGGAGAACATGCAAACTCCACACAGAAAGGACCCCAGATGCCAAATCGAACCCAGGCCCAGGCGACAGCACTACCCACCAGTCATTTCATTCAATGGACATTTTATTAGAACCACCAGCCTTATGCTTTCACACAATGGCCACTTTATTAGAAACCCCTAGCTTTTATTTCCTTTCACTGGCCACTTTGTTAGAAACACTGACTTATATTTCCATTCATTGTTCACTTGATTAGAAGCCTGTACCTTCTACTTCAACTCCCTGGCCAATGTATTAAAAGCACCCACCTTGTACTTCCACTCACTGGCTACTTTATTAGAAACAGCAACCTTGTGCTTCCACTCACTGACCGCCCTATGAATGCTTCCTATGTTATTGGTGCACTGTACACATAGATGTACAGTTACAGACTGCAGCTCATCTGTTGCTCCACAATCTGTCATCTCCATCATGGGACTTTAACATGCATCACTAAGGCCATCCTGCAATGGGCCCAATTCTTAGTCCACAACATCCCCAAACTGGACTCACATGAGTCAAAAAATATTGCAGCAATACAGACAGACTTCCTGTGCATGTTTGTTAAAACAATGAATCATAAGCTTCTGTAAGCAGGCTGTAGGCGGATTTCTCTTAATCTGTTTCATCCATACATCTTCAAAAAAAGAAGCCAAGTCCTAACCTGTTTACACCGGTTTGTAAAGCACCACACTGGAACAGTAATTCATCAACCACTAGTCAAAACAAATATGCTGTTGGTGTTTACTGAAAAATGGGAATGATTGCTGTAGCCATATTATATCTTGGTGCAATTACTTATTGGTGCAATGACTTTAATAAGTCTGTAGCTTAAGGACAAACCACAGAGAAATGAAACCAAAAGCAAATCCTGTCTCCATGTTGTAATAATGTTTTAGTTTAGATTCACATGTAGACTAGCCCCTTTACACCCTATTAGAGAGACAGAATAAAGATCATTTAATTTTCACTCAGTTTCTGCTAAATGAAAGTTCATGGTTTTGCATAATGTTGATGATGATGTGTTATAGACATGATTTTCCTTTCATTACAAAATTTCCATTTAGAATACTGGGTAGTCTACAGGTCTGTTCCATGTCTAGTAAATTGCCCCTGTAAGTCAAACCTTTGTAGACACTTGCTCATCCAAAGTTTCTCCTGAAATATGGAGTTGATGCCCCTGTACTGCTACTACTGTCTCTACTCTTCTGAGAAAGAATACTGTTGGAACATTACTGCGAGGATTTGATTAAATTCAGCTTTAAGATCATTAGTGAAGTCAAGGACTGATGCTGGATGATTAGTTTTGGGTAACAGATTCCAACTTATAGCAAAAGGTATTGGATGGAGTTCCATCACTCCAGAAATCACAGTTCTATTGCTTCAGGCAGTTTTACTTCCTTTTATGATTCCCTTCTTTTTAGAACAACAGCAAATACGTCAAAACTAGCAAACACATCACTTTCTTTCTTTTTCTCTCTTCTTTCTCTCCCTCTCTCTTTCTCTTCCTCTTTTTCTTTATTACCCTCGTTCTGTCTCTGCTTTTATCTCTATTTACAGCTCACTTCTTTCTAAATCTGTCTATTCCCCTTATCTCTATCTTAATTTGTTCTCTATCTCTTTATCTATCTATCTGTCTGTCTGCCTGTTTCTTTACTGTTCATTTCTTTCTTTCTTTCTTTCTTTCTTTCTCCTATTCTCTGTCACTCTCCTTTATTTCTGTCACTTTATTTCACTTGTTTATCTATCTATCTATCTATCTATCTATCTATCTATCTATCTATCTATCTCACTCTCTGAACAGCCAGGCTGCTTTGTAGTGAGCAGTGCAGTAACCGGAGCTGGATGTTTCAGAGGAATTCTGGGTTATGGTGGTTTTTGATCGCACAAGTATCAGCTGACAGTGCCATGCCACGTTTTATTTCAAAGGGCTCGCTGTGACAATGGCTTGTGGTAATAATAGTATATGTTTCCCCTCCGGGAGAGGCCGTCACTGTTATCTCACCACACCATCTCATTTCTTCTAAGCCTTACACAAACCGCTGACATATCACACAAATGCCTCCATTATTTGCAGGCAGTGATTGTTTGCTGAATGGAAGAAAAGCCCCTGGGACTCCAGTAGACATTCCAGTATCTTTATACTTCTAAATGGACATTTGGACTAACATCCCAGAGGAAGTGGAGGTCCTGAAGAAGCTCAACCTGAAGAAAAGTACTGTAAAACAAATGTACTCATTGGGTATATTATTAGAACCCCCTACATTGTATTTCTGCCTTTCTTCTAGCCATTTATATATGGCCAGTTTCTGACCGCAGATCCACTTTTGGCTGGATATTGTGCAGCAAGAGGGCAACAGTGTAAATGTGCACCTCCTAAAGGGACCTATTAGACTGACTGACCTCATAAACTAGACAATGGGTGGTACTAGGTAGGTTCATATTCTACCATGCTCCATTAGAAAATATATATTAGACTTTAATGTAGAGATGCACCAATTATGAATATTGTCTGTTTTCATAACACAAAGAGGAAGGTCACTTAGCAAACACATTCCTATACCTACCGCTTGATTGATGGATTTTTGTTACGTGGGTGGTGGATCATTCTCAGCACTGCAGTGACACTGACATGGTGGTGGTGTTTTAGTGTGTGTTGCACTGGTAGGAGTAGATCAGACACAGCAGTGCTGCTGGAGTTTAACACTGTGTCCACTTGCTTTAGTTAGTTTCTGTTAGTCTGCCTTGCTGGTGTGAAGTCAGAGACGATCATCTGTTCATCTGCTGCTGTACAGTTTGTGTTGGTCATCCTCCATCCTTCATCAGCGGTCACAGGACGCTGCTCACAGGATGCTGTTGGTGGATTTTTCGGTTGGTGGACATTTCTGAAGAACAGGGTAAAGCAGGGCTCACAAAGTATACAGTTAAACAGATGGATTTAATCCCAGGACATATACCAACAGGCTTAATACATACAAAATCAACAGTTATAAGTTACAATATAAAAACAGTTACATATATTTCTCTTGGCAGGTGTCTGTTCCAAACCCTAACTCCTAAATCTCATCTTAAGAAAATAATATTATATATTTTTGTATTTTCAGTTTTGTAAAGACTATTCAGAAAATACTGTTTCATGTTTTCATCTCACTACCAAAACACAAAAGAGTCTTATTTTAACCACACCCCTGCAATTTAGACCAGGAAGTAAGACTGCATCTCTGTCCCTCACAGCCACATGGTGAGCAGTTAGGTCCCATTGTTTTAATGTAAACGTCCCCCAAAGTCTTAGAATGTGCATACACCTGTTCGAAGCTGTGTTTACTGATCACGTACTGGTTAGTGTATTTCAAGTCCTGCATTACCTAAACCTGTCCCTACTGAAACAGTCACTACAGAAACACTTGGTAAAGGTAGTAGTGTTATGTTTTGTTAGAGATGAAAGGGTCAATCATTTATTTTCATAAAATAAACAGAGGTATATGGTCACTCAAAGTCAAAGTATTTTAGTCTAGAGTCAGTTAAAAGCCCAAAAATGTGTTTTAAGGTCTTTGAACCAATTAGGTAGAAAGGCATGCACACACAATCATATGCAAAAGTTTAGGTGCCCTGATCCATTAATTTACTGACTTAATGAAACACTTACAGTTACATTTCGGATTTGAAGTGTATTTTTTATATCTTAAACTCTTCCAATATGTTAACATTAAATAATAGTAGAAAATAGTACAGCAAACAGTACTTATGAACTCACAATCAAAGAATACCATCAATATTGCTCACTAGAAAAAGTTATAAACTGGCTTCATATTAGTAGAAAAGGGGTTTAGTGCTATGAATAATACACTGAATTCAGCCTCACCTGGACAGTACTTATGTCAGTATATATATACCACACAGCTGCAGCTAAACCACATATCTATAAACTGTCTGTTAACCTTCAGTGTTAATGCATTAACATTTTATTCAAGTCATTTAAGTTATTTAAGTCATTCTGAAAAACGTTTGTCAGTTAATCTTGAAGTTTTGACACAAATTCTATCACATTTACGATTATAGCAAAATCAGTTTACTTTTAAGCTGAATTTAGAGTGACAGTGCGTGCTGGCTGCTATACGTGTTGGAGAACATGTCATCCTGTGTCTGTAACAACTTAATTCCATATCCGTCAGCCAGAACAGGATGAGCTATTTAATTAACGTCTCTCTCTCTCTCTCTCTCTCTCTCTTTCTCTCCCGCTCACTTTCTCTCCCTCTCTCTCTCTCTTGCTCTGACATCAACATGGGCAGACCAGCTGTGTTTTTCTGAGAAGAAGATGACATGGACTCAAACCTCTGACCCAGCACTGAACTGGAGAAGCAGACAGTGGGGTGACATGAAGTGTTCTCAATAACTCTCATGTGTGAGCGACGAGCTGAAGCACACACAACCATACCGATGTCTTGTCACAAAGCTATAAGAACACGTTTTACATGCTAGAGACATTTTATGATGTGTAAATGTGGAATACATAGACAGATATACAGACATTAAGAAAAGACCATTTTTATGCTTACAGGAGACTTAAACAACACTATCTGAGCTTGAATGCCCATGAATAACATGATAACCTGAAGTGAATATTGCACATATGTACATACTGCTCCAGTTACATGACGGGTAGAATTACCCTATGTTAACGAAAGAGGAACTAAGATAATTGTAGACTACCATTAGCAAATAACCACTGTCTGTCTCGAAACTTTAGGCCCTGGAAGCAAAAGAAAAGCTATTCCTGTAAATGGTCAAATGCAGAAGCCTCAATCCAAAATATCAACTTTCCATTCTTGAAGAAGCTTCAAGCTGTCCAAACAATGATAGTGGGGGATAGCAACAATCAACATGAAGCAAGCCTGGGAAAGGAGAATGCGCCACTCCGAATAGGGGTAAAGAGGGAAACGGCCTTATTTTGCTTTCCTTTTGCTTTGGCGTAGAAATATGAACTTGCTTCCCACATCTGTTTGCTTGAACTTGCAGGACTGCCAGGTGCAGAGCTCTAGCAGTGCATCATCAGTGAGATTCACGTTCAAAACACTACACTTCCCACGATTCCGCACATCTTGTTCAGTAGTCCATGGATAACTGGAAATTAAGGTTAGCAACAATTAGCCAACAAAGTCAGTAAGTTGATAAATCAGACAATGTAAGAGCTCCATAGATTGTAATATACTGTAAGACATCTAGGTGGGGATACATGGCATACAGTTTCTTACAACACATATAGAACTGCCTTTTAGTGTTGTTTGCAAAGGTAAAATACCCAAAGAGAAGCACCCTGGACAGGGGAGAGGTAGAATGTTAAAAGCCTCATAGACATGTGAGCAAACTATTCCCTGATGCACCCGCAGTACGTGCTTGCAATGTGCCTTAAGTTGGTGCTTAGTTTACTAAGGCTGTAGCTAATCATACAAACTCTGCACAGGAACACCTACTGGCTCCATATGCAAATACATTCTTTCTGCATGTGTTTGAGGCTCATACCTCCGTCAGTCCACTATAACTGGGGTCATTGTGAAAGGAAGCCACCTAATAATGTATTTTCAGACATTGCAGCCAATTTACAGACATGAAAAACCAGGTTTGTGTCAACCGTGTGTCTAATCAAGCACAGAATATTTCCTCTCATTTTTGGTCAAATCTTCCAATGCTTTGTGCACCACTCCCTCAAATTTCCATGTACACCTGGTGCATGAACTGTGCATTCAGGCTTGCTTATGAAGGATTGTGGGGGACTGAATGTATTGAAGGATTTACCAGCCATGTGACAAATTAAAAGATGAATTTCTCGGTTGCATTTGAAGGAATGAGCAAAAGGAAACACCCTTCAGTGGCTGAGAAATGCCGCCTTCATCGCTGCATCCTTAGCTTTGAGACACAGCTTGAATTATGAGCCAGTCACAATGGTCTCCAAATGTTACTTTCTCTGTCAAGGACAAACTCCGGCACAACTCCTCCGAAATTTGCTAAAAGAACTTGTGTGAAAAATGATGTGTCCCCCTCAGCTTCTTTTCTGTTGCCAGCCTCTTTTCTGTTGCTCCAACTAGCGGCAGATTCAGCATTAGCTCATCAAGGGACAGCTTTCATAGCTCAAACCTCCTTATTAAACGTGACGACCTGCCGCTTCAAAAAAAAATCTGGTTTGATTCATGTAGATATGGTTTACAAAGACTTTTATGTACATTGTATTTTGTTTTGTTAATTCACATCTGAACATCATGTAAACTAATATGGCCTCTAGGAAGCTGGGCTACTTGGGGTCACACAGGTCAAACTTTGAATGTGGTGATGGGGTAATTCCATTAGTCCATTAAATCATCTAGTAAAAGGAAGATTATAGTTTCTAATTTAATTGCTATAGAAAAACAATGTTAGCGGCAGCCCCAGCTGGGTTTGATCTGCTGTATTTCATTCTGCTGAATAACAGCCCGGTCAACGCTGGCACCAGAACCTTTGCCAGAACCATAGACGACCTGTTGTTCACACAATGCATTTTGTTATTCTCTCTCTCCTTCACCAAAGGAACCGTGCCTCACTGCAACCCGAGCGAAGTGGCACAGCGTAATTGCGGTAGAGCTCTTCAGAAAACGGGTTTGATCTCCAGCGCTGTCTTTCTTGCTCTGCCAGAGTTGTCAGAACATCAGACGTGTGTGCTCACACACATACATACACACACACACACACACGATGAAAGGTCACCGCCAAGCCCGTCACCCAAGCCATCCGCTCAGGCACTGGTATTGTTTGGCCTCCTCTGAAAGGCCTTTCTCTTTTCCCCAACATCCACCTTGAAATTTTGTTTCAGATATGTTACTGAATGCTGTATACCATTTACAGAACCTGTCAAATATTTCTGGAGAAATTTTATATCTTTCAATGTGTAAAAAAGGTTTTGTTAACAGCAGTTTTATATTTTAGCTGCCACACTCTGATTAATACACATCAAAGTGTCTTCCTTGGTATTAAAAGCTAGTTCCACCCAAGTTTCAAAATTCCTGCATAATTAAATGATTAAGATCTAAACAGTAATTGAGAGGAGCTTGAGGTGAAACGCTCCATTCTTGAGAAACATTGCAAGTCAGAATTCTTCTCAGTGCCGATGATAGGAACTAGATGTCTGAAGAGTTTAATCCCTCTGAAAGTTGCATCACAGAAAGTAATTACTTTGCACGGTTATGAATATGCTGCCGGATGCCTGAGACATTGTTTTTAGGAGCCATTCGTGGTGGAGGAAATGCAAAACAGCCCTAAAAGAAAACCACTATTTCACCATTGTCAGCATGACATATACATCTCAGAAAACATGCAGTAGGGTTCACTGGTGGTTTTGCATAGTAAATAAAATGTCTATAGCTGTATTCCAGTGCACAGGATACCTAAATAGTACTGTTGCATTCCCTACATAAACAAATTGAGCATGGAATGTGGAATTTTGCGCAGCAATTCCAGTTGCTGAGTTCAATCCCCAGCTATGCTACCGCCATCCTTAGATGAATGTCAGAGATAGCATTACTGGCCCTCCCTCTCCCTCTCTCATTACTCATGATGCTACCTAGTGGAGTCTTAGCTGTTATATAATAGTATCATTCTTGTATTTAAACTCTGTAACTATTACAGCACTACTCTTGTTTTTTTGCTACATTCTATTAATTCATTCATCATCTAAGCTGCTTATCTTCCCTTGGCGTGGGGAGTGGTGGAGCCTATCCCAGGGCTCATTGGGCAAAAGGCAGGAAACACCCTGGACAGGTTGCCAGTCCATCAAATGGCAGGTGCACAGACATACACACACATGCTAGGCGCAATTTAGTATTGTCAGCTGACCTGACTGCATTTCGTTGGACTGTGGGACACCCGGAGGGAACCCATGCAAATATGAGAAATACATGCAAACTTCACACAGAAAGGACCCTGGCTGTCCGGCCAAGGCATTGAAACCAGGTCTTTCTTGCTGTGAAGTGAATGCATCAGACTTTACAAACTGAAGAGAAACCCAATTACATAAGATTAACTATCAGTACAACAGTGGAGTCAATTAATAAACCAACCAATTTTATTTTTAAATGGGAGAGACCATCTCTAAACAGCATCTCTATTGCAGTGCACTCTACCAAGTCACTGTGAAACTGCAAGAAGATAAAGCATATGATAATGTGATTGTCACAAAATTCATTCAAAACATGGAATATCAAATAGAAGCTCAAAGCATTTGTGTTTCTATGTTCATGCAAACCACTGCTAGTTTCATGTTAGTAAACTCCTAGAATCCCCTAGAGATGCAGGAATTAGCAGAAATTTGCATTATCGTAGAGTATTATAGGGTTCTCTCCTCAATTCTGCAACTTTTGGATCTAGTTGAAAGCCTTACTCTAATAGTCAGAGTTTGCCATTTCAAAGCAGAAGTGTGTTAAGCCTTGCAATAATGTGGAGTTAGTGGCACTTAAAAAAGACATGGTGGTGCTTCACATGGCTCCAAGGAAGCAGCTTGGTAGCAGAGTGTGATGGGGAGAACTTGCTAGCAGGTGGAATTGGTAATGACTAAATTGGGGGGGATAGGCTGGTTTTAACAGCTGAAAGGTTTGAGTGCTCTTGAGTGCTGACATTACAACAAGGGATAAAATGTGTGGGCTATAGCTTTATTCCCAGGCTGGGAAGGTCACAGATACTGTCACAGATATTAAATAAACGGGCATAGAAACTAGTTAATTTGAATACTAAAACTATTTTGAACAGCTAGGCATCCAGACTTCTCTATTCATGTGTATGTACAGTCCTGGCATGAATTAAGCGGAGGTCCTTTTCCCTGAAGAATCCATGTCTTGCCGCTTGTTGGAACATGTTTTCTGGAAGGATCTCGGCAGATCCCTGAGTTCACTGAAACAGTCCTCAGCTGGTGTTGCCAGTTCATGAGACTAAGCCACGTAAGCAGGGGTTATTATTCTATTCACCTTCCAAAGCTTCTATTGGGCCATCACATTGACATGACCTCACACTGAACTGGCATTACACTGACAATCACAAGCAGGTAAAGCACGCACATCCTAAAAAAATACCTAACACATTTGCTCCACCAAAGAAAGGGGTGGAAGACGACTAACTGAGAAATCAGTCCTCAGGCTCTGAAGGTCGTGAAGTTTCATGATGATGGTTGCCATTAATAAAAGTAAAGATATACAACTGTGCACCATTTGGATTTCTTTTTCAACAGACTGGCAATCAGCTTTTTACTCCTCTTTACTTTCTTTCCCATTCTTTCAACAATCAATATCTGAGCCTGTTCTTGTCTATGGCAGCATACATGGAAAATGTGAATATGAATGCATTTCTTCCTCGGATGGAAAGAACTGTCTGGAACACTGCAGAAGTCACTAAGAAATGTTTGTTATGCAACCTTTCAAGGCTTCTCCTGTGTACTTCTTGTTCCTAGACATGCATGACGAGACACATTTGGAGTGGGTTTGCGATGCGTAAAACTTCTGAACGAGTTTCACTCTGATGATCAGCCGTCAGCTTTGCTGTCAGTCATTTAAAGCCATAGTTCAGTACAAACATATCACATTTACATAATATTCCCCTTACATCAAATTGATTAGTCGATTAGTCAAGACATGTTAGGGGTATGAAGTTTGTTTCTTTAGCTTTGAACTGGAGCTGTGAGGGTAATAAGTAATGGAAGCCTACACTCTATTAATTAGCATTGTGCAAACTGCATTCCCAAATGATCACACTAGGAAACTGTCTTCATTTCAAATAGACTTGCTTATGTGATTTCACTGTATGACTATCATATGATGTAGTTTTGTCCATTTTCATAGATAACAGTATGTCGTGCAGTGTCAGAAACCAGAAGCTCAATAAATGTCTGCTAGTGTAAGCATTTCCTAACCATCACAAGTCTTACATGGCTTGCTCCGCTCTCTCTTTGAGTCCGAGCAACCTAGTGAGCTAAAGCTAACTTAGTAAGCATCCTAATAAGCTAGCGAGCTGTTCATCTACCCATCCATCCACCCATCCATCCATCTATCTATCTATCCATCTATCTATGTATCGATCTATCTGTCTGCATGCTGGTAATGTCTGAGTTTCATTCCCTGGATGTTCACCCAGCAGTAAAGTGGATGAAAGCCTGAAAGTATATATATTGTGCTGGTAACTTAATAAATCCAAAACTGCAACAGGTTGTTTGCAAATCACTGCATTACTTTGGTGTGAAGTGTAGATGGAGGGCATGATGCTCTACATAGTGAGCTCTATCACAAGCTCTCAAAATACCTGTGGTTTATGTTGTTTACAGTTGCTCAAAATCAGTTTAACCGAGAAACCACAAGGAGCATTTATCAAGTACCAAAAGTTGTTGTTCATGAGGGAGAAAAATGCAAGAAATTGACCGAAAAATGGCCTGCAAAGATTTCATCTGCGGTCAGAATAAGGTTGAAGGCAGCTTCCTATTCACCAACTTCTTGTTTGAATTTAGTGACATTTCTTTCAAATCGATTACCAGTGGAACCCACAGATCAACTGTGCAAAATACAAAATACAGTACTTCTCTCCAACGCATGAGGGCGAAGGCACCATGATGTTACTGCTGCACCATTTAAGGTGGAAGGAGAAAATTGTCGGAAAATTCGGAATTCAGCCTGTATTGGATGGTAGGAGGTAGTATTGTTTACTGCACAGTTGATCTGTTGTTGAGCACTGGTGACAGATTTAAACCCTACTTTAAGTAAACAACTATAATGTTCATTTTGAGAGGTTAAAATTTTTCTTGCTGGTTAAACCACAGCACATTCAAAGAAAAACAAACAATAGTCATTCTGGAGCATCAAGCTCGACCCAGCTGATAACAAACAAGTCTGTCTCAATATTTTTGCATGTTTTTATTTGCTTTCTGGAATAGAAGGACTTCTGGGGCAGACAGTAGTTTTTATATCTGCTGCCTTCATAGCAGCTAATCTTTCAGTTCAGCTAAAATCACTCCTTTTCACACCAAAGGATCACTTTCGACATATGCTGTGATTCTCTGTATATACCTTTTTCTTGTTTTGTCAAAACTAGCACAGTATGGCTTTCTTGCCTCCATCTTGTCCATTCCTTCTTCCTCTTCCTGCCTTCCTTCTGGATTTCACACATCATCTGAATCATGTGGCAGAAAACAACCTATTCAGAAAAAAAGCTAGAAAACATGATTTCTGTGTCTCAAGGCTGTGGGTTGATATGGCAATGTAAACAAAAAAGCTAGCACATGAGCAGTGATAGCAGTGATGGGTGATCAGTCTGTTGTTTTTGTACTTAAATTTGTACATTTAAATGCAAAAAAATGGGACCTTAGGTTTTTACAGTGTAAAAACATATAAAATGCTGTATTTTATGTCATAAAATAAACATAACCTGTTCCATATGAGTCAGTGATGGAGGGCTGTCAGTCAAGCATGCTCATTGGAGTATTTAGGCCATGCCCAGACCGTTCTTAGATAGGCCTGATGAGCATATTTTGACATTATTATTTGTGCTTGTTATTAAGTCAGTATTACACAAAAATATATGATGCCATATTTTTTGTAATATGGTCCCAGAGGCTTTTTAAACTTGATGTGTTTTATGTCTGAAGATTCAGGTTCGCACAGTGTTAACTGGTGGGGACTAAGCTTTCTCTTTTTAGCAGTGATGTGAGCAGTGCAGTACAATGTGACATGTTATAGTACCGTGATTACTTTTTCCTGTAACAAAGACATTCAATGAATTGCAGATGAAATTTTTGTAATCACATACAGTTACTAATTTTAGCATTACGTTACTTGTGTTACTCATTTGTGTCTAAGAGAACTTGTGACAGCTGACTGAACAACTTGTATCTGTGAATCATGCTAATAAGAAATTATTACACATCTAATAAAAAATTAGTACAGACACATAAATGTATATATATATATACTTGACATCAAAGTGGCCAAATTCAGCCCTTATGACACATAACACCTATCAGATAAGTGTTTGTAAATCAGAATAAGAATCACTCCATTTCACCATGTTACGTTACGCTTGGACTTTGTACAACATGTAACATACTGAATGACAAACTGTCATTAAATTATAACTAAACTAGAAATAAACAACAATGAACATAAAGTAAGCAAGGAAATAATCATATTACAAGTAATTAGTCGTATGCAATGGATTATGTTTTTTTATAACTACCTAAACACGGCTTGTTAGCTACATTAGCCTCCCAGATGCAAAAGTACACAATGTCTTGGCTGATCAGCTTCTTATCTACAGGTAATTTTATGGGTAATTGGAAACCTGTTTTTATTTGATGTTTTCATTAACTATCATTTGAGGCATGCAAATGACGAACTCACTGATTCTCTGCAAGGAGTTTAAGAAGTCCCACATTCTGTAAACTTTAAAGAACGTGTCAGATCTATGATGCGCTCTACACACTGCTAGTACTTGTTCTTGACAAGAGTCTGCTTGGCCGGCCCTGAACCTTTACTGCATTGTGGCAGACAACATTTGAGACGTTCTGCCCGTGTTAGACAGACCCAGGAAGGACACACACCTACCTCAGAGAGGAAAACAACGCTCAGGTTTCCTGTGTGCTCTGGGGCATTGGGGAGGGGGAAGTGGGGGTGAACAGGGCCAAATGGAGGGCCCTGAGGGCCTCTGGTTCTGTGAGTCTCAACCGCACGGCTAAACTACCTGTCACAGGCTTGCTGCCTGTGGCACTGAAATTAAACACTTGGCCTTGAACTAGAGTGAACTCTGCTCTAATTATCCCTGGAGTTTGTTAGGGCAATTAGACAAACTGTCATGTCATGAGGATCATCTCCTGGTACATATGTGTCAAGACCTTTATGACTTACATGGAGGAAGTGAGTTTTAGCAGATGCATTTTTACAATATTATTTAAAAAACAGTGGTATGCAAAAATTATACAATCATTTTATATTAAAAATAAAATAATTGTGACAAGTGCTAAGGTTTAGACACCCTTCCAACCATAAAGTCTCAGAACTAATTAGGCAGACCAAAAATGGTCATTAGGTAATGTCAGCTAATGACAATTCCATAACATAATTATAACATTATAACAACTTCTCTGACTCTTGAAACGTTGTTCTAATACCCAAAAAAACAGCATACAGGGCAGGCTAGAAAAAGATATCAAAGTGCTTCCATCTTGAATTTTACACATCAAAAATTCTATAAAGAAATGTCACTTAATGGGAATTGTGGTAGTTAAGACAAAATCCAGAAATTGGCCACAAAGGCAAAGCAAAACCCCCACATGACAGCAAAGACCCTACAGGAATGTTTAACTGGCACAGGACTGCTGGTGCACTTTTCTATTGTTCAGTATTGCTTGCACAAACATAATCTGCATGGAAGATTCATTCAAAGGAAAGATTACGTGCAGCATCATCACAAAAATTAATGTCTGTAAAATGCAAAGCAAGGTCTAGGTAAGCAAGTGGAAACAAGTGTTGTGGACTGGTAGGGTAAAAACAGAGCTCATTCATTGAAGGTGTGTTTGGATTAGCATTTAATGAATACAATACCTTGCCAACTCTTAAGCAAGGGGAAGGTTTTGTTATGCTTTGGGGTTGAGCTGAAGCCAGTGGCGCAGGAAACATTGCATGGGACAACTGTGGAAGCAATCATTCAAAAAACTGAAGCTGAAAAGAAGTTGGCTTCTACAACAGGATAATGAAGTGTTTTGAATAGCCCTCACAGTCACCTGAACATCATTCAAGATCTGTAGGTAGATCCTAAACATATTCTGCATGCAAGGCAGCCAAAGAATATTGCAGTACTACAAGTAATACCTGGTCAAAAGCCAATCAATAATTAATGAGGTAGATGGGAGCTGATAACCTGATCAATTCCACCTATACAGTTGACCTATAAGGTCTATGGAGCACATAAAGTGACCATTAAGTGGAAGCCCAAGGTAGGAGCTACTAACAAAGTGGATGATAAAGTTTCCTGTATAATTTATTGATGTTTTAAAAACCAATTCAGAATGAATGGTTTTATTTAGCAAGGTCACCTGCTAGGGAACATAACAAAGAGAATCAGTAGAACAGGCACAGCCACAAATCCAAACATTCATCTTCAATTTGTCACTGACTTCCTTCTCAATTGTTTTAATTGAAGCGATGCAGAGTTCATCTGTCGTCAGGCAGTTCTGGATTCAGCATAACCTTGCTTAGGTCTGTCACAACAGCCTAAATGTTTTTATTTCTTCTTTCAAGGAGACCATCAGAGATGATCCACTGCATTCCTTCACTCTGCCGTGTTTGGCTGGAGGTGATGAAAAAGATGAGTGAATTAATATTCTGCTCTCATGTAGGCATATTCTGCCAGTGACAAAGCACTGTCATCTCCAACCATTTCTCATTCCTCTGTTTATACTGTCGTTTGAACTGTTTGCGCTTGGTATTTTTTCATGCTTATTTTTGTGGTGTTTGCGCATGCTCACTGTATTACTGGAATGTATTACTGTAATAAGAATACACTGTCAGCTGAAGATCTCCATAGTAACTTGGAAGACTTAGCATAAGTGTTGTTTTTTGCACAATTTCTGTATTTATGCCTCAACTTTTAAAGTGTTCAAACATTTGTAGATGTCTGTACCTTCAGTGTGTATTTTATATCAAAATATCATATGATATAATCAGTGAATAAAAAAAAAACATACTGTACACAGATTCATCATATTCTAATCAGAATAAAATATCTGCTATAAAATACATTCTCTAGTCCAACACAAATGTGGCATAGGTTGAAAGTTTGACTGCAGTTTTACACAAATTTCTCTACTTGTTATAAATGACTGAATGATAAACCCACTCATCGTCAAAAGAATAGCTGCACAAATAGATTCTTTACTCAGAAAGAATCAACCGACAGGAATGAAACTTGGGTGGTAGGTTTGATTCAAGTTTCATGCTTGGCCGCACATGGGATGTAAGCAAGGACGGGCCTTGTTGCTGTACCTGACTGACCCAACAGCCATGATTGCAGACATTCAGTGAGCAGTGATGCCCACCATGAATCATCCTGTTAGTGCCACCACCATTGGCAGACGGCTGCACAACAAAGGACTACATGCACTCAGGTCGTTACAGTGACTGCCCCTAACACCATGTCAACGTCACCAAAGACTGCAATGGTGTCGTGCCAGACTGTGACTCAGAATGGCAGCAGGTCATTAGTAATCAGTCCTGCTTTTGTCTTGGTAGAAATGACCAGCGAATCCATGTGTAGGCACCATGGTTACATTGTCATGCGTCACACATCCAGAAGGCCTGGTGTCACTCCACCTCCACCCCTACCGCAAAATCTGCAGGAACTGTGTGAGAATATTCATAGGATGGATTTTTGCAGGACACCATTAGGAACCTTTACAACTCCATGCCAAGACGTCTGACATGGCGGCCCTATACCACATTGAAAGACACTACTTCTGTGTGTGTATCTCAGTAAATTATACCCATATCAGTCTAAATCAGTCTAAAATCATTTATTGTTCCTGGTAACCTTTATCTAATTAGAATAAACCGACAACCTACTTTTGTGACTGAGCATGGTAACTTCATATTGTAATTGTTTATGGGGTATTCTGTCAATGCTTCAAAATTCCTGCAGAAATTAATTGATTTCACATACCCATTTTTGGTTTCAATGTCCTAGCTCATACCAGCAGCAGAGATGTCCGGGCAGTTGATAAGTCTGGAAGAGACTAATTCTGCTATATTGCTTACTATCCAAAATGACCAGTGAATTTTCTATGCATAATGTTGATATTGATAACATAGTGGTAACCTGGAAAAAAAGATTTTTCTTTGGGTACTATTTCACACGTAACTGTCCATTCTGCATGTATTTAAAATACCTTTAAAGCCACAGCCTGCCATACAAACCATCATAGAATGCATCACACCACATATTCATAACATTCTATGCATTATTAAATGTTGTGCAAAAGTTATAAAATGCATTACACTACTGTGAACAATTCACTTAGTTTCTTTAGAGTAGAACATTTAAGATCAAAACACTCCCAATAACTTGTGTTACATGGAATTTTTGCACCATTGCTGGAATTCCCCTCTATTGGTGACTAATTAGCTTATATAACAGCAACTGCACCTATTTATGCAATCGCTGCTGGCTTTTAATATCATACTCACACTGCCACTGTTTCTAAATAGAAATGTTCCACCAAGTCCAAAACAAAAACAACAGCATTCCATTCTGCTTGTTTAGGATTGAGGGAATGGCAAGAGCAAACGTTCATTTTTTATCCTCCTGCTTTAGGCCATGGACATGGCTCCTTTACTTCCATAATCCCACTATTATTTTGGTCTTTTCTGTGAGAAATTACCGTTTTCGCCGCATTAAGTGGGAAAAGCTAGCAGGCTGACGTACCATTCCCAGCTTTGGCATCCTCAAGAGATTTCTGACTGTCATTAGTGCATTCTTCACACTTCTGAAGGGATGAAGGAAAGAAAAGCGCAATTTCTGGCCCTCTAATGTCAAGCCTTCGTGAGGAGCCGCTTTTATTTACCTCCACCTTTAATTATCCTGCAATATTTTTCTTCCATATTCCACAAATTGGGGCCAAGCTGCAAGCTGGCACACGTTTTTCAGGAGCTTTCTACACGGGAGTGTAATTTTAGACACATGCCACACATTTAGGAGGAGAGGCCAGCAGGCAGGGAGATGTGTAATTAAAAGCGGTTTGATGATATTTCCTATGGCTACGTAAAGGATCCGCTACGTTGTCAGTCATGGTGGGCAAAAAAACAGGGTGTGTAGGACCTCCTGAGTAGCATCATGTTTTTTTTCTTTACCAAGACTGTAGCTGTCAGCAATGCGAGCCATTCAACTTCAGGAATGCACGTGAAGCTAAATGATAGCATTAACCGCCACCACCCACCCCCAATAATAAAGCTTTTAAGTCACGGCCTTGTGAAACAACGTTTGTTTTATGAACAATATTCAAAGGCCATAAAAGTAGACTGTATCTCGTGTCTGTTGATGAGTATCCGGTGAAGAAAATGAAAGGTAGTTGAAGAAATTACATGTGTTGCTGTTTTCTTTTAGCTGTGCCTCTGAGCGAAAACCACAGCCTAGCTGTTTTGCATGAAAGTGGTGTAGCCTAATTAATTAAAGCCCTTTGTCTGGGTTCACAAATAAGGCTTACAGTGTCTGCAGGTTATCTCCATCAGCGGTAGCAAGATGAGACTGAACAGTGAAGGCTGTTGAGTGAGTGTTCTTGGCCTTGGCTTGTTCCTGTTTGGTTTCACACCCAGCACAGACGGCCACACAGAGTGGAAGTGCAGATGTTAATTCTTTTAACTGCAGTTAATTCCCATTTCATCAAAATTACGCATTTCTGAAATATGCTATTTGGCCAAACGTTTGTAGACACCTGCTCATACTTGTTTGCCCTGAAATCAAGGGTATTAATAGGTAGCTTCTCTGCAGTAATTGCCTCTACTCCTCTGTAAAGGCTTTACAGAAGATGTTGAAACATTATTGTGAAGATTTGATTGCACTGAGCCACAAGAGCATTAGTGAGGACAGGTACTGATGTTGGATGCTCAGTTCTGGATCTCAAACAGTACAACTCATCACAAAGATATTGGATGAAGCTCCACTGCTGAATGCCGGATGGCTCATACCCCTCTTGCTGACACTGGGGATTGGGCATGGTAGCTTTAGGCCCATGACAGGCCCTTTCTCTAAGTAATGCTTATCTATAGGGATGCATGATCCAAATGAGCTGAGATTGGAACTGGCGGGACGTTAAGATCAAAAATTGACAGAGAATGATCCTGGCCAATAATGATCATGCATCCAAACACAGAATCAGCCAATGTAACTTTTTGTTTTTGTCTGATTTTTGTCACAATTTTATGATCTAAATAATGTTAATCAAGCAGCTGCACTCTGTTGCTGTATCTGAGTGCTGCTCCTACACTAAAACGTTATGGCATAATTCCGCTTGGGTCAATGTTCTAAATAGACAGTTGTCTCCTTCCTTCCATGTAGCACTTTATTTGATTTAGGGTATTGAAATAAGTAACTGATTAATAAAATTCATAAATTAAACTGATTACTTTTGATTGATAAGAAACAGGAAGTACTGGAAATGTGATACAATGTTTTGTTATTCATTTAGCCCACATGGTGTGAACCTTGTGTTCAAGAAAGGCCAACAAAAATTGGCCAAGAAAAGGGCATTAGCTAGCCTGTAAAGAAAATGTAATAGGAACTTGCTTTTAAAATAAAGATCAGTGTACCTATACTTTTCTAAAATGACTATACAAACTGCACGCAGCTGAATGATAACAGCAGTTGGTACATGTGTATAAAAGTTGTATTATAAACTTTGCCTATGGATCCCAGTTTGCAGCTTGTTTCATATTTCTATCTGTTTGCTTTTTATCAGAAATTCTTCTCAAATATTTTAGATTTATTGCCAAATTCA
>CM067494.1:12385238-12422595 GCA_034552555.1 Semaprochilodus insignis | reverse complement strand
AAAAAATGTTTTAGTGTTTTTGTTGCAATGCTTATATTGAAAAGAAACTGAATATATAAATAGCTCTTTGCATTGTTAAATTGTTCTTCTCTATGACATGTTAATCTGTGCTGTGCTATGTTGATCCCTATGATCTGTTGTAAAACCTGGTATAAATGTTAAACAGCCCCAAAAGGGTTGCATTATTGTTACAAGTCATAGAACCTTTTTGTTACTATGTAGAACTGTTTTAGTTGTGTGTGTTCTGTACATCTTTGTAAAGGTTGTTCACATAAAACTCTTTTAGAAAAATCTTCTGTACAAAATGTGCATTCTGTATGTAAAAATGGTTATTCAACAGCATCACTCACACTCAAAAGATCTTTTGTGGCATATCTTCTTAAGAATTTACAGTACCATGCAAAAGTCTCTCTTAGTTGAATTCATTTCCACTCAAATATGGATATTAATGGTTTTAGTTTTTCAGTACATATTTTAAGGATATTAGATAAAAGATCACCCACTTAAATAAAGAAGGTGAAAGTAAAAGGGAAAAAAACACAAATAAACAGGAGCTTCCAGGGCAAATGGGGCAACCACGTAAGACCTGACAGACCACCAAAACTCTCACTGTCACATAAACAGCACTTAAAGCTTTCATCTTTGAGAGAGAAGAACGTCAAGCTGCAATCTGGCTTCAGTTCTGACAACATCCACATGTAGTTCTGTACATCCTTCCACTGTGAAAAGACACCTTATTGCTATGGGTCTGAAAGAATGTGCATCTGTTACTGAGAAAAAGAATAAAGAAAAGAAGTAGAAGTGGTGCTGCTGGTGCTCTCAGAACCATCAACTGGCCAGAACTCAAGATCACTAAATGTTTTTGGAAGTACTTGGAATGAGAGAAGTTGAAAATGCAACTAATGCATCCAACACCAAAGCAAATCTCCTGACAGGAACAGAAACTGTTAAAAATGCAGACACACTGAGTACTGAAAAAATGGTTTATTATACTGTATTCAGTTTTTTTCTTCTTTTTTTTGCGTGACGCCAAAAAACAAGTAAGGAAATGAAATAATGAATTTAAATAATAGACGGTGGTTTCCAACATTTGCACAGCATTGTGTGTGAACGTGTTGTGAGTGAGTTTATTGAGCTGTGATAAAGAGATTTGTTCAATAAAGTGTAAATCAAGAAGATTTTGATCTGTGTGAGTATAAACTTTATGTTTATAGCAACAAGATATAGTTATGGAAAGCGATTTGTGCTGCGATACCAAAAGAGGTGTGGTGGATTACAGTCGTTTGTGGTTCAGGTGATTTGGACAGAAGCATGAGGATGAGGGACCACCATACCCTTGCTCAAACAAGATAAAGCCATATTACTCAGGAGGCACACACACCATCATACACACAAGTTTGCATTCCACCGCACTGAGGAAGTCAATACAGTGAGCAGTGATTTCTTCCCCAAGGCACTTAGAACTGCTCTGACCTTATCAAGACAGAGGTAACACGCAGTATGCAGTGGTGTCGATAGCGGGCAGGAGCACACTAGGGGGTGGCACAGGCCTAGGGCAAACTTACATACAATTGCAGAATATCTTGTTTATACTTTCATGCAAAATGAAGGACTGCATAAAGATAATACTGCATAGGTTTCAGAATAGCTCTGTAGTTCCTAATCCTGCAATAAATTCAGTACAGGAATAAATTACTAGATGAAAATGATAATGTATCTTCAAACAATTATTTGTTGGTTAAGAGATTCCATGATTCCAGTAGTTCCAAGCTTAGCAGAGCATGGTGCTGCCTTTACACTGCTGCCCCCAGGCCCAGTGAGGCTCAGTCACTCTAGCGTTTGCCAGCAAGATTTCATGCAATTTCATGCAATTTTTGTGCAATTTCATGAACTGAGTACAAATCTCACATGAATTTTCATGTAAAGTTCAACTTTGACTTCCCCATTCATGTCTTCAACTAGTAGTGCTGCTGCTTTGGCTGTGTTTACCTAAGAAGTGACTGTCCTCTATATAATAGCACAGCTTCCAAAATGGAGGAAACTCTCATTTTAGCAGCATTAAACAATCAAACATTTCTTCCTCACTGACTATAACTAATCACGTGACAGAAGGGCATGATACACACATAATAAAGAGACTTTATTGTTATTATCTTTACTTTTGTGATTGTGGCTTCACTCTCCACTGCATCCAACCATGTGGCTTATCTGTAGTTTTTTTTTTTTTTAACTATGGATAAGCGTGCAGGACTGTGCTGTGCTGTGTACATACATATCTGGTACAATAATGTTCACTTTTGTGTTTTTACTGTTTATTGTGGACAAAATAGCCAACATATTAACTGCAATGTCCTTGGCTGACCACAGATGCACACAAGGTATCTGCTGTCACTGTGGCACTTCAGTCCTGACAATTCTTTTTTGCTACACAGTAGTGTGCAGCATTATACTCTTGTGAATATTTTTGTTCACTTTTGTGTTGTTAGTGTTTTGATCAGTGAGTGAGTGAGTGAGTAGCTTGCTAACTGCACAACTGACTATGTTCAGCCATAGTCATGCCCATTTCGCAAGGTGGGATAGACTTCTAATATCTAGTGTGACTGTGACTGTACATCTCTGCCTTTTTCTGCACAGCGACCTCTTTTCCATTCACTTCTACTTCCTCTCCAACCTCCTCTCCCTTCATTATATTGCCATCCTTCTCTTTTAATATATACTTCCACTATTTCATCAACATTTTCCTCTGAAACACCCTTTTTCTAGAAGAAATCAAAGAAGGTTTCCCTTTCTGCTTCGTTTGGAGCCTTCAGACTGCACACAGCACAAGAATCAACCACACAAGAAATCACATAAATGCTAATCAAATATTGTTGACTAGGGTTGGACTGTACAACTCTGGATGTAATTTGTCCTTGTAGATCTTTAGGGTTGGAGTGTACAGCTCTGGATGTAATTTGTCCTTGTAGATCTTTAGGGTTGGAGTGTACAGCTCTGGATGTGATCTGTCCTTATAGATCTTTAGGGTTGGACTGTACAGCTCTGGATGTGATTTGTCCTTATAGATCTTTAGGGTTGGACTGTGCAACTCTGGATGTAATTTGTCCTTGTAGATCTTTAGGGTTGGACTGTACAACTCTGGATGTAATTTGTCCTTGTAGATCTTTAGGGTTGGACTGTACAACTCTGGATGTAATTTGTCCTTGTAGATCTTTAGGGTTGGAGTGTACAGCTCTGGATGTAATTTGTCCTTGTAGATCTTTAGGGTTGGAGTGTACAGCTCTGGATGTGATCTGTCCTTATAGATCTTTAGGGTTGGACTGTACAGCTCTGGATGTGATTTGTCCTTATAGATCTTTAGGGTTGGACTGTGCAACTCTGGATGTAATTTGTCCTTGTAGATCTTTAGGGTTGGACTGTACAGCTCTGGATGTAATTTGTCCTTGTAGATCTTTAGGGTTGGACTGTACAGCTCTGGATGTAATCTGTCCTTATAGATCATTAGGGTTGGACTGTACAGCTCTGGAAGTGATTTGTCCTTACAGATCTTTAGGGCTGGAGTGTACAGCTCTGGATGTGATCTGTCCTTATAGATTTTTAGAGTTGGACTGTACAGCTCTGGATGTGATTTGTCCTTGTAGATCTTTAGGGTTGGAGTGTACAGCTCTGGATGTGATCTGTCCTTATAGATCTTTAGGGTTGGACTGTACAGTTTTGGATATAATCTGTTCATAGTCCCTTAGAGTCTGTCTTTGTAGATCTGGATGTGATCTGTTGTACTATACAGCTCTGGATATGATCTGGTCATATAGATCTTTAAGGTTGGACTGTACAGCTCGGGATGTGATTTCTTCTTATAAATGTTCAGAGTTGAATTCTACAGCCCTTGTATGTACAAAAAGCTGTCGTAAACTTTTAGTAGGCATCAGAGAGTAATTTTCAAGCGATGGTGTCACTGCTTTCCTGCTCCTGGCAACCCACAAGCTTCACAATTATTCCCTGGCCCAAAACACCTGCTTATGATGGGCTTTTCCCTCCATCGCTCTTTACCCAGTGTTGGCTGATACAGTGCAGCCTGCTTTTTCTCTTATTTTTCTCTCTTTGGCTGATGACCGGTGACTATGTCCAAAACAAATTGGTAATATTACAAAAACAAATAACATTATATGGCATTAAGAGGTGAAGTAACAGAAAGTCAGAAATCTTACTTTGCTTAGACTTATTCATTGTCTTGAAGATAGGCTGGTGAAATGACTTTTGTCTAAATTAATAAATCTTGTCTTTGTTACATTTTATGTTGTTCTTTAATGCTTTATATTCACACTAATGCTGTAAATTTCATTACCTTATCATTTACATCACCCTAGGACTCCAGATGCTTTTCAGAAAACAATCTTATCACAAATATTTTCTTTATTGTGCATAATAATAATAATAATAATAATAATAATAACAATAATAATAATAATACTTCTGCTTCTACACACGAACCAGTATATACAAAGGGCCAAGTGGCACTAGAAAGGTACTATAAGCAGCTGGCTGTCTGATGCTAGTCAAGGATGTTTAAGTCATTACCACGTTGCCCAGCACTTGGCACACAAACAATATTATTAGTGAAGAGACAGCCATTGTTCAATAATGGAGATGCCAAAGGAAGATTTAGTGTGTCTTTGCCCTCTGAGATGAATTAGGAGTCATAAATGTCTGATTTATGTCTGATAATTGAGAATAGAAAAAAAAACATTCACTCCAGCTGTATGCCCTTGAAAATTCCACACCACATCCTCTGCTAGACTTTCAGTGCATGCTTGCTGCATGATGTCATTTCTTGAACTTACTGCTCTGTGTATTACTTAATTAAGCCTCGTAATAGGACAAAGAGCATAATGACATGTTATTAGACATGTCCTGTCGTGAAAACAGAAAAAATAGAAGTTCAGACAGGCAGTGGCTCCCACCTGTCAGCTCAGGATGACTAAGCCTGTCTGAATGTTCAATTTCAATCATTAATATTTATGTGTTGACTTTTGCTGTATTTCGTGTGAATGTGTTTATCTGGCCTACGGGACTGAGGGAGAGGGATAAGCTAACTAGCTAATGCCAGTTAAGCACCAATTTTATTATTCTGACAAAAAATATAGCTAGCTTAGCAGGTACCTAGATAGCATGTATACCACTGGCTTGCTGGGAAAAAACAGGGGGGAAATCATGCTGGTCTAAGCTGGTGTATCTTGGTTTACCAGCGTCAAAACACAGCCTGTGCTGGTTTTGGTGGTGGTCAGTTTATCAGCTTCTATTGTTGTTTACCAGTATACCAGCATCAAAACATCACATATGCTGGTTTTGGTGTTGACCAGCATACCAGTATCCAAAACACACCATGTGCTGGTTTTGTGAGTGATCAGCTTATCAGCTTCTATTGTTATTAACCAGTATACCAGCATCAAAACATCACATATGCTGGTTTTGGTGGTGACCAGCATACCAGTATCCAAAACACACCATGTGCTGGTTTTGTTGGTGACTTGCAATGCTGAGCTATGCTGTTTTTTCTAGCAGGGTGGTAATGGGGCTAACATCAGTAGTATCGTTCTAGGTAACATTTATAGCCAGCCAGTTAGCTAGACATTATTTCTTTCATGATAATGTTCTGGTTGCACTGTAAAAATGAAAAGTCAGGTCAACAAAAACTGGAAATTTAGAGAGTTAATTCAACAAATGGTGGCAAATGGTGTATTAGTAGAGTTCATTTTAAAAAGCTGTGAAGTAAGTTGTCTTATAAGTTTAAGCTTTTTCATTTTTTATTATTATTAGCAGTGCAAATGTAATAACATGGAGAAAATATAGCAGGTTTATAGCATCCTGCTAGTCTATGGTGATATGTAGTTATGTTAAGAATTCTTGCAATGGTTTACCAGCCCATGATTTCTGTCACAAGCATCTAGGCCCATAACCTTGAAAAAGCAATATAGTAATTAACACATATCATTATATTATGTATTGGTGTGTAATATCTCCTTTAATAATGAAGACAAGTGCTCCGCTGGCACCATCACAGCTCCACTCATACCAGAAAGGCCATTTTTGAGCAGATCAGCTGTCATACTGTCCCATTTAAAGTTGATGAGTTGATGTGTTTCGGTAAGGGGAACGAGGTTGCAAAGCATAGTACAGAGGAGCAGCCCAATCTAGGCACGCCTCCAGCAGACAGAGACAAGCTGGCAGTCATAAATCAGCAGCTCCTGTCAGATTCCAGGTGTGCACAGGTGCGCCCAGAACGGGCCGTAAAGCCTCACGTCAGGAAGGGTGAGGGAGAACCCGTGTCCATGGCCATCCCATCTCAGACAGGCTTTGACGTTCAACGCCGAATGCCTTGGCAATGAAACGATCGATGTTTATGGGAAAACACTGAGAGAATCTTAATTGCCGTTTCAATGATCGCGTTTTTGGCATTCGCAGTCGCGGGCAGATGCAGTATCAAAGGCTGAAGCCCAAACAGAGGGCGAGGGAGTGGAACAGAAGCTAGAGCTTGTGCCATCGTGAAAGCACACCTGGCTGGAGGCTCCTGTAAGTCAGGCTAATCCAAACCCTGTCAGCATGGTTAGTTTAAAGAATAACCTGACGCATTACAAAGGTTTGAGATAGGAAAATAATATTTAGTCCACAATGGACAATTTCGGTGTTTCCCATGATCCAACTAATCAGCTAATTGACTTATTCATGCTCCACCAACTTCATTCCTTCTACCCTACAACAAAAACCAACATGGCTGATCACCAAAAATGGTGTCTTGTGTTTTTGAATTTGCTGTTTGTGAATTTGTCTAATGCATTTAACCCATTTAACCCTGCTGGGGTGATCAGCTAAAACCAGTATAGACCAACACAGACCAGCCTGGACCAATACAAAATGCATGCTGGTCTAGGCTGAACACTCAAAAAATGTTTAAATTCCAATTTTGTCAACATATAGTACCTAAATTATTTACATTTCTGTTGCTAATCGCACAACTGTTAACATTGATTATCCCATTTAGTATGCTGTGCACCTCAGCTGGGCTAAGGGACAGCTAATTAAAACTAAGGACATTGTAAAGGACAATGACACTGGTGATTTTAGCTTCATGCTAACATCGGCTAATAATGTTAGATAATGTTGAAATAAACTTTGCACTTTACAGTTGAAAGAACACATTTGTGGTTGAGTCATGGAGACATCAGTCTCAGACTTCCTGAGGTCCTGCTATGGGTATACTAGAACAAGGAAAACAAAAAGGTGCAGGACCAGGGTTGGGAACCACAGCTTTAGATATTCCGACTGGAGTCTAAAAACAGTGGGAAGATGAAGATCTAGTGAAACAGCTACAAATGCAGTCTTGTCCACAGGGAGCCTCTTAACTAAATGCCTCCAATTGTGGAGGAGCTATAGAGGCCGTACAAGAAGGATGAGGCTGGATGTAAAATCTGTCTCCACATAATTGTTTTGCTAACACTTCTAGCCACAAGTGTTAAGCCCTCCAAAAACCTCGCCATTCAAAATGTGACAAACAAGAAAATGGTCTGAGAGCCAAAGCTAGAGAGCCCCCCCTCCCCACCCCCCAGTAGGTTTTTTCAAAACAAGATATTGTGATTCAGCTCATGGTGTCTGAGAGCTGATGCTGAGGTTGTTTGGCCAGCTGCCTTTTCACGAGGTTGCCTACTGAGGCGTTTTTTNGGCTAAGATCTTTTCTAACCCATGGTCTGAAATTCCTCTTGACATCATCCTTCACATTTGAAAAGCCTTCTCTTTTTTTGTGTTTCGCCCTCCCTCTTGCCTTTGGACGGGGGGAGGGAGGTTGGAGGACAAAATAAATAGCGTCCAAAAGTTAGCTTGATTTTGCATAGTTAACATTTCGCTAACGGGCAGCAGCGCTTCTCAGGGCGACTGGGCAGCATTTTTGGGGGCTACGGCTGCGTTGTTGTGGCGACGGCTCTGAGGAGTGAATGAAGCAGATGTCAGAGTAATCCATCACCCCTCCAACCCCCCCTCAAAACCCTCCCCGCCCAAAGCCGGGACACCCTCCGTACTGCTGTTCATCAATTAAAGCCTCTGCACCAGCCCTACCATTAACACGCCAGCACTTTCCTCAGCTCCTTCCTTGCCCCGCAATCATCCACACAGTAAAAACTGTCAGTAGTCCGTAGCCAACCATAACTTAACGCCAACAAATGTTTTGTGGCCGATGACTTGTTACCACCTCACTAATTTGAGGGATTGTCACGGCAGTGATGACTCTTTTACAGACGTGTGTATTTGGTCAGAGAAGCTGGTAACCTTGTAGGCCTACGGTTTTAAGTACTTGTTATATACCACAGGAGAACCCTTAGGGCCTGTTAAGCCTTTCAAAGAAGGCCTAATGATTTCTGGGAACTAGAAAAAGATGTCTGTAAATTCTATTAATTGTTTCAGTAGAATCATGCATGTATTTGAACTTTGCAGCTTGAATTTCTTCTGTTTTATTGATAACTTCTATCAGAGTTAATTTAATAAAGTTAATTTTAAATGTCCTGTGTAAAATCTGGAATTGCTTTTCTCTGTGGTATCCAAGTAGATAAATATGTTCTTCCATTGCTTCGGACATTGACAGCTGAAGAAAAGCCCTAATATGTTAGATTTACCATCCAGTCATGTTTTGATGTCCAACAGGTGGAACCTTTTTATTATTACACTCATTGTCAAAAGAACAGTTGCACAAATAGCTGCACCCAAAAGGATTCAACCGACAGGAATGAAACTTGGTGGGTAGGTTTGACATTGTGAGACAAGCGAATGATTCAGGAGTTTCACACTCTGTGCATGTGACGTAAGCAAGGACGGGCCTTATAGTCGGACCTGACTGACCTAACAGCCATGATTGCAAACATTTAGCGAGCAGTGATGTCCTCCATGAGTCATCTGTGGTACCAGCACCATTGGCAGATGCCTGCATGATGCCGGACTTCATGCATACAGACTGTTATGATGACTGTCCTTAACCTCACGTCAACATCGCCAAAGACTACAATGGTGTCGTGCCAGAACATCTGCAGGAACTGTGTGAGAATATTCAAGCTACACAAAATGAATTATCACAGAACACCATTAGGAACCTCTACAACTCCATGCCGAGCAAACATGACACAACGGAGGATTTTTTACAAAACTCTAACAAATGAATGCATTATTAAGCAGAATATAATGAATATTTTACAGATTTGGGTTGAATTCACATTTATACACTATTTTCATTGCATCACTGTCTGCCATTTTTTCAACATGGTCCAGACGTGAGAAGCTCTTCCCTATTCTCCCATTTCCCGCTAGACTGTGGGACAATAGTGTCATTCCTTTACTTAAAAATCAACTGCTACGCATCGTGGAACTTTGAGTATAACCAACTTATAACTACACTATATACTGCTTACTCCAAAACTAGTTGTACCACCCAGTGTATTGTCCCGCATACAAGATCTAACTAGTTCTTAATCTTTAAACAACTAAGATTAAAAAATCACCTAAGCTGACACTATGCTAGATTATTTACTAAACTAATTAATGAAAAAATATGAAAGTAAATTAGACTCTGAGTGGGGAAAAAAGCATTAAAAAGTGGTGGTCTGCTTAGGTACCAGCGGACTGCTCAGAAAAAAACAAGCAAACCACCAGTGGACCCCTGCTTCGCCATCAGTGGGCCAACAGTGGGCCGCTATCTTCTTGCCATTGGGGTAAACTATATGCTAATATGCTTGTCACAAGCTTCAAATAAAACATATGAAACGTATTTTAGAAGTAATTTAGTATTTTAGAAGTACTTTAGAAAGTGCCTATGTTTATTTTAGAATGGGCAAAAAAAGTTAATGACAATCATTATTAGCTTAGCGCTAACAAACAACCTGAATCCCCCCTGATAGCAAGAGGATAGCATAAACTGTTGGCCCACTGAGGACAAAGCTGGCGGTCCACTTTTGTTTTTGCTAAGTGCTTTCTGGGCAGCCCGCTGGTATTCAAGCAGAGTATTATACAAATTGCCATTTTTCATCACTCGTTTCCTCTCAGAGTCTAATGTACCAATACTTCCTTAATTTTTTACTTTCTTTATTCTTTATATATTAGTTTAGTCAATCATTTTCAGTGTCAGCAACAACATTTTCAACTAAAATCATTTTATTACAGACCTAGTCCTTATTTTGTCATTTGTTCTGTGTAATATGTCTCTGTTCATTTTCTAAGATTAAAGGCTGCACATGTTTAAAATCTGTTAGTGGAGATTAAAAACTAACTAGATCTTGTATGCAATCTGGGTGGTCCAAGGGTGGTCCGGCAGCGGCAAACAGTCAGTGGAGTGCTAACCTTATCAAGCCAGTGGACAGATATATGTTCGCTATTTGGGCCATAGGGATGCTAACATACATTAGCATTATCATAATTCCACATTTGAATTTAAGAGAGAGCTCTTATTGTTGTATACACTATCACAGTTACCATAAAAATGAAAGACTGATTTTTTTTTTTTTTCTTTATGCTAAAAAAATAAAACAAGTACAGGCTCTGCAAACTGCTGAGGCGACTTTTATTAACACTGTTCAAAAACACAATGCACTTAACTTTGTTAAATCAGTTATGACAATATAAGCATGCATTTGGCAAAACATCACTTGAATTCACTGTTTGTTATCAAAGGACCAAAGCCAAGGATTTCAGTGAAACAGCCACATCCAGATTCAGCTCTTTGGTTAAAAATCACTAACTGTCATACTTGTTTTCTTAGTACCAGTGTTCGTCCCATTTTTAATTTCACTTATTGGCCCGACATACAGGGCCGCTGTCGACACAACTGCAATTGTTAAATGACTAGAGCAAAACAGGAACACTACAAATGAATTTTTCCCATTATTCCGGATTATTCCTAATTCATTGTCCATTTCAGGCTGAGCCTTAATCAAACCGTTGATCAAGCTGGTACCGTAACATTATCAACCCCATGCAGTTCCTAGCTTAGATTATTCGTTTCTGCCTATCTATGGAAGTTAAAAGAAATCGGGGGAGCAGGACTTTTTACAGCACAAATAAATAAAACACTCATATAAAAATAATCTCTCGCAAAATATATTCTGTTAACTGTGTCAGCACAGGGACAAATCGTCCAGGATACCACATTTGCCCACGGTGTTCAAAAGCACTAGTTTCAACAACAGGCGTTATACAGTTTCCAAGTTGTAGCCTAGAATTTACCAGACGACTAGCAGCAAAAAGGAGAAGGGTATAATATTTATATAGCAATAACAGTATCAGTGACCTCAGCGTTCGATATCAGTAGCGTGTGGAGGCATCTCCTGATTGCAAGCTATCTCGTTCCAAAATGAATTAATCGTTGCTTTGGCTTTTCTGCCAGCTGGACAGACTTGGGCCAAGGCAGAGCCATGTGTGAGTTTGCAAGCAGAAGGGTTATATGTCAATTAAGGTTACTTGCAAGTTGTTAATCAAATGGACTCAGCTCACTATTATTTGCACCGTAGTAATCAGTGAACAGCTCGGGTCCAAACACAACTGGCCTATTATTATGAACAAAAGCCTATTTTTCACTTTCAGCAATTTAGCATGCAAGACGTTAATTCATTTTAGGAGGAGTTAGCCTTCAAGAGAGATGCACATTTCCAGTGTATATTGTTTATATAAATATATATGTACTGTGCTGGGAGCTGAGGTGGAAGACAAACACAGTAGAGGCAAAAACTGAACTCTGTGGTGCAAACATTTAAGGCACCTCACAATTTTTTTTTCAACACCAGTAATGGCACCAACGACATGATGCATGTGTTTTGTTTACGCCGTGTACTGTAAAAACTACACTCAGTTCATTAACCAAAAAGCACAAATGTGTGGGATCAGACGTGAGAGCTGGTTACATTTTTGCTTCTACCACAAATTACAAAATATTCAATGGTGAAAATGGACCTTAACTCACACAAAGAAAGAAAAATCAGTAGTTTTTATTATTAAATAAATTAATATTAGCCTTTGTCTCTCTAAATAAAAAGTTAAATATCACCAACATCGTCCATATACAGTATGCTTTCTTAATGTCCGTTGGAAGTCCAAAACATCCAGTTTTGAAACACATATAACAAGGTTGTTCACTCAGAATGCAGCTCATAAAGAAGGCTTTCCTGACAACCTGTAGAGTAGAACAGGTCAAGGTCACCACCCACAGCTTTCTCACAGTCCACAGAACAGCCTTTCCTGGACTTTCCCACTCCGTTGCCCAGAATGCGCAAGGTGTCCATTGGTACCACGACCAAAGATCGTCGTCAGGCTCAGAAGCAAAGCTGGATATGTAGCCCACATTTTCTTTGGCCATCCTCCAGGCAATATAAAGAGATCCTGGCCAACAATGGAGACCCAAGAATTCACCTTGTGCAAAAGGTTCTCCTTTTTAAAAGCCTTGGATCTATATCACCCAATGCCCCAATAGGATGCACCCTGTTTGATGTAATGACACTGACCTTCTCAGACCCTCTAGAAACAACACTTGCATGACACGTGTGCATGAGCAACAAACATGTTCTCATTTGCATGTGTACACCTCTGTCCTCTCGCTGCAGGTGTTGCATTTGACGTAGCAGCACCACAGAAACTTGCAGTTGCACTGCCAAACCCGTGAGTATTGGTGCGTGTTGTACCCCCGGCCGCAGCACATCAAATCACAGCTGTTCGCTTGATGCGCCGTCTTGTTGCAGATCCTGCCTTGTGTACCCATGCTACCAGTTACAGGGTCTGCCTCACAATAGTTGGGTGACTTCTCGATGTAAACCAAGTCGGTGTCCATGGGCTTGCGGTAGGAATAGGGTTTTTTGATCTTTAGAAAGGTTGGTCGCTTGTTCCGGCTCGCTCGCACAGGCTCCACGTGAACCGCCTGGTAGTACTTGTCCTTGAGGATGTAGCCCAGTTGCCTGAACTTGGGCAGGGTCGTCCAGCAGGTCTTGGTGGTGCAGGAGCCAGAGACGCCATGACACTTGCATTCCAAGCGCATGTTCTTTTCCAAGATCTGCAGAGGAATGACAAAACGACAGATATGTTCAGCACCCTAGTAGCAGTTAGCATTTTCAGGTTATTTTAGGTATAGATGTGTGATTATCAGCTTCTTTCTGTTAAAATGTTCATGAACCACTTTAAACATAAAGTATGTCATGAGGGAAGAAGTCAAAAATGAAGAAAACCACAAAATGAAATGGTAGTAAACCGAGAAAAAAAAAATTGAAATTGACACTATGACAAGAAAAATAGACCATTTAAAATATGATCGCATATGTCTACATAAAATAAGGACTCATTGCCAGTGCAGATGTTAACCCACTATAACAGGTACCATCTGAAGTCAAAACGTTCTATGGCAGGTGCCAAAAATAGACTAATCACGTGTTAAAATATAATTCAGTCATCCAACCCCCATGCGGCTTGCTTATAGATCAATGAAGAGTGTTGTGGGCCAGAGTTTTGCAATATTATAAAAAAATTGTAATACTGCAAAACTTCAAGAAATGTTCTCGATATGTCACAATATTATTTTTTTCAGACATCTGATTGGTTGGAACAGAGAATAAAAGAACCAACACAAGTCTGCAAAATTAAACAGGACTAATATTAGTCTCGTTATAATAAAACATTGATCCAAAAGCAAAGACAAAATACAGAAAAGCATACTGTATTGCATTGTGACAATATTTATCATGATAATGTATAAATACTGGCCTACTGCCCAGTCCTAATGTGAGCTGCTGTAGAGCTTGGGAACCCATGTTGTAAAATATGGAATGTTGTAAAATAAGGCATAGCACGGCCTATGTGGCACCAATGGACACATAGCTGTCCACTATTACCACAACAAAAGATCGCCGTCAGGCTACAAAGCAAAGCTGGATATGTAGCCCACATTTTCTTTGGCCATCCTCCAGGCAATATAAAGAGATCCTGGCCAACAATGGAGACCCAAGAATTCACCTTGTGCAAAAGGTTCTCCTTTTTAAAAGCCTTGGATCAACACTGCCGTCAGGCTCCGAAGCAAGGCTGAGAGCACACAACCACTGAAAACGAGATATTCTTGGTCATTCATATCATGACCGGAAATTTTCATACCATCTCATTCTTACACCTGAGGGATTTTACTGTCCCTGGTTTTCATTCTATAGATAATTACGAGAGTTAAGTGCTTTGATGATTCATAGCCTGATCCAGTTAGTCTATACAGTGACAGCTTGATGCCTGGAATGATTCAACACAAACATCATTTACAAAGCTGAGGAAGAAAAATGTAGGGAAGAGGTTATGTCTGCCCGCTCTTGTTCTTCGCAAAGGTTTTATAAGAAGTTATAAAACAATGTCAGCCTTCGAGTAAAATGATACGCTTAAATCCGAAACAAGTTTCTAGAACAGAAGCTGTCTGACAGTGTGGGGATGGATTGGTGGGAGCGCACATTTCTCCCCAGTGGCGTTTGTGCCTACAGTTGTGGTTTTGGAGCATATTTCTGGAATAGTTAAACAGGTTGAGACAAAGGTTTTTTAAAACATTCCTATTCAAGAATGCGAGGATTGTTAAACTCGCTGTGCCAGAGCCTGATCCGCCTCATGCCTGCCTTCCCGCGGAGCGGGGCTGGAAAACAGCCCGCGTGTCGACAGGTTCCCCCGTTGACTTTTAGGAAGCCTTTTCATTTGTGTACAAAACATCCGACACAAATTGTTTCGCTCGAGCCGAGTTATGAGAGCTTGTCCGTTGGAGTCTCTTTCTCTTGTATAAGCAGTCGGGTGGAATCAGGGATGGGTATGATATAAACAAACAGCGCATGAATGATCATCGCCGACTTCTACAACAGTCAGCCTGTGTGTAGTGTACACACATAAAGCTCCGGAGTCAGGTTTCAGGTGCCTGGGAGCTTTTTCCTTCATGCTGACTATCCTGCCAGGCAGAGACGAGTAGGTGAGCCCAACAGGTGAGGGCGGCGAGGAACAGGACTGCACAATGTATCATTTGTTAACCGTTATTGCAATACTTGCCCTTGCAATAATCGACCAAATCAACCAACACAAATCAAATACTGGCCATTCTGTCAAAAACAGTGCGGGAATCTTTTTAACCATGTCACCAGTGTGCTTTCAAAATGCTCTGGAATGCTTTACGATAAGTACATATACATAAGCATATAAAACTGAATTCAAAGCCAAAGCTGAAGACATATGTTGGACTCTAATTATACACTAATTTTGTTTGCCTTATTAAAATAAATGAATGAATGATTTAGTATAGCCTTTAATTTCAGAACCTTTAACAAATGTTTTAGGAATTTTACTTCAGTTCTTCAGTTCATGAGTTGTAAAAATTCAAGTATTTTTTTCACAAGTATAAATTTAAGGGTTATGGTTTGAGGCAATTAATGCTTTGGTTTAAATAGATCATAATCCTTAAAATTATCTAAGGTTTAGATTCTTAATGTTTTTTCTGTGTATGTTATTCTGTGAAATGGCAGGTTATTTATCAGAATGTTATATATATATATATATATATTTATATATCATGTAATAAACCATGAACAGGATACTCAGTGATGGTTCAGTATACTTCATGAACAAACTGAATATATTCAGAGAGTAAATGACCTAAAAATGTTATTAAAGTTTAGTAAATTGCATCGTTGATGGTCATAACATATATTGTGCAACCTATCTGTAACGTTATATATTAATTGCTGTTTCAAGATGTTACTGTCCTGTTAATGCTACAAATGCTTAGGAATGTGCATTCCAATTATTTAGGCTATTTGGTTATCTGTACAAGTTTGTGAATGGATATCTGGTTACCTGCAGTAAAGGAAACATTATTCGATAAATAATTAAAGAAAGATAGAGCGCATGTGATATAAGCAAGGACGGGCCTTATTGCTGTACCTCATTGACCTGACAGCCATGATTGTGAACATTCAGTGAACAGTCATGAGTCACAAGTCATCATGTTAGTCCAAACACCATTTGCAGATGGCTGCAGGGCACAGGCCTACATGCACGCAGACTGTTATGAAGACTGCCCTTAACACCACGTCAACGCCGCAAAAGACTGCAATAGTGTCGTGCCTGACTGTCATGGAGTGATTCAGAATGGCATTGGGTCATCTTCAGTGACGAGTCCTGCTTTTGTCTTGGTGGAGATGACCAACGAATCTGTGTGCGGAGGCACCATGGTCAGCGCCTAGATGAACGATTTGTTGTCACACATCCAGAAGGCCTGGTGTCACTCCACCTCCACTCCTCTGCACAATCTGCAGGAACTGTGTGAGAATATTCAAGCTGTATGGGATGGATTATCACAGGACTCCATTATGAACCTTTAAAACGCCATGTTGACATGTCTGGCACTACTGCCATACTGAGAGATGCTACTTCTGTATGTGTAGCTCAATAAATATTGCACATATCAGTCTAAATTTATCATCATTTATTGTTCCTGGTGACCTCCATCTTCCTTCCCAATAGCATTGCAATTCAACACTTCCTTCGGGGTGAAACGATCCTTTGAGGATAAGTGTATATCATTTCGTCCACATAGTGCAGTCAAACTGAGAAGGCTTCTCTGCAAGGAATAATAAGGAATTTTTCCTCAGTTTTGCATGCAATACAGCACTTCCTCTATATACACAAATAATCGATGATGCAACAAAACAAAAGACAAAGCTCCGACAGGTGTGGGGTGTGAGGAGGCAACTTTTTTCAATAGTTTTCCAGTATTTTGCACCATGACTGCAGATGTATAAGCAGTCTGCATGTAAAGCACGCAATACAGAAAACAAAAAACCTGCCGCAAGAAGGATCACGACAGAAGTGATGAAAGAGAGACTGTTTAGATATATCATGGAAGAGCTTGTACAAGGCAGCGACATGCTTTGGTGCAGTTGGTAAATGCTCCATCTTTCTTTCTCCTCTATGTAATGATGCTGCTTTTCTCCTCTGTGGGTGGGAGCGCCTCACCTAGCATTTTAATTATTATTCCATCCTCCCTCTCTGCCTCAGAGACTTTGTGGAGTCTCCTTGGCAATTGTCTGCTCTCTCTGGGATGCATATCAGGCTTAGTGTGGTCATGGCGCTGATTCCTGATAAACAACAAGTTCAAAACCCGCGTACTGAAGTCAAATCCGTGTGTCTGAGACAATCCTTATGACAACCCGCATGAGGTATGAGACTACAATGAGGAGATACCACTATGTTGGCGAACAAAAACCATACTTAAATCATGCTCATCTGTCATATTCATTTTTGGATTAACTGCCATTTGACTTTGAAAACAAAGATGCCTCTGTCAAAGCTAGGACTGTAATTCAAGTGTTAAAAACAAGACTGAGGCCTTTTTAGCGCAGTTGTTACCTGTTTGGATGAGAGACACTTTCCATTTTTTACCATTTACACCCAGTCATTTTCTGCAGCTGTCTGCACTGCAAACTGTTGGGATTAGAACCATGTGCACTGACACTCAGTAGTCAAACACATCTCAAGTTCTCAAATCTGTTATGTCCCATAATATGCACATCAGCATGGTTTTCTGTTTCTATTCAACGGAAAATGTAAATTTTACATGTAGCTCGTCATTTACTTACACCAGCAGTCGTGCATGTTTACAAGAAGACAGCTGTTTAGAACAGTTAGTTGTCACTGGTGTCAAGAACCATGCATGTTAAACTACAATGGGCCGGTTTACTGAAACTTGGCAGGAACACTACATCACGTAGGATCTGTGGCACAGTAAAGACCTATTCATAAAGTCACTGTGGTGGTGATTAGCATACGGGTGTCTTGTTAACGCTGCTGTATTTTCACCTGTGTCCCGAGCAAGAGTCAATCACAATCGACCTGTAAATGAGGTCACACCCATTAAAGGCCTACAAGAAGTGAAGCTCTGTTTGGCTGCCAAAATGGATATGATGAAAGAAATGAACTTCGAACCTTAAGTGCTGGAAAGTAAGAGTAAACTGTTTGGTAAAGATGATTTTAACTTTTAATCAACCACTCAAGTTTCCAACAATGTTGTTGATGCTAAAAATTTATTTTTTGTGAAATTTATGTGGATCTGTCCTGACGCAATCCCAAAATTCAAGATGCATTTAAAAAAAAGCGTGTAAACAGGATAGAATACAAGGTCGCCTATATTCGAACAATGGGCACCAGCATACAGACTGTTTAATCTACCACAATCGTAGGCCAAAGTTTGAGCACCCCTGGTCAAATTCCGTTTTTGTTGATTTTCTAAGCGATAATAAGTTAACACACCCTCTAAACAGAACACATATTTCTGCACATTTTAATGCAGAATTACAGTTCATTTGTTGAATCTGACATAAAATGCAGTCGGTGCAAAAAGACATTTTCTATTTTATGTTTATATTTCTTTTTCCTAATATGTCAAACGCAGCAAAATAATGCACACATTTGCAATCTGCAGACAAAAGCCATATCTAAGTTTGTTCCAACCTCAAAGCCAACCTGTTTATAGCTATAAAGCATAGCAGCCCACATGAAACAAAACTTTTTTGGTTGGCATGGATAACCTGAGAATATAGCCCTGAAAAGATTATCATCCATTCAGTCACAAAAAACAAATTTATAATATTGTTAATAAAATTGCTTATCTAGTTTTCAGGGCAGATCTGGACTATGAAGCTACAGAAACAACTGTTTACTTTTGGAGCTGCAGTCCATCATGGTGAAAATACTCTTCCTTCCCAGAAGAGAAGGGTGTTTATTTGGTCTCAAGATGTGTCTTTAGTATTGAAAGAGTTCTGAAAGAGTCAAGAGTTTTATGCCTCGTGTGGCATTATTAACAGCAGCCCGTGCAGCAGGAACAGTCCGAGAGTCTGTAAGGTGTCAGTAGACAGTAGTCTGTTGGTGTGCTCCTGGAAGAAGTGAAAAGCAAGCTCTGATCTTGAATTCATTTGTCCAGAGCAAACCCTGATAAAAATGTTCCCATCAGCAGTGAACTGCGTTTTCTTGGATTTATAACTGGCCCGCTACGAACTACTGCCTCCCCCTTAGTGTAGCCCGTGGACCACTAGATGGTGCTTCATGGCCCACTTATGATCTGCAGACTAACCATTGAGAAACCCCTCTGTAGAGGATGTGTTAACTTATGTTGACAAAAAATGAAATTTGGCTGTATATTTATTCACAGAACGTAAATAAAACTTCTAGTTAATCTATTTTTTATTGTCTTACAAATAACACTAACACCGAAACTAAGGTATAATTGCAGCACTATGCTTGAGGTGAGACACTGGCAGTACTGCACTAATGTACTTGCCCCTCTGCCTCATGCATATGACCACAGCACTCCCTCTTGTGCTTACTGGATAAGTAAACTGCCAAGGATGGGACTTTCATAAAGGCCAGAGTCGATACTATAAGGTTGCGACCTCATTCTGACCCAGATTATTTGATGATCTGTCCAGAGTGCTGAAACAGTCTCCAATCCAACTTCAGTGACGGTCCCACAGTGTTGATAAAAAGGTTCTAAGAATGGCAAATTCATTTTTAAACTCAGGGATAAATAAAAGTTAGCCATGTTAATGAGTATCCAGTGAGTCAGCTTACTCTGAACCAAGGGCAAACACCTAGTAGCTGTTCAAAATGAACCAAAGTGAACCAGAAGATTTCAGGAGAGGATGACCCTAAAACACCTCCTTTTGTAACATCCAGTGACATCGCTGAGTACGAGAAGCCTAGTAAATACTTCAGGGCAAGAAGCATTAGACGTTTTGCTATCTCTTGGAACAGGAATGAGGAGATTTAGTGATTACTCAGATTGAGGCACATCTGTGCCCTTCAACCTAAAAGCCTTCGCTGTTATTTTATTACAGAGGGCCTTTTCAAATCGGACTGCCGTCACTTTATCAGCACAGCCATGCTGGGAATATCAATCACAACACAGAGGTTGCACATATTGCTACTTCCTGCCATTGTTAACCCATCACATCAAGCTCTGCATGAAATACGCTTTCTCAAAGGAATGTACTCCAAAGACAAAGTTAATATAAGATAAGACAAAACAGGATATCTGTCAATGTAATTAGGAATAATGGAATTATTGTAATTCCACTATCTGGTGCAGGTTCCTCTTCTACAGTTCCTCATGTGTTAGGGAGCTTATCATTATTGTTGTCTTTTTTGGCTTGCTCTATAGGGGTACGGACCGACATAGGTATTTCCCATAGGTGCTTTGTGCTACACAAATAAATCAAATTGAATTAGCCCTCTAGGGTCTGAGAGCATTTTCTTAATTTTTGCATATCTTCTTAAATTTGCTCTTCGATATGATTCGACCTGATACCCATATGTTTCAGAACAAAATGTTCAGAACAATCTCAGCTCTCTCTATAATGAGAAACTGCTGCAGCAACTTCAGCAGCTATCAACTTTTGCTTGCTATTTCATGTCTCTGATGTCGACTGAATGAAGAATGAAGGGTTGCCGAAGAGATGAGTAAGCCCACTGGTCAGTTTCACACAAAATGTAGATGGACACGCAAATTCATCAATTACACATGGTGAAAGGCAGGTGACGTATATCTCAACAAGCTCTTTTTATTCCAGATGGGAGCCACTTACGATCTCAAAACTCCAGATGGAAGTCACGTATGATCTAATGATAATATGGAACCGAAAGCGCAGACTCTACAGATTCAGGATATGTTTCTGTACTGTATTATGGCAAAGATGGGGAAACATGCATAGAACCATCAAGAAACATGCATGTTCATAGACCCTAGAAGGGGCAAACATAGGAAACCAGTGTTTTGTGGAAATCTGTGAATTTCTGAAACAATACAACACAACAACGACACATATAACAATATGTAATAGTAATATATATATACTATTAGACCCCTTAATGTTGTAAAAAACTGTGGTGAAGACTCAAAATCTCAAGGCAACATGATGCATTTTTCTCAACAGCTACTGTTGTAGCCACTTTTAATACTACATTAATTTGTTTAAACAACTAAAATTTCCTTGTTCATCCAATGTTTCACTTACAATAAAATACAAAAAAAGGGGGAATTTATGTCATACTTACTGCAATTGCCAGACACCCTCATCTAGTACAACTCCCAGTGTAATCATCTTGTAAATTTATAACTACTGAAGCCTAAGGAGTCTTCTTTGGTATAGAATGATGTGCATACCTGGACAGGCAAGCAAACCCAAATCTACTAGGTGGAGGGCAGAAATGTTAACCACTGTGCTATACAAACTGCAACCTAATGAGCAGAGGGTTGATGTTACAGTCGCAATTTCAACTGACCATGCACTATGTCTCAACAATTCTTGTCTTTAGCTTACAGCTGGAAAGGTGTAGTGGACAGCATCACTGCGCTTCACCCAGAGATCACTTGTAATGTAACGTGGTAAAGCTATGACTACAAAAGCAGCTGTTGGGAAAATTCAAAAATCTTGATGTATCATGTTGCCTTGATACTTGTTCACAATGTAAGTTTATTATTCAGTAACTACTATATATTATATAACCACTCTGCATATATAACTGTACCTTTCGTCCCACTTCATTGTTGTGGAGGTTCATGAGAGTCCTGGCGTTCTGCTTGATCTCTCGGGCGTCCACAAACACCTTGGAGAAGCTCAGTCCGTAGCGGATGTCGGCCGAGCAGCCGCCCCACTTCCAGCCTTCTTCCTGGTTATAGAAACCCTGTTTCTCCTTATCACAGCTACAGCCACTCAGCGTACCCTGTGTGCAGGCAGCCGTGATGGCATGGGCAACCCCAGCGGAGATGATGGCGTAGGTGAAAGCAGCCTCCTTGCTTCCTGTAAGCAAGAGAACATTTACATTTGCTCATTTGGTGGACACTTTAATCCTAAAGTGAGATGAGGCAATACACAATACAGCTCTGACATAAGCCAACTTTATGCATCATATCAAAATAATCAAATTGGATTGTGGTGAAATGGGATTTCCTACCCTAATCATTTATGAAAGAATAATAATTACATTCTGTTATTGGTCAGGGAGTTTATAGCCTTACTACACTAAACTGCTTCTTAATTTCAACAGTTGTGCAAGGCAAAAAGTACAAGAAGCGCAAGGTGTAGATAGACAAGATGTCTGTTCACAGTTTGACTACATACAATGAGGGGTAAATTACAGTATTGCAAATGATAAGAAAAAATAAGATCCAAGCCATTACATAGAATAAAGTGTAAAGTGAGAAAGTAGATGAATGGAATACAATGGAATGATACGTTTCTTGAAGAGACTCTAAAAGGTGAATGGAAGTTGGTGGCTCATTCCATAATTGAGGAACCCTTGTATGAAAAGTGGGGCTGCAATGTACCGTAAAGTTAATGCAAATTGTGCTGATTAGGAATCCACTCCTCTGACTTCTCAGATACCCGAACTCAGTAAACTGACTAATACTGAGCACTGGTACAATACGCGTTTCATCTTCAATTTAAAATCTATATACAACTGAAGTGCTGATTCCAAAATGTGCCATATTATTTTGTGAAATATTGGTTATTAGGGTTTTAAAATGAGGCACACTGGACAAGCATTTCATATTCAACCATAATCTTGTCATTTTTGTTATTTAGGGCTGCAAAGTATAAATGATCACTGTAGACATCCTAACTTCACCTTACCAGTAATCAGTAATTCCATTTTTTAGCTGACATTGAGTTTCCAAAAATGTAAGTCTAACATAGGTATTTGCTGATGAAGCTGGTGTGAAGCACTATAGAATTAAAAAGCTCTCCTACATGCTGCAGCATGTCATGTTTGCAAAGAAGCTAGTGTCATCTCCTTATACAAGCTTGCCTGTCATGTGATCATTTATAACTATTAGCTGTATATAGAACATTCATATATTTGGGATGAGATTCTTGAGTGAATCAATCACTGGCTGACACCTGATCTGCTGGTCAGTACTGGTGCCGATACATATGTATTGGATTGGTGCATCACTAATGCTGATCATGTGAGATTTGATACATTACAATTAAAACATACAATACGACGATGAAATGGTTTCCGGTTCCACAGTAAACCACGGCAAAACTCCCAACAGCCAATATAAAGTTTCAAATTTGAATTCTCATTAAAACCATGGGCGATTACAGCGCTTTGTAAAACTCACATTAAACACTGTCCAGCATCAACCAAAGTTCCCAAGTCTCCCAGATGTAGGCGCACAGGTGCAGCACGCACCATGGGTTAGTTTTGTGACAGAGGAAACATGGCGGAAGCGGTCTAGGAGAAGTAAGGCTGACGTGTGGTCGTATTTTGTTTTTTATAAGAGTGCACAGGAAACCTGATTGAAGATCGAGGAGTCACCCTATCTCTGCAGAACATGCAGAGAGGAATTGCTCTTCATGAGTCCTCTTTATGCCCACCACCCAGTACTTCATAGCGAATGCTTCCAGATGAAATGTGCTACCATGTTCAAAAGTCCTGCTGTAGCGCATATTTGCAGATAGCTCCATACACAAAACTCTAGGTAGAATATTTTTTATAGCTTAAACCATCCTAAGCCAAGAACTGCCTACTAGCATTTAAACTACAAAGCTGAAGTCAGCTTCTTATTTGCCAGCTTCTTGTTCAAATTTTCTCTTTCCATCGTGAAGGGTGCAGGAGATATAACTATTGCATCATGTAAGGTGGAACGGGGAATGGCAAATAGGAAACTGCATTAGAACTACATTAAGGATAGTTTGATAACGTCCTTATTAGCAAATGTTTCCAGCATTAAAATGATAATTAGAATATTTGGTTGTCCTATGTCATCTTATCAGAGGGCAGTAGTCATATTCAGCTTAATATGTACTGAATTAACAATGCAAACAGACTAAAACATTTAAATGCTGTCATGCTTGAACTGTTTGAACCTGTCATGGCCATGTTATTGCTCATTTGATATGATTTTCAAGTGTTTACATGAGGTATGAGGCGTGTTATTATTATAATGTTTATGCAAACAAAATTACACAGTGCTGCTCATTTAATTTGTCGTTTTCAATATAAAACTTTTAGTTCATGTAGTAGTACTTTTTGAACATTATCAGCACATCAACAAGTATCTCCAAAATGTCAACTTTACAGGAGAGGGCAAAAACCTAATGTAATTTTAATGTAAGTTCAAGGAAACAGACTTTTTTCCAAGTCATTTTTAACAATTTCTGTTAGCCCATTCCTCATAAAATTATCACACAATGTAAATGGCAGGTGCTTTTATGGTACATAAAAGTAAAAATCTACAAAAATGAGATTAACCCTGATCGTTTTAGTCACTATTATCATGATAATACATTTTCATACTGTTTTACCTCTTGGACATAATGTATTAGACTGGATGTGATGTGAAAATAAATAGTTTTAATATTCCTCAGCATCAAAAGAATAGTTGCACTAATTGTTGCACCCCAGAAGGAATCAACCGACAAGAAGGAAACTTGACAGGTAGGTTTGACATTGTGAGACTTGCAAATGAATCAAGTTACACACGCTGCGCATGTGGTGTAAGCAAAGACAGGCCTTATTGCTGTACCTGACTGACCTAACAGACATGACTGCAGACATTCAGCGAGCAGTGATGCCCTCCATGAGTGATGTACGGTTTGTTGTCACACGTCACACAACCAGAAGGCCTGGTGTCACTCCACCTCTACCCCTACTGGAAAATCACCAGGAACTGTGTGAGAATATTTGAGCTGCGTGGGATGGATTATCGCAGCCATTAGGAACCTCTACAGCTTCATGCTGAGACATCTGGCATGTTGCATTAGCAAACATAGCGGCCCGAGGCCATACTGAGAAACCCTACTTCTGTATGTGTTGCTCAATAAATATTCCCCATATCAATCTAAATTCATCACCATTTATTGTTCCTGGTAACCTTTATCTTCCTTCCCAACAGCATTGCAATCCCACACTTCCTTCTTCCTTCCTAATTCCAACCATGAGTTATGAGTTCGGATCACACCTTAAACATACAGTCGAAGTATGACTGATCAGACTGTATGACTGTAGGAGGGGAGAAAATTCTGAGAACTTGCCCGGAAGTTCTGGGTGGCTTCGGCTTTAAGTTTGAAGACTGCATATCCAACATGCATCCTCTCTGCTGTCATTGCTGTTGCAAAATGTTTATCGCACAAACTCACATCGTGATGGTGAAAAAAAAACAAAAAACACAACATATCATGCAGCCCTGATGAAAAGTGTTAGGAGTGTGAACATTTGCAATCGGGATTCACTGTTCTTGGGCCATATCAAGCCCACGTACATACCTGACATAGCTTGACGCTCAACAGCAATAACAAAAACTCGCGAGCTGTGCCAAGAGGTATCCATTTATCATGCGTTCTTTTGCGCTGATGAATGGCATGGCCCCTGTTAAATGGGGTGGGATGCTGTCGACAGCGAGCAGACTCGCTGAAAATAGTCTAATATAGAGCTGACAGAAGTGGAGATAATACTGTAAGCGCGTGCTAACAATAGAACGATAACGAATAGCAGTGACACCGACAATCCTCGTCTTTATTTGACACAAAATAATTGTCCTTCGCTTGTCGGGGGGGAGGAAACATTAAGACAAATAACTGTCTGATTGCGCTCAGATGGCCATTCCTGCAAAGGAAGGAATGGAGTGGCCCGTCTCTTCAACAAGTACAATAGACGAGGGTTTATTTAACAGACAATAGAGTGGTAGAGATAGGGGGGCACGTGGTATGTTTAGACTTGATTCTGGCCACTGTCCCAGCTTCCGTCAGAAGAAGGGATCCACCCGAGCGGAGGTGAGTCCCCCAGGCATGTAGAGCAGCCCCTGGCCAGAAAGGCTGAGATAATTGATTGCCACTGTTAAGTAGGGCACTTCCAGGTTAAGAGCATGATTCACTCAGGTAGATGCAGACAGGACGGAAAAGAAAGAGGGGAGCAAAGCTTGAAAACCTTTGAAGAAACACAATTCAAGACACTTACGCTAAGCATACGTGGCAATGCACTTTGATTAGTTGGTTTCATCGGGCTATAAAGCTTTTCCCTTAAATTGTTAAGCAGGGCACTTGTAGGTTAAGGGCATGACTCACAATTCAACACCATTCAAACCGCCGTTAACCATATGAGCCAATGCCCCATAATTAATTCTTTTTTTACTAGCCTGTAGTTGCTCATCGCTTAAAGGGGTACTTCAGGCAAAACTGAAAATTCAACATGCCTACTCTCATTCTACAGCAGTTGCATAACTTTAGCAGTTTAAAGATATGGAAAACCCCTTTAGCTGATGTATCTTGAAGGTGAGAAAATAAATGAGAGATATATATAGGGGGTGGGATATATATACACAGATATAGTTTGTTTATTTTTGTTGTCGTTGATGCAGAAAGAAGCCAGATAGCTGACATTACAGCTAGGGAGCCAAATATCGCATCTGTATGTGTCCCAGTTTGTGGGGTACTACATTAGGAGGGTTCTGTATGGAGGTCTTAAGGTAGGTTTTAAATGGAGGTCTCAAAGGTTGTATGATCGCATAATACATGCTGGATGATGAAAACTCAAAAACAATACAAAAACTTTTTTTTTATCTTTTTGGATTTCATCAAACTGGTTAAGTTGTCTGCGCAAATAACATCAACACTGAAAGCTAGTTTGGGGTTGGAATACCCCCTGACACTTTTATGCTGCCTGATCGCTTGCAAATGAGGTCTTTTACACAAACAACAAAAAGGGTTGCTTGTGACCTATGAGCTAACCTCCACTCATCAGGGTGAACATCAGGGTGGTCTCTTGTTCATCAGCGTATTCACATCCATGTAAGGCTACTTAAGGAATTCAACACTCAGGGTGGTCATGCTATCATGAATAACATCATAGCTGTTTAAGGTGCTTCCACCAAGAAATTAGTTCCAGCATTTTTTGGCAACTAGTCATTAATGAAATAATACAGCTATGGTCAAAAAATATGCTGTTAAGAGATGTAATAACATGAGTGCAGCACTTTTCAGTAGGGGGTCAGAACAGCCTGCTAAATAAAGTGGAATTGACTAAAAAACAGTTTTTCACATTCATCATGCTTACTTATACACTATATGGTCAAAATATTGCAGACCTAATCACTATGTTCAGGTGCTTCAGCTACAGCTTTATGAAACGTTTGCCCTGCTAAACCTGCCCCGGTCAACTGTAAGTGCTATTGTTGTAAAATGAAACGTCTAGTAGCAACAAAAGCTCATCCACGAAGCAGTTAGCCATGCAAACTCACAGAGCAGGGTCATCAAGTGCTGAAGAGTTTAGCGCATAAAAATCACTTTTCCTCTATTGCATCACTCTCTACAGAGTTCCAGACTGTCTGGAGCAACATGAGCACAAGAGCCAAACATTGGGAGCTTCATGAAATGGGTTCCTATGGCCAAGCAACTGGCCACAAGACCAAGATCACTACGCTGAGTGCCAAGCGTTGACTGGAGTGCTGTAAAGCACATCGCCGCGGGACTGCGGACCAGTGGAAATGTGTTCCCTGGAATGGTGACTCAGGCTACATTATCTGGCAGTCTGACGGACGAGGGTCTGGCTTTGGCGGATGCCAGGAGAATGTCCTACAAGAATGCAGAGTGCCAACAGTAAGGTTTGGGGGAGGAGGGATAATGGCCTTGGGCTGGTTTTTAGGGTTTGGGCTGAGTCCTTAGTTCCAGTGAAGCGTAATATTAATGCTGGAGCATACAAAAACATTTCAGGCAATTATATGTTTCAAAATTTTTGGGGAAGGCCCTTACTGTTCTAGTTCCATTGACGTCCAAAAGGACAAGGTTTGACGAGTTTGGTGTGGAGAAACCCCTGTGGCCTGTGTAGCCCTGACTCCCACTTCTCTGGACACCTTTGGGATTTACTGGAACGCCGACTGTGAGCCAGGACTTCTTGTTCAACATCAGTGCCTGACTTCACAAATATTCTTTTGACTGAATGGGCACAAATTCCCACAGATACTGTCCAAAATCCTGTGGAAAGCCTTCCCAGAAAAGTGAAGGTTGTTATGGCTGCATAACAACATTATGGGGGCAAACTCTGTATTAATGTCTTTGCTTTTGGAACAGGATGTCCAACAATCACCTATAGGTAAGATGGTCAGGTGTCTGCATTTTGGTCATATAGTGTATGTTTTTTGTGTTTGTTTATATATGTATTTATTTTTGTTAAGTATTTATTTAAAAAAACAAAATATCAGTATTTTAAACTTCAACACGTGCGCTTTTAAGGCAGCGAAAGCGGTTTCACCCCTAGTGAGAAGTTTAAACACAAGTGTACGCAAGCACTACATTCTTGGGAAACTCCTTAGCAAAGAGAAAGCTGTCATGGTTTTAAGATGTATTGATCAGTTCTGCGTTACATGAGCCATCACGGAAGTGTACAGCTCATCGTCTGGATTAATGAATCATCACCTATTGACTCTCCTAGGAATCATTTACACTCCTCAAACTAAGGAAAATCAGGGTGCTTTAAGAAGACTGGCTGTTTTGACTTGTATACCATCTCACTGCACACAAAGAACATACAGTACCTAAGGCACTGATATGAGAGATGAAGTTGGTTATGTTATACACATTAGATGAAGAAGTAAACTCAACATTAAGGCCAAACAGGAGCAGTTTCGATTAACATTTATTCTGACTTTCATTCAATTAGCGATTAATGGTTTAAAGCAGAGGCAAAAATGCAGCTAATTTATCTGTGATTAATAGAGGCATTAGAATATGGGAGTTATCACAATAACAGCTCTCAGTGATGGTTAAAGCTCATTAACCATTGTTAAAAAAAAGTATATTATTTTCTTTCTACTTTCTTTGAGGGCAAACATGGACAAAGACACTAGTATTACGACACGGGAGCCTAACTGAGCTTTTCAGGTCGCATGACACAATATTTAAATACCACGTTTTTGTGACTATCGTAAATCTGATTGTTTCAGAAAAGTAATATCAGACAAAACAGCTTCAGTTTTCACACCGTCTTATTTCAGCACTCATACAATTGGCTTCAGGTGAGACGTCCAGAGCCACCACAACAAAACGGCTTTGGATGGTAGAGTTGGTTTGACATTTGCAGGGCTGTTCTTCATAATTTGACTGATTATAGTTTCATTACCAAACTGACATGCTAATATACTACTACTGTTAAAATACTACAAGCTCAACTTTTACTGAGGCCTGGGTGGCACAAAATGTCACAGAGGATGGTAGGAACTGGGCTTTCAAATCTGGAATGTGTATGCTAGCTGTCTACACAAGCAGGCTAGCAACATCAGTAGGGACCCAACCCACACCGGTTACAGTCTGTTTGCCCCCCTGCTATTGGAGCCATCAGACCTCAAACTAAGAGAGTGAAGAACCGCTTCTTCCCCACACTGAAGACTGTATTGGCTTTGTTCAATACTTTTCCATACCACAGTGTTGGCACTGTCACTGTTTCCCTGCCCCAAGCAAGTGTCTTACTTAATATAAGCAAGCAATAGAGGACGCTACCTCATCGTACGTGCTTTTTTTTGCCATACCTTCTTATACTGAACTCTTTTTGCACAGACACCATTTACTTACCACATCCAAGCGCCTTTATTTATCTGTGCTACCTTACTGCTTGTTTTCTATTGTTATTTTTATTGTTTCCACTGTTATTTCTATTACCAAACAAATGTTCGCTGTAGGCCTACAATAACAAATAAAGTCTTAATCTGAACTGTACAATTATATTCTTTCTTTTAGCACCAGCTTTTACGTTATTGGTTTCTCCCATGACTGCTTCAGAATAAGAGATGCCACAAAACTACTGTAAGAAGCTGCAGCAGAAATAAAAAGACCAACCGGTTCAACCGTTTACTGCAGCTATTTTCCTCAGTAATAAGAGGATTCTGTTTCCGCCTATGTTAGCAAATTTATTTCAATATGTAAAGAACATGATCTAAGACAGCTGAAACTCTAATAAACGCGTTATCAAAACTATCACTTTAAGCAAGTAAATACAGGCACAGGGTGTGCCCCTGTATCTGTGCACAGGTTCACTCAGAAACTATTACAGTGATTCCAACAACAAAGGCAGCATGGGGCATCTTTTATACAGTGGTAGGCAACATGGTGGCCCTCATAAAGCTCCAGTTCCATTATAGTTACTGCCCAAACGTATGTCCGCCAAATTCCATGATTACTGGACCAACATGAATGCTTTAAAACAGCTTGAAATGATGTTGCATTAATGTACTTTAAAACAGAAGAACGTTTTGCTCTCTCCTGTAAAGTTAGTATTTTGGAGATACCCGTTTTTCTTTGGATGTTATGCTACAATGGAGGCGCTGGTCCATTTTACTATGGCCAATGTGGACACGGACACAGCCTGAGGATTCTAAGGGCAGATTTTAAAGAGCTAAAGAGGACAAAGACTCTGATATACGTTAGGTAAGATAGGGTTAAGCAATCAACAAGCACAACTTTACACAACTTTCTCAGGGCCTCCTCACTAACACATCGGTATGTGTTGACCTGTGGTTGATAAACATCTTGGAGCAGCGCCCATGCAATTTAAGAAAGGCCAGTTTGGGGCATCAATTATATGGAGATTTTTATGAGTTGCTTGGGCTTCGGGCCAAAGCAGAAAAGATGCATTCGAAGGAAAAGGTTAGCGAAGGCTGAAGATTTCACCAAAAGGCAAAAGTCTTATCCATGAGGAGACAGTAAAATGGACTCTTCTCTTAATAAGTAATCACTTGAGCTATGTTTACTTAAATCAAGATATTCTGAACACAAACACGACTGATAAGAACACCATAAAACATGTGTGTTATGACATGAAGTTCGTTACTGTTCCAGAGTCTGAATCAGTGGCTCTGAATGATTCTGCGTGAGATGTACTTTGCCAAAAACTGTAAATGCAAGAGGTTAATTTATAAACCTCACACAATGTGCTTGTCTGGACTTGAGACAATGCTGGTGGAGGAAAACTATTTTTTGTGCATGCCGGAGGGTGCGTAAGTGAGGGGGAGGAGAGAGCAAGGATTCCACTTGAAAAGACATGAAATAAAACAAATATGGGTTATGCATTTTACATTCTGTAGATCATATTTTCCATTCAGAATATATGCACATTGCATTTCTTGCATATGCTCCATTTACTGTGCACATAGTTAAAGAGTTAACAAAGAACCGTGTGCAAAGGTTTTAACAACTCTGGTCAGATCACATATTTTTCTTGATTTACTAAGTTAAAAAATACATTACAATAAATTGTCTAATTCTACAGAGAACACATTTTAATGCTGTTTATTGCTTGAATGTAATATTAGTTGCAAAAGTTATGGAACATTTGAATTAGCATGTAGCATGTTTGCTTGGCAAATAAACAGAAACTAAGCACTAAAATTGTTTGTCCCTGCAGAAGTTTGTTACTTGTTGTCACTTTGAAAATCAACAATACATGTATTCTTATACATGTAACTTCACCAGGGTTGCCCAAACTTTTGCATACCACTGTAAATACCCTGGACAGAATTACGCATGATTCCCCACCAAATGAATCTAGTCAAAGAGTCTGTTTTTTTTATATGTCTAAAGCTCCAATAATTGCCAAAAACTTTATATGAGAAGAGAAAAGCGTACTGAATGGCACATGCATGTTCAAATTTTCATAGAAATGGGTCCATTCAAAATGAGATATTCACCCAATGTAATGGCAGTTAGCATTTTCAAATAGCGTTAAAAACTAAGAAATGTGAAAAAGCTGCAGATACAAAGTTCTGACAAGACAGCGACGATAACGCTACAAAGCGCTGCTGAAAGAGGAGGAATCCTCAGGGATGATGCCAAGCCCAGAGCGTATGGTACCAGGCCCTAAGCATGAGCGAGCATTACTTCACCTCCTTCTGAACTGCACTGTGAGGATTAGCCGCTGCTTTTCATCTCCCAGGGCTTCGCTAGGCTACTGTGTGCACGGCTGTACGTCTGGCCACTGAAACCAATCCTGTTAGAACGCTTGCCCGCTCTCTTTTATCCTGACTATTCGAGCCACAGACAACGGTGGTTTGGGCAAACGCTAGCTGAAGGGGGCTGGACCACAATGGCCACTAAAGGGATGGACACAATGGTCTGTCACAGTGTGTCACTGTTGGCTATACGGTGCTAGGATGAGGAGAGTCTACAATGGAAGAGCAATAGCAGCTGTAATGATATAATCAGCGAAACTACTGAAGTAGTTAACCCCTCAAATCCCTTCACCACTTCAGTTGCTTACTATCCTAATGATGTACAACACAGTAGTTACTATGGCACAGGCTAATATTGTGTTAATGTTGCTACAAGGTAATATACTAGTCTGCATATAACTTACATGATTCATACTTGATTCATCAAAACACCCTTATAATCTACAACTACGATTGGTCAGGATCGTAGTTGTATTTTTTTGCATATGACAGCCTTCTGCGGTGTTACCCTAAAGGCCAGTGTTGTGAAAATGGGCAACAAACAGCCTAGTCATCAAACAATTCATCCTGGTTGCTGAATGATAAGTCTTACGATGAATAATTTGATTATAAGTCAATGGTTCAAAGGGTTAACATGCGAGAGAATGCACAGCTCAAGCGAAAAAGACGGAAATTCTTGGGCAATGTAAGTGCTTGCAGCAAAACCTTTTGCTTTTTTTCCCTCTTTTCTTTTTCACAAGGCACTTGTCTTTGATGCAGAGAGGGATAAAACACAGTTACACCTTCAGCGATGGATACATGTCTCTACAGATCTAAGCTTTTCCCCTTTGAGTTGCAACCGCACAATCCCTACACTGTCTCAATCGAACACAAGCTGAGAGGAAACAGGAGAAATCATGTTGGATATTATCTGCGGGGTTTCTTTCCGGGCGGAAAAGTAAAGGCATCTGAGCATCGATACAGCCCTGCAGCCATCCAGAGACAAACAGCCCAATAATCCTGCCTCCTCGTTCCCACCAGTCAAAGAAGCTCGGAAACTAAAGCAAAAGTCCTTCAATAACCATTCATCAAAGTGTCGGAGGCTCAATAGCTCAAAAGATCCCCTATATAGGCCCAAGTTTGCCTGAGGGAAATAGATAGTGTTACCCCTTAGGAAAAGCAAAAAGGAAAAAAAAAAACACTTTCTCTTAATTCATTTGCTTTTGTTTATCTGGTGATGACATTTAGTTACATTGCCCTAAAATACTGTACTTTTTAGTCCCGCTTATTCATGCAGCGTGTAACTTATACCCGTGGTAAAGTGAAAAGCCCGGCTGCCAAATCATTAAAATCTACAGATAAGACAGGATGATTCGAAAGAGACTTCTTTTCAGGGACAGGGCTGTTAAAGAGGCCGTAAATTCAGCCGCGTTGATACTTGTTCAGCGAAAGCAAGGGAAGCAGACTTGACGTGACATTACAGAAATGTGCCAGAGACCAAAATGTTGTGAGTAAACCAACAGCCACAAATCATTTCCACTTAGATATGAACACAATTTAAATAACACAGCATGTCTTGAACCAGCGAATGAAAACCTAAAAGTCAAGGTTGTTTTGTCTGTTTTACCACATAAGCATAGTTTGAGGTCAGAAATACAAAAACAGGGAAAATTCTACAGGGCTGAGAAATGTTTATAAGGCAGAATTAGATGAATGATAAAGGACGGACAGGGCTGGACTCTCCAATATGTAAAGTAAGAATAAAGTTCAGAGGATATTAAGTTTAAAACAATAACTAAGTCTGCTTTTTTATTTGGCTTAAATTCTTCTCATTATTATTCACCTCATTATTAATTTTATAAGGATTATTATTAATTAGTTTATACTTCTATCCACTTAGTTCCATGTACTTGAGTAAAAACTTTTAGGGTATTTTATTATATGCTGCTTTTATTTCTAGTCAAATATGTAGACAAAAACTAATCTACTTTTTCATCAGTTTTAGTTTACTCATTTTATTTCATTCCCTTTCTTTCTTCTGCAGTTTCAGCTCCTGGTCTGCTTGGTTGTTCACATCTCTTCATTTAGACTAAGTTACCCAAAAATACAAGTACAGTGCCTAACAAACTTTGGTTCCTATGATGACAGATGGGTAGATCTTCTTGATATATGCACTATATATGTACTGAGATGTTCCACTGCTATATGGAACTTTTGGAGTTTTCTGACCTGATACCTTTTTATTTCCCTGGTTTGTGGCAGCTACATTTACTTCTCATTATTCAGTCATTACTCCAAGGTTAAAAGTCACATTTGAGGTTCCTCACTGAAAACATCAGCCTCCTTAATCACATCATGCCACTCATACAGTGATTCTGCTTCAGTGAATAGTAATACTGTTAACACTGTAACATACCCACTTTCAGCTCTTTTCCAAAGACAGTTCTCTCCCCAAGCGCAGAGCAGTTCCAGCGGCTGTTTCTGAACTGAAACTGACACTCATTGATCCCCATCTGAGCTCCTTCTCCAATCACTATGATGGCATCAGGTCTGCTCTGGCAGATAGTCCTCTGTCGAGGAGCCAGACCAGGGATTTTATTGCAGATAATGCTCGCTCCCAGGGCCACCACAGACGAAAAACCCCTGCAGAAATGTAGAAATATAGAGGGATATGAATAACACTGAGGTTGGCTTGCTTTCATACAGTTTAAACTGTGCTTCACTCATGCACTAAACCAACACAGTTAAGCAGTCTTACATTTACAGTATCATCAGTTTGCTATAGACTTAGACAAGGTCATATGTGCTCTGATTAAGAAGCTGGCTGTGGGTATTAATTATTTATCATTCATAATAAATAAAGTTGATGCAGAAACTTGGGATCAACACAGATAAGTCAAATCCCAAATGCAATGCCATGCAACACGTGCGCCAAGGAGCAGCAGATAAGAAAACCACGTAATGCAATTTATCATCACATGCAATTGCTCCATCATCATCATATCTAATGGCACGTTTACGAGACTTTAACGAGTGCTGCTGTGGAAAGCGCGGATTTGAGCCCTATGCATCCTTCGTTTCTACATCACAAGTTTTCAACTGGTTTAAATCGACCTGCAGCCCTCAAGCACGTCCAACAACACGCAGTAATTCAGCCCAATCGAGCCGAAATGCGATGCTTTTTTTCTCTTGATCATCTTTTAACCCAGTTAGCTTCTCTTTAGCCCACATAACTTACAAGCTAGAAGTTACAACCAGGTGAACAGCCCACTCACCCAATTTTCAGATAGATAATCCCCAAACAGAGGAAGATGTGAAAAATCCAGCGGCGCGTTTTCCTGCTCATGGTGATCTTCTCTGATTAGTGTATTTCTAGCCTCAAATGTCCTTCAGCAGAATCCTCCAGCATGTGGATCACTTCAGCGACGCACACCAAGTCAATTCCCCCCTTTTCCCCATATCTGATGTGTCAGGGCGTGTTCAGATGGAGCTCAGTCTTTCTCCAAAGGTGTCCAATTATCCGGAAAAAAGGGCTGTGAAGACTGAAAGCCCACCAGGCAGATCAGCCACTAAAACTGCCTTTTCCAGTGCCTGAAGAGCAGGTACAGCTCGCTTCCGTGTGGAAACACTACCTGACGCTATCAGTGAGGAGCAAAACAACAAATCCAACCTAGATGAGCCCAAAACCGCCCATTAGGACTTAAAACCTGCGGACAGGTTGGGTTCCTCTTTACAGCTTACCGGCTGTTATATTATTAATGCAGTGGAGTTAGAAAGCACTGATCTAGCCCAGTGGAGTGTAATCCTGGAGCCTGCAGCTTTGGCTGGCTTTACCAGCTTTTTATCTCTTCCACTGCACCCCGTTGCTCCTCCCATGAGAGAAGAAAGTTAGACTTTTTGATTCTTCTCGTTTACCCTCCTCTTCTTTTCATTCCCCCTATTGCCCCCCTTAAAGCTCCCCCCCAAACCCGCTTAGAGAAAGTGAAGGAGACATTAGCTCATCATTCTCAACCATTCAGGCAACACTGATAACAAAGGCTGTGCAGATGTATAGGTGCTTCAAAAGTGCACATCATTTCTGCAGTATAAAAGTATATTAATGAACCAGAATCCTTTATTCACCAGTTTGCTGCCGATGCAGGTGTCATCATGCACAAAAAATAGTTCACAAATAACATCAACATCACCTGTTGTTATAACGCTACATATAGCTTCAAATATTATTTTATTTATATTAATTTATATTAGTTACAAATGCCTTCATTGTTAATAAACTCTTTGGCAAAACCTGACTATCAACAGGGTTAGGAGACTAGTTTAAAGTTTAGACTTTGGGCTGAGGTTAAGCTTAGAATTAAGTTTAGCATTAGATTTAACAGACTAGCTAACATTCTACTTAAAAGTTGAACTGAATAAATATTTAGTTGAACGTTAATGACATAGTGAGTACGAAGCTTCCAGAGAGGACTCTCAAAATGAAGTATCACCCACTTACTCTGCTAATTTTATTTAACTCTGTTACCACTCTACTTAATTGTTAAGTATTTTTCTTTTGAGTTTAAAGTGAGTTTCAAGTAAGTTTAGGTTAAAATGATTTTCAGCATTTGTTTTGAATGTACTAAATGGTGTCTGGCATCTCCTATAAAAGTTCATGTATGTAAAAATCTTGCCCTGGGTTCAGCGTATTAAAAATGAAAACTTCACCAGAGCGTTTATTCACAGTTAATTTGCAATTTCTTAATACAGGTTCAACAAATTCAAATGACATAAACAACATACTATACATTGTATATACTACAGTTTTCTTGAAAATCAACACTTGAACTAATAAACTAAAACAAGCAGCATGGCGTATTTGAAATGATGCACCCAGTCACCTCAACCTCTTACTATTAGACAATTCATCTCAATTCACCTTGATTATTTAGTCAATGTTTATTTTTGCAAACATTTCAAACTTTACACACCAAAGTTATTAAAACTTATTTTACAACAGAAGAACACTGATTTAAAAAAATGAAAAGGTATTTGATCTTCACCAACAAAGCACCAAATGGATTATAAACTGAAGGCTGAGAAGACAATAGCTTCTAATGTGGTGGTTGTTCATCCCAAACACCAATTTCACTTATCTGCCCAGCCTACAAGTTTGTTTGGCAATAACCAGCAGACTAATAAAATTAAACATAGCACTCGGAGATTACCTGGCCAAATTATTCTACAATTGCACAGATTTTACACCTTGAAAATGGTATAACAAAGCACATTCTGAGGCATATGCTAGTGAAGAGCGCCATCTCCAGGCTGAGAGCAGGCATTTAAGCAGTCCTGAAAGAGATCCCCAGTACACCAGACCACTAATTACCAATT
>CM067494.1:12364484-12385155 GCA_034552555.1 Semaprochilodus insignis | reverse complement strand
CATTTTGTACCTATTCTGACAAAGAAATAACACTTGTGATGCTGAATTTCGATATATTTATTAACACAAAAACAGAAACATGTAATCATTTCGGAAAAAAAACAATCACAGTATCATTTAGCTCAAACAATTGCTGCAAGAATACATAAACATTTACCTGAATGTGAATCTCACCTCCTCAGGGAAGGCAATAGATTGTATAGTTATCTTCTACCCAGGATAAAATCACTACCCCACAACTATACAATCTACTACCTCACACTGTGAAAGCACAATAATCTCATAACAGACATGTAACTGCTTAAGCCAGGATAATATTCACCGCTTTTAAGGGTGGGCAATATAGCAGAAATAAATCATAACTTTACATACAAGGCGTTAACTATACATTTAAAAAATAAGACATACAAAATATAATAATAATAATAAAAATAATCCAAAAATAATAATATCCAATCAGCTCCTGGTTACTATGCGCTGGTTGTTGTTGGTCTAAATCTGTCTTCGTGATACAGTTGCTCTAGAAATACTGTCAATATCCATGACATACTTAAGAAAACAGGTTTTGACATAATCTGTCACAACAACATATTATATATATGCTTTTATGCTCATGATTTCTTCAGCTCTGAAGGACACAGAAAGACGGAGCTGCTCTCAGTCACCTTGAGAAAGACAGTAGGCTGTATAGTTATCTCCCAGTGTGGGTGTGACCCTAAAACTACACAACCTACTACCTCATCCCATGGTGCTAACACTGTACAAATCTTCTCTGAACCTGTAAAATAAACAAATGTGTTGTTATGAAAGAAGTACCAGCAGGAGCTGAAGACTGGTCAACAGTTGTATCCATTAAAACTTGTGTCCTTTTCCTCGTCATCTTTTTCACGTCTGTCTGTATCTTCAGGGCTGTACCTGGAGAGAATAAAAAGGAATTGGTTGATTCAGTTTCTTCATATAATACACTTAACTCTAGAAGAAGCTAGTGTTTAAGGTCAAGAAGAAACGAGAAAAACAAAGCAACAAACGCTTGAAAACTCCATTCGGGAGAATAAACAAATAAAACTAAGAAAATGGCATTGGACGGGCAAAATGGGCAGTAACACAAAATAAAAACACTAAAACTAGCAAACTAGTAAAATAGTGAGCGACTGCAACAAGGCATCCACAGGATTACAGAACGTTCCCAAGATCTGTTATCGAACACTCTGAGCGATGCAGCAAAATGGAGGTTTGGCCAAAGCACTGGCTCCGTCTCAGCACCAGGAAGCCATGTTGTCGTTGTGGGTCTGATGACTTGGCCGCCTGCTAACTCCTCAGTTCAAGATTAAAAACGCTCGCTTTCGGACTCGGGCCCACTTCGCCTCTCCGTTTTAAGTTGGCAGTCACTCCAGACAAGCCGGGCAGCAAGACAGTACAACAACGAAGTGTTCTAAGTGGTCTTTTTTTCCCTCCTTTTCCCCCCTTCTTGTCTCAGACGTCTCCTTACTGGACTGCGGACGCATTCGTTTGTTGACAAAAAGATTTTGAAGATGCATGTCCATGTGAAATCCAGTATTTGAGAAGAGACACTTATGCAAAGCAATACCCTGTGATTTTAATCATTTTCTAATGAATGACCAGGGCTACTGAGCAGCTGAGGGGTAATAAAGGCTCCGCCCCTTCATTTTGAGAAATAAATAATACGAGAAAAGTGACGGATATAATAACAAGGGCACTGGCTCACACTAGAGAAGTGCAAAATGAATATTATTTACATATAATTTATATGGTTTGAGTTCAAAGTGCGGACTCGGCCCTGTAAAACAGAGTAAAAATCGAATGCAAATGTCATTCTTTACATAACAATGTAACTGATCAAGTGATTGTGTAATTACATTTAAATAATATAGATAAATGCCGTAGGTTAAAAACTATCTAACACCGGTTTTAAAAAGAATATGCACCAAGGATTAAAATCTGTAGGGGATCTTCTGTTCCAAAACTCTCTCTTTCTCTGATACTGGCAAATGAAAGAGATTCTCTGCAAACTTCTAAAGGCACTGGCTCAAGTAGCCCATTAAATTAGATCACTTGGCACTTGGCAAAGGCAGTTGCCAGGGGAAGACCAGTCTAACACGGATCCTGGCAGTTCCTGATCATGCTGAGTATTCATCTTTAAAAGGCCAACGAAAGGCCACTGATCTGAGGTCATTCTAAAGAAGTATGCCAATAAAAGGGACGTGCTGATGCATTCAGTGTCTCAAAGTGCGTCAGAGGATTAAAACCAAGGTACCCTGAAACAGACCGGCCAATTCATTCAACAACTTCATATCGATTATTTCCTTGGTCGCACTCCATATGGCGCATGCTTTTTATTATAGCAGGCATCAACCACACTGCAAACTGTTTTCTGTAGCTTGCTCATCAACTTTCAGCCTGGATAAAAGGATAGTGAAAATATGTCCTATGCAATTATTTAGGAATGAAACGGTACATTGATCCAGATGTGCAAAGTCACTGTCGATCCAGTACACATACTGAATCTCTGTAACTATTAGGGGTGGGAATCACTGAAGGCCCAACAATACAATACTTGCGTCATATACAATACGATACTTACGATATATTATTTTGATTTTGCAAAATGCTGAGTATTGTCATCGCATATATTGTGATATACTGTGGTTTATTACTTTTTTCAGCTGCAAACGTCCCCAGAGACAAACTGCATTATTATGGTCTCACAGGAATCCTCTGCCCTTGACATTCACTCGTCACAAGTTAATGCAATCCTTTCTGCTTTACTCAAGACAAATAATTTTAATTACGTACATAATTTTTTCAGCTCCCACCCTTACTATCGACTGTCCTTCACATCCATATATTTATGTGGGGTTTCATAGCAAAGGCTGATAATATGCAGTTGCATTAACAGCAAAAGTCATACTGACATTTTGTTATACCACCAAAGCCAAAATACATTTCACTAAATATCTACGGCTGAGTAAGACGATACGTCATAGGTCACATCCGCATCTGCCAACAGGCTGACCAGGCTTAATCCAACTGACAGCAGTATCAGGAATCACCAATAGATTGCATCTACTATGATGGCTATCAAGTAGGATGATTTTAAACGTCAGAAAACACAACATCCATGGCTTCAAAGTGCACTAAATGAAAAACAGGTATCTCGTCATCTGTTTTCTTTTAATGTTTAGTCCATGTCCTTTATCAGTGCTGATACAGTGTCTGGAACACTTTATAGCAGCATGCTCAGACTTTTATTTGGAAAGCAGCTCTGGCTTGCCTGCCACCACATGCCCCTGCAATACTGCTATCAATCTGCAAAGGCAAGGAGACGCAACTGGACGATGCTGTATTGTACGCAATCCCTCAAGTCTACTTTTGACATCCGAATAGACTTTCAGCAACTAGTGAATCAGCGCATATGGTGCAGTAGTTTGGTCAGATTGGTTGACCAGGGATAACTAGTCAGATGTTATCAGTCAGTCAGTACGTACAGAGGAGAAGCTGCAGCAAAACAGGCATTTGAGGCAGGTTAGATGATCTTTGCAGATCATCAAATCGCGGCCCACAGGAGCCAATTTTCTTTATTAAAGCGTTGAATGATGTTCTAACGATGGATATGCTAAAGACGTGACAGTTTTATATTTAATTCAATGTATGGAAGGAATATATGTTGGACAAATGAAAATGCTTGAAGGCAGCTTGAAAAACACTAACACAAAAAATAAGCCATACAGTCGATATATTTTTGTGCCTAACACCAAGGCTGCATTAGCCAGCCTATCTCTGCCTTTGAAGTCACGTCTTTAACAACGTTTTTGGCAATGTGCTCACAAGGTTTTGGTAGAAAGATATAAAGCACTTCCTTACATGCAAATACGAGCAAAATTGTACAGCACTGTAAACATAAAATCAGCATTTCTCTGAACTTTTGGCCAGTCAGTATTTTTTTTTTTACTGTGACGAAACAAGTACTCAAGTACTCAAAAACTGAAACACAGCTACTAAAATCAACACCTACTGAAATGTGTAACTGTATAGAATCTTATACCGAAAAGAGTATGTTTTTCATGAGACAGTGGTGGAGGGAGCATTAAAGAGGCTAACATGTTCTTTATTTACAGTGGACCGATTGGCTATAAAAGCAGAGTTCTTGCCCAAGGAGTATTGGCTTCACAAGAATTTAGCAGTAAATCATTATTCTAGAGTTGACAAGTGTTGCTAAATGTTAATGGAACAGTATAGCAAGAAGCTGCAACGAGGGTTTTTAGAGATTTAGGTGTAATTGCAAATATGGTGGAAAAAATGCAATAAAACACTTTAAAAAATAGTGACACACTCACTTTTAGAGAACTCCGTTCCAGGTTCAAATTTGCAACTTCATTGCAAACTGGGAACACATAAATGCAGACAAACAAAGAAGCAACAATCATATTCTGTTTACTATGTTCTCCAGATCACTAGTGTAATATGCAGTGGCAGCTTTCCACAAAATCTTAACACTGAGTTGGAAAGCAACAAACTTCTTTGGACACTACTGCTCATATTTTAAAGACTTATTCAGCAAGTTGTAAAGAGGGTTTTGGCTGAATCATCTGAACGACTTGACACAGCACAGTATTTACACTGCATGCACACTGCCAGCGAATGAAGTCTTTCAACCTCAGTGAGAACAAGAAATGCTAGGCAATGAACACTGAGGCGACTGTTGATGTGATAAATGTAAATACACAATGAATCAGCAATGATGTAATGCAACAACCACATGGTACACATTGTATTAAACATGACATCAAGAAAGAGATAAACTGAGCATACTATGGTCTGTATTTCTGATATAAGTATCTTCATATTTCCCTTTTAGTTTTTTTTTTAATGGCCTTTACATTACACTCTCAAATGATAGCTGTGAAACAAAGTGAGGCAGTTTAGCCTTTTTTGACAGTAACAATATGTTAAGACTTTCAAGGGGAATTCCAGAGACTTTCTGCACAATTACACCAGGAGATATAAAAGAAGAAGAGTGGTTTGGTGTGAAATGGTGAATTCTAGAGAAACCTGCTGAGTCAGAATTGCTCACAGTAGTGATGATAGGAGCCAGATGTCTTAAGAGTTACTCTAAAGGCTCTCTCACAGTAAGTAGTTATTGCACGAAATGGTTATGAATACTCAGTCTGATTACCTGACACATTGTTTTATGATAGATGTATGATAAATGTATTTTAATCCATTTATTTTATTCTACTCATGATGTAGGGACACCCCCCCCCAACACACACACACAATTTCACCTTCATTAAACTAAGGCCTGGGTACGTTCACTGGTGGGTTTGTCTAGTAATAGAATGGCTATATCTGTGTTGCAGACATGGTGATTCCTGGTTTCCATCACCACCACTGTACAGAAATCTGAGTCACTACAAATGAACAATTATGCATGCTCTGAATGTTTCAGAAATTTTGAAAAATTGGTGGCATTCGCTTTTAAGCAAGACTGGGGTAATTTATTATATTTATACATAGCAATAATAATAAAGTTAGTTTTAGTATGTAATTACTCTGTAATAAACTACGTGTGCTATGGGGTGCATACAGTCAGGTGCATTAAAGTTACTATCTGGCTGAGTTAGCAGACGTTGTTAGTAGATGGTGTTACGAGACGTTAGAAGATCAGTGCAGTGTGGAACATGAAGTCAAAGCCATCTTGGAAAGTTTAGCTGCTGTGGCTAACGCTGCATGTCAGGAGGCCATTAACGCTGCAGTGAAAGGTAGTAGTTAAGCTGCTTGGGTCAGTTCATTTCTCTGGGTAACTTGTTAAGCATTTGTGGGTAACTGAAGTTTATGTCTATACTCGCCAAGCAGCACCCACGGAGCTTAGCCAGTCTGCTAGCTATAACATGAGCTCTGACAGAAGAGCTACATCTCAGCACCATGTTTGTTATTACGCTTAATCGAACTTGGGACCTAACAACAAAACTTTTCGGTGGAAAGTAAAGAGCAAACAGTTTATCTTCAGCTGTCTATTTCCACCGTACGGGCAACGATGAAGCAAGTTTGGCGGGCTGAGCTTTCCAAACTCTCCACATCACTCAAATTTCCCTCCTCTGGCAGAAGGGAAAAATGGCGGTTTCTAAAGGCACAGCGGCTAAAGTTAGCTAAAACAAAATTACCACACGCCTCGCTTCACCTTTACCAATTATATCAACGGGCGAAGATATCGGGCAAAGATTTCAGACCCACTAAATTATATCCGAGTATTTTCCGAGCTCTGTATTTCTCCCCAAAACAACAGATGAGGCGATGTGTTAAACTCGAAGCTGCAGCATCCCATCAAACTCACTCACGTTAGCACTAGCCTGTTAGCTAGCTTACCAGATACTTGAAAAAACTACGTGAAAAAAAGTAATTACTTCGTAAACACAGCATGTAGTTATTCAAATCGGCAACATCACAAGGCGACGATTTAACCGCCTTTTGTCTGTAAAGCCACAGCTAAATCTCTCTCGCCTCTCTCAGACATACCTTCACTTCTGTAGGGTTCAGCAGCAGGCTAGAGGTCTGTTAGCTTAGCTAGCGCAGAACAGCAGAACTGAGCTTGGGCTGTGAATGTAAGCAAGCTGATTGGCTGAGACACTGACATACTGCGCTTGGGATGAGAATGTACGCGAGTTGATTGGCTGACTGAAGGAAGACAGTTCGCCAATGGAAAGCTTCCGCTGTGAATGTGCGCGAGCTGATTGGCTGGCCATGGACGGCGGTTCACCAATGGAACGCTTGTTTTGTGAAGGTAAGCGAGCTGATTAGTTCATTATGGTGCAGCGATTGACAAGGCTGAGATTGCGCTGTGATTGTAAGCGAGCTCATTGGCTCTCTGTTGAAGTGACAAGCACTGCTGAAGTGACAAGTAAGTTTAATGTTAGACGCAGGTTTGTCGTTACGGACCTAAACAAGCTCAGAATTCCAGCTCCAGGGACTTAGTCCGCATGCACCTGAATCCCACCATCAACTAATGATCTGGAATCTGGGGCTGAATCGCTCTTCTTCAAATGGCTGTAATTTCCATATGAACGTTCTGTTGAGTCACATAATATACTGAACATAAAATACAATTTATGGATCAGTACAAAGTATCGCCAGGCGTCCGCCAGGTGGTGCTGTTTATCTAGAATTAGATTAAGTGCGGATCAGTGCCTGGCAGAGGTGGGTAGAGTAGCCCACCCACAGTCCACACTCCATTACAACAATGGTTTCAAGGAAAATTACTCCTGTAGGCGACAAAAACTTGAGTGACGAAGTTTGAAGTCCAAAAGCAAAAACAGATCTGTTGTGGAAAACGTGTTTCCAAGCATTCCTGCATATACTAATCCCAATCCTTGTACAATACCACCCCACCATGTCCTATTCCATGTCCCATATGCTATATACTGTACATATAGAAACTGAATTCATGATAATGGTTGACTGAATCTATCTTGAACTGCTTTGTTATTTATTATTCCTATCACATTGTTATTATTGTGATGTTATTTGGTTATCTGGTGTTGACTGTAGGGGCATGGAAGGAAATAGTTGAGTCAATAATTAAGTGTTGATTGAAAATCAAGGGAAAATATAGTGATTTTATCACATGATGAACAGTAATTTGACCAGAGACATGTACTAACAAGGTGGTCAGGAGTCACCAACAGGTCCAAACGTTCACTTAGGTTAATATAAGCAACAATCCAGGTTGTATTGTATTCCGTTTGCCTGCTAAGTAATAAGCCTAAAGATATAATAATGATGGAATTTTAAGAGATTATAGCTGAATTCATGATAATGGGTAATGTTACATTATGATAATGGGTCTCATGATTCAGCCGACAAGTGAGCTGGAAAATTATAGAATCCAGCTTACCGAGAACGAGTGCTTAAAACTGCAGTTTATAAATTCTATGAAAGCATCCGATATCAGTTTTCACAAAACATAAAGCATATATAATCCATTGTTTTTACTTAAAACATGATAAAGACTGATTCAAACATGGCTATATGATAAATGTTATGTTGGCAAATCTGCAATAAACTATAATAGATTCTGCTTTATGTTTTATGATGGCAGGTGCCCAATGTGCACATAGCATGTATGCATCTGTTGTTGTGCATTCTCCTTTCTCTTTCTGTGTTTTTTGCTGATGAAGGTGTTTAATGTATCTCAGATGTCTCTGTGGACAGTGTTTTTAACTTGTAGTGCATCAAATTAAAGACTACATTTCCCATGATGGCCAGCCACAAGCTCAACTGATTAACACATATATCCTGGCTTAAGGTTAATCAGGTGCTGTTCTTAACCTTAAAGCATTGTTCTATTCATTTGCCATCTGTTCATGCAGTGTTCAAGCGGTATTTTCTCCATAATTTTCTCCTTTTTATGGATAAAATACATAAAGCACAGAGTGGTACATGCAGGGCATTGTCAGGCAAAATACTGCCAAAAGAATTTTACCAGTATCAACATTACATAGAGAATAAAGACACAGTGTCTTTGAGGCAAAGCAGCAAAAGCTGTTTGAGCATGAATAGTGTCAGCCCGCTAAATATTCAGCCTACTAACCATGAGAGAGTTAGTGAACAAGTGAGAGATTGAGTGGGAGTGGTCGAGTGAGGGTGAGTGATTGATTGAATGAGTGTGAGAAAGACTGAGTGATCAAATTAATGAGAGTGAGGGAGACAGTGAAAGATTGAGTGAGAGTGGTTGAGCAAATGTGTGAGAGCGAATGACAGAGAGTGAGTGAGTGATTGAATGAGTCTGAGGAAGAATGAGTGAGTGATCAAATGACTAAGAGTGAGGGAGATAGTAAGAGATTGAGAGTGGTTGAGTAAACATGTGAGAGCGAACAACGGAGAGTAAGTAAGCAATTGAAGTCTGAGTTTGAGAAAAATGAGTGAGTGATCAAATGAATGAGGGTGAGGGTAACAGTGAAAGTCTGAATGAGAGTGATGAATGAATAAGTGATAGAATGAGTGCGAGAAGGAATTAGTGAATGATCAAATAAATAAGAGTGAGGGAGACAGTGAAAGTGGTGGAGTGAGAGTGGTTGAGTGAATAAGTGATAGAGTGAAAGAGAGTGAGCGAGTGATGGAATGAGTGTGAGAAAGAATAAATGAGAGTTAGGTAGACAGTGAGAGTGGTTAAGTAAATAAGTGATAAGAGTGAATGGGTAAGTAAATGATGGAGAGCAAGAGAGTGAGGGAACGTGTGAGAGGCTGAGTGAGTGAATGAGAGTAGTGAGAGCATAAATGAGTGACAGATTGAAAGTGTGAGAGTGAGTGAGTGAGTGAGTGAGTTATTGAGTTATAAGTCAGGTTCATGGAGGTGTGTAGGTTCACTGGTCATTATGGATAGTAAATGGCTGTCTCTGCAGTGTAAACGGTGAGACCTTTGGTTCCCATCACCACCACTATATCAAAATAATACTACAATGAATCAGCTCACATCTCAACAAGTGAACTGCACTGAAATTTAATTATGCAAAATCAGTGGAATTCCTCTTTAGGTAAAGTGATGTGAGCTACAAATACATGAGCAACAACAGAACTTCATTTTCGGAACATTTATTTCATCTGCATGAGAATAAAAAGTGCCTTCAAATCCACAGTAGTCTGTCTCAGACACCTGATCAGTTCAAGACTTTCCACAGCCCCCTGTGAGTTCAGCTTCATGTTCATTAGTGTACATTTTCTCTCAGAAACGTTTCAAGAATGACACTTCAGTAAGAAAATGAGGTTGGAGTTGAAACTCTAGTCAGCTACAGTGCTTTCAGTCATGTGGTCCTTTTACAAAAGAGCAGCTTCACTGCAAATAATGCCCGAAAATGAGGCAGAGGGCATTCAGCAAGAGCTTTTACACAGGCAGGGCAGTTCCCCCAACATTTACATTCTTAAATAAAGATACCATATTAAGTATCGTTATCGTCAGCAATGCTGGAATACATTTAGACGACTTTGCATTATGAAAATATAGATTACGTTTGTTGTCAAATCAGCTTAACAAACATCGTCCAACGTAGCAAACCTTGCATTGGTCTTTGTTTTCTCATTTTTCGTTCTACAACCTGCTTTACTCTAAATAGCATAAAAATATTCCATATTCCGTTATGTTGCACAGTGGAATTATTTGGTCAAAAAAGGAGGTACTTTTTGTACGGATTCTCTACGCACTTGCGCAAAACGTTATTCAAACATAAAGAGATAAATAGAGTTATCAGTACGGTAATAAATATAAAGGATACCAAAAATGAAAAACATACAGAACTTGTGGCACATGGACACATGGCAGTGTTAGAAAAACAAAGAAATAAACAAACCGAACACAGACTGTAACCAAAACAACCTGACGAGTGCATTATGAAACATGTTAACATACATCCGTTAAAGGAACAACAGCGATGACGGTGAAACAGCAGCTCTCAAAAACATCAAAAACCAGCCGACATACACATACACTCATAGAAAACTTTCTTTCAGTGTTAAATAACTTAGAAGTTAGTGCAGTATGTGGCCAGTGGGCATGATTGCAGATTCATGGAGCCTCCATCTCTTCCACTGCTTTACTTCTCAATTCGTCCAAAACCGGGATTAAAATTTCCCTAAGAGCTTTATAGGTCATCTGTCCGTTCTCTGAATCCGCTGTAACCTGGACGAGATGAATTAATCAAAATTAGCGTTCACAAAAATGTGATATTTTGAGAGTCCAGTAATTACTGAAATCATTCCTTTCTTCTCCTAATTACAATCATAAAATTTGAACTGATGTTTTATTACACTCATCATCAAAAACATGCTATTCTGAAGGAAGGAAGTTACCAGGAACAATAAATGGTGATAAATTTAGACTGATATGAGCAATAATTATTGAGTTACACATACAGAAGCAGTGTCTCTCAGTATGGCGTCAGGCCGGCATGTTTGCTAACGAAATGTAGATGTTCCTAATGGTGTCCTGTGATAATCCATCCTATGCAGCTTGAATATTTTCACATAGTTCCCACGTTATGTGGTAGGGGTGGAGATGGAGTGACACCAGGTCTTTTGGATGACGCGTGACAACAAACCGTTCATCTTGGCTCTGACCACTGTGCTTCCATGCATGGATCTGTTGGGCGTCTCCACCAATTCTACCATTCTGAGTCACTCCATGACAGTCTGGCATGACACCATTGCAGTCTTTGGTGATGTTAACGTGGTGTTAGGGGGAGTTGACATAACAGTCTGCGTCCATGTAGTCCTGCGCCATGCAGCAATCTTCCAATGGTGCTGGCACTAACAGGATGACTCATGGAGGGCATCACTGCTCACTGAATATCTGCAATCGTGGCCGTTGAGTCAGTCAGGTACAGGGATAAAGCCTGTCCTTGCATATGTCACATACTTGCTTATGTCGCAGAGTGTGAAACTTGAATCATTCACATGTCTCACAATGTCAAACCTGCCCACCAAGTTTTATTCCTGTAGGTTGATTCCTTCTGGGTGCAGCGAGTTGTGTAGCTATTTTTTTGATGGTGAGTGTAGATAACTGACAAATAACTGTCATATAGATAACCTCAGTGAACAAATAATTATTTTGGTTCATTTTATGTAAAAGCTGAATGCAGCAGGATTGGGCAATAAGCTATTCTTTTCTTCTTGCTTTACCCAGAAGCTGATACCAGGTTGTAGTGACGTGAAAAACGTCAAACAGGCTCTTCCTGTCAAAGTAGTCATTTCTTGGGCATGCTATGAAACACATCAATGCATATCTTCTGACAATATTCGAAAGTTTGCTTTGCAAGACTACTTCCACACTGTTACTGCAGCAAAAACTTACCCTAGTGAATGCTTTGACTGTACGATTAAGGACAGCAGCTTCAACTTCCTCAGGCAGTTTCATTAAGTGTGCAGCACAGTCCAGGATACACAACAGTGTTTGCCTGTGGCCCTACATCAGACACAGGGACAGATATGCAAGGGTTAAGGAATCTTCTAGACTCCTAAATACCTACACATATGAAAAACAAAAGGTTTAAAACAGAAAACCTAAATGAGTTTAATGTCTTATTTAAATAGATCAAAAGTTACATAAAAATAAAACACATCAGAAAATTAAAATACATTATGTTTATGGATTCAAGCTGAATATATCAGTTACTTTATTATTACATTTTGAGACATACCTAAATGTCCCGGTCTCTATGGATCAGTTTCTTGACAATTTATTAAGCTCAGCCTTGGACTAGAATTCAGTATCTATGGCTTTTCACCATTAAAGCCCTATTCAGCCTAAGTTCAATTTAGGAACCCAGCTCAATACACATACAGTGCTATGAAAAAATTCAAACCCATTTGAATAAGTATTTGCCCCCCTAAACCTAATAACGGGTTGTGCCACTCTTGGCAGTATCTGCTACAATCAAATGTTTTTAATAACTTATAACTTGGGATGAACTTCTACACTGCTGTAAAGAATTTCTGGCCTACTCTTCTTTACGGAATTATTTTAATTTGGCTACGCTGGAGGGTTTTTTGAGCAGGAACTGCCCATTTAATGTCTTCCCACAGCAACTGAATGGGATTCGCAGCCACTCTAATTAATTTTGTCAGAGTTGACCTTGCTTTTGTGCTTCATCACTGTCCTGCTACATAACCCAACTGTGTCACAAACGGACAGTCAAACATTCTCCTTTAGGATTTTCTGGTAGAAAACAGAATTTATGATTCCATAAATATCATTCAGGTCCTGCAGAAGCAAGGCAGCACCAAACCATGACACTACCACCAACATGTTTGACTGTTGGTATGCTAATCCTATGGTGCAATGCAGTGTCAGACATATGCCAGATGTAACAGGACCCATGTCCTCCAAAAGGTTCCACCTTTGAGTCATCAGTCCACGGAATGTTATCCCAAAAGTCTTAGTGGTCACCTAAACTTTATTTAGCCAATGCAAGATCCATTGATCAATTTAAAAACAGCATTTTGTGTTTAGCTAGGTTTCTCTGACTACCATTAAAAGTAGTCTAATGATCTGAAACATGTAAAAACATATACCGTGTGTGACATGTAAAGATTAAAGAAACTGTGAGGAGGACAAATACTTTTTCACAACACTGTACTATAAATTCATTCATTCACTATTGTTGAACCAAATTTCATGACCATAAAATGTTGTGAAAGAGATCACTAGCAAAATTAGATTTATCAGTAATATAATAATATATAAATCAGCATTAAATCAAGAAGCATTGTGTTTTTGTCCTTCTTTACTTTGTCCATCGTGTTGAGAGCATTGTCAGGACTGTGGCTATTCCCTGTCAGTCTCTCAACATCTGCCTCAGTGAGGATAGGCTCCTTTAGCTGCTCCAGCCATGACCACATGAGAGCTGAGAGCACCAGTGGATCCCGCTCCAAACACAGTCTCTCCCAGGCACCTTCTCTGGAGTTCAGCTCTGTCTGAAGGACAAATAAAAAAGACAACTCAGGTCTAAACTGCTTTACGCTTTGGTAAGCACCTTTCAGACATAACCATACATGTCAGTCCATGTTTATAGAATAATACATAAATATGGCCCATATTAATGGTATAACAGAAATACAGCACATGTTTATAAAATATTGTTTCTTAACTCTAGTGATGGCATGTCTGCTATACAACCGATAAGGAAGTTAATATCGATAGAAAATCTATAATTTAGAGAAAATTAATCCAAATATCTGGCTAGCTTTTTCATTTTAGTAGCTCTCTATGAAGACTGGAGTTCAGATACAAGAATTTATAAGCAATCGTAATTTAATATGACTCTATGCTGGTTTGGCACACGCCTTCATGGTGGTGGCAGTATAAAAACAGACCTGACTAAGATGTGTGGGAGTTCTGGGAACATGGGCTGGAGTTCTGGGCAGCTATTTATTTACATTGCCATAGTTGAATAAGGAGAGTTTAGCACATAGAACTGACATATTGTGAACTTTAAACCCGGTTGTCTCCTATTTCAAATGTCTTGTTTCGTTCTAGCGCCACATCATAGGGTGTAAATAGGTGCATCTGGACATTTTTCACCCCATCCAAAGAGAATAATTTAAAATACTCAATAAATGCTAAATACTATGACACCTTCAAAAATATTAGCGTCAGTCAGGAAGTGCAGAATGTTTAGACAATGCCATTTAGACATAAATTAAAAATGTGATATAAGACTATATTTACAATGATTGTGAAGTAACCTACAAACTTTACATATTGCAAAAATACTGCTGTCATATGACATTTCATGATTGCACTGCACATTTTTTGCAAAATTATTACTGGTATAAATATAGATGTCATATGCACACCTCTAATTTCATTTTTGTTTCTAACTACTTTCTTTCTTTTTTCACCATTTGAAACTCCACATGGGATTTAATATATAATATACAGTCTAAAATTTCTTGTTAAAAACCTTCTCATGTGAATTCATATTAAAGTCAAGACCCTCCCATTGTAAAGTATGTAAACCATTTTAGATATACTGTGCGAAGGATTCTAGTTATGTTGTTGATAGGTGGATAGGAAGCCCTGCTCTTACCTGCCATGCTGAGATGGCATTTCTGAGACCTTCTGCTTCTATGTCCATTGCGAGAGCTTTAGCCACTAGCACACGGCGAGCCTCTGGCGTAAGCTCAGTCTGTAGCATGATGAATGGAACATTGCTTTCTCTTTCTATTCCATCATTGTCTCCCACAGAAGCTCCATGATATCTGAAGGGCTTTTTATTACCCTGGTCAGACTGAGTTTCTTCTCTACACTCCTCCATCTGCCACTCAGATAGCATTGTAGTGCTGCTCCCCGAAAACCCCAGTGAACGACTACGCTTTGTCTCTTTCAATGGCACACGCCTTCTGAAAGCTGGAGAACGAGGAGCTCGTTCCTGTTCTTTCTTGGGTTCCTCGAGGGAGGTGAAGGATCCAGTTAGATCTGGTTTGGGGCTGCTGCAGCTTTCTGGACTTAGCGCAAGTCTAGACAAATGAAGGTCTGGAGATTCAGCAGCTAACCTGCTCTGAGATATGCAGCGATTAATTGACACATGCATTGGGGGCCAGGCCAGCTGCTGCCACCTGGAGTCCAGCGTGTGCAAAGCAGAGTCACTGGCACTCAGGCCACAGTGGAGTAACAGCTGAGGTTTGTTAGCACTAGTATTAGAAAGACCTACATTGTGATGGTGCTGCAAGAGTTTAGACTCCTGGTGGACAGAGGGCAACTGCTCATCTAAATGACAACGCTGATTGAGGACGACTGAGGCAGATGGTTCTGAACAGCGAGATAAAAGCACTGGGATTCCTTTCCCTCTCAACTCCTTCCCCAGCTGCTGCAAAGCCTGCTGAGATACGGTTTTCTCTACTTCAGCTGTCAGGTCCGGAATTTCCGGGGCTTCTTCTTCCACTGTTCGCCTGTTCTCTGCAATGTCCAGCAAGAGCCGGCAGACCAGGTGGACAATCTTTGGCACATTTTTCATCTGGCGTGCCTCATAACCATGCAGCAGGTGGCGCTGCCGTGTCAAGAACTGGGTGAGCGTCACTGTGTGGGTCTTGGGCTCTGCACTTGAGAAGACGCTCCGCAGAGGCACAAGGAACTGGGCGAACTCCCGTACACACAGCAGTTGACCGCGGGTCTGGATGGAGTTAGGCCGCTTGGCCCGGACAAACAAAATGGCTTGATCCGCGCTCATCCTTGACGTGAACACCAAGTAGCAGGCCAGCAGGACACCTGTAAGAACATTACAGACATTAATAACGAACAGCGTGCTACAGTGGTTCATCACTGGTAAATATGCATATATAACAGATACAGAGTTTCTATAAAGAGTTTCTCTGACGAAAATTCTGGACGGCTGCAGAGCAAGCTTCTCTGTACCTGGCTGGTAAATCAATAATGCAAATTAATTTTGATTCAAATGATTATGCTGCCATCTAGCGTCAAACAAACCCAGGACACTGGCAATTCTCCTCACTACAAAATCTCTGCTAAAACTTTGCCTCAAGTTCAACTTTGGTGAGCTCTGTCATAGGAATTTCTGTTCTCTACCAGTATTGCAACTGCTTTGGTTGTGCTATCCGCTAAAGAGTGAAACCTCCTGTAGTACGTATGAGTCAAACTGGATAAAACATTAATTTCAGCATAGCATGTCATAGCATGGCCATTCACACATTTCTTTACCAATGACTACGAATAAACACATAAAAGAAAGACTGCATGATATGTGGTCAGTTGAGAGACTGCGACACACTGCCACTAACCATGCCTGCTATCGACACTTTTTGCTAAGATCCAGTATGCAGGATGATGTGAAAGTTTTATTTTTTTAGGTTGGTAAGTTTGCTAGCTTGCTTTTTTTGTAAAAATCTTCCGGTCCAGACTTGGGCAATGCGAAGAGCTGATTTCTTGTGTGCCAGTGGCATTAGATGTGAAGTTAGAAGAAGCTAGTGAATTAATTTCAGTGTTTTTATAAAGACATATCATTTGTTTAAACAAATTCTACATCCTGTTATACCTAACTGTTCTACCTAATGTCACTTACAACTTATGTAATAATAGTTTGCATGTGACTTTTTTATCACATTGCCCCAGTTCTGTCTTGCTCTAACACAGCTGATCAAGCTCATCACAATTAATTTTTAGTTAAATCAGGGCAATCGAGTGGTGCTGCTAATCTGCATGCCTGGAGCCTGAGCACCCATCGACCCTATAAAAAAAACAGAATCACTGCACATAGTAACCAGTGATGAACAGTAATCTGACTGTATAATATTTTTTCCTGATTATTACTAAAATACAGACTATTATGAAAGATATATTTAAAAAGTGTTACAGAAAAAAATCACTGCATATTATATCCATTAATCAATACTAACCTGTTCTTCCAAGCCCAGCATGACAGTGGATGGCCATTTTGCCCTCCTGCATGGCAAAAGACATTACCTTCACCATGTCCAGGATTGTAGTAAGAGATGCTACCCCATAGTCCTTCCATCTAAAGTTGTAAAAATAGACTAAAAAGAAGAAGATTGGCTGTAATTACATGAGAATCACATTACGTTTTCAACGTTTGGACATCTTGTAATTGGACTTTGGACTTTGTAATTGCAGTGACTTGTTCATGACAGAAAGAAAAACATACATGACTAATGCCTGTTAACACTTGATCCAACTGGTGTCCATTTCACACCAACAAGCTGCTCGCTGTTCCGCACAGGTAGCAAGCTGAGGAAATCTCATTAGCACTGATTTCCTCCAAAGGTTGAGTGACATTTTGTGCATATATAAGCACATGCTGAAGCCTACAGAAAGCCCTGACTAATTTACCAGAAGCTGTGTGTCAAGGAAAGGCAGCTTTCTCCAGAGAGCTTGTTAGCACTTGTCAGTACTTCCCTTCCCCCAGGGTTCTTGACATGGATAGGGGTAGCAAATCATATTGTTGTTGTTATAAACCAAGTCATACTGCCTGAGTACAGGCTGCATTAAAGTACATCTAACTCCTAACTCTTTTCCATCACTCGGACCATGGAGATACTATTAATCAGAAACAATTAGAGCTAGGTGGTAAACCGAAGGGAATACCCCTGATTCCATTAGCCCTACTGGCTAAAGTGTGTGTGTGTGTGTGTGTGTGTTTAACTCACTCCCTGCCTCCATGAACACCTCAGGGCGGTAGGTGAATCCGCTCTCTGGCTCCAGTGGATAACCACAGCTGGCATGCTCTCCAGGGCGCTGCAGGTTGATTACAGTCTTTAGGCCGCACCTAGGAAGAATCAAGTATCAGCAAAGCCTCTCTTCAGTGTTATTTACTTACTAGCATTAGAAAGTGATGTGGGGAGGTGATTACTATGATTACTATTCCTTATAATTACCAGTGAACCATAAAATTTCTATTTGATTATTTTGGCATGATTCACAAAAATCATAAAAAAACATAGAATATGCATGTGACTGGAGGATACATTTACGCATTAACAGAAAACAGGCAATACAATAAGCAAAGCTTTACATTCACGGTACATTCATTTTCAGTGGCATATTTTGAATCTCAGCAACAAAATGACTCACACTTTACTAATTATTACTGTGACCAATTCTAACATTCCAAAGAGATCATCGCATTTGCATTTTTAGAGCTATAGGAGAGTGCCTTACCCCAGAAACTGGTCGATGATGTTGTATTTTTCAATAGTCTCGGTTGAAGGCCTTGCCATGGCTAATAAATTGTCTGTAATCCTGGCAGGGACCAAAAAGAGGGAAATACAATCAATAAAATAGTCATGGTCAATAAGGTCAAGCCAATATATTGTTTGGTTAATACAACTGTCGTTAATAAGGTTCCATCAGTATTTTTCAGGACTGATAGAGACCCATCGCTAAAGCACCAGTTATGTTAAGCGCTTTTATTAAGCAGAACGCACAATGCAAAATCAGCTAAACACTAGAACTGAATAGTAACCCTCCTTCTCTCTCTCTCCTTCTCACTTATCTTCTAAACTGCTTCATGTAGAACCAACTAAAGACTAGAAGTCTATAGTAACCCTCTCTCTCTGTGCCACTCATCTTCTAAACCGCTTTATTATTCTGGTCGCAGAGGGAATGGGCGGAAAGCAGAAAACTTCCTGGAGAGGCCACCAATCCATCACAGGTTAGACACACAAACATACACGGTCACTCACACACACACTCATACCTATGGGCAATTTAGCATCTCCAGTTAACCTTACTGCATGTCTTTGGGTGGTGGCAGAAAACTGGAGGGCTTTTAGGAAACTCAAAAAGGGCCCCAGACTTCCCAGGAATCGAACACAGGCCCTTTTAGCTGTGAGGCGACAGTGCTACCCACTGTGCCGCCCTCAGTAGAAACCAAATCCGTTTGATAAATACATCCCCAAAACTTCCCATAACCTGCTCACACCAGTTTGACCTACTGTGAACAATAAAAATGAATAAAACATCACCTAGTAGCTGAACACTGAGTGTGATGTCTTCTCTTGCTTTTAGAAATCAGGGTTTGGCTTCAGGTTTAAAACTGAAGGTACATGTTTAGAAACAACAGAAACTGCATAAGTTGTTTGGGGAGTAACTGAATCTCCAGTTGTCTAAATTGGCTTCACACTGCAATTAGCTACACAAAGAATTATTGTTCCTTTGTTTTATTTTTTCTTCATTGTTATATCTAGTTGAGAGAAGTTTTGGGGATGTATTGATTGAAAAAGATCATCTAGTGTTTGTTAGCATGACTGGCGTAGTAGCGCTGGTTTTGATCATTTGTAAGTTTGTAAAGCATTGTTTAAAAGGCCTATATCATAAATCGTCTTTATTTTGTATTTAATTATTACGCTTACAATTCATATCTACATCGACTTCTCTTTATCTTAGAATTAGACAGACTATTTTACTCTGCCTGATTGCTCTGTTCTGAATGGTCTTGCATTCAGAACTGGAACACTCATTATATGTCAGTGAATGAGCTAAAGGGGGGTAATTTGCTACTGACTTCATATTTGGATATATGTAAATATCTGGATGTATGCAAATGATTTGGTTCTTATGACAAAGGATTTAAAATGGCTGATTTTCCAGCATGGTTTCCATATATGGACTGTATGTACTGAGAAGTGAATGGTTTTGAAACATTCATTTATTCTTCATCTAAACCACTTATTTCTCCTGGTTTGCAGAGTGGCCGAAGGTCATCAAAATTTCTAGTTCTTTAAAATCCATCTTGTTGTCAAAGGCAATTTTCATATCAGTCAGACCCTAAACCCTAAGTCTTGTCAGCATAGTGAAGCAGTAGCACGAGCTCATCAGAGGTGCAATATCAGACTGTCTAAATGTCAAATGCCTGATGCTCTGTCAACCAGGCCACTCATACATGATTCATTCATTGGTGTTTACATATTGATCTGATGGTGCAGTCTGAGCAGCACCTGATGATATTTGCTTTGCTTTTGGATGAAATGAGAAGTGGCTTACCATGAGGAATACAGGCCCTTGATGGCTTGTTCCTCATCGCTCCAGCGAGACGGGTTTTCGTACTTGCATGCTCGTCCTCCGCACGCCATGGAGCACTGCATGTGTCCTGGGATCACATGTCTTAACGTCTCTCCTACCTTGGTATACTTTGCAGTGGGGACCCTGACACTGACTTCAGACAAGGACAGAACAAAAAACACAGTTCACAATTTCACCTCATTTTTAAAAATTTGAAAATTGTAATTCTATAGAAGCCTTCCATTCACAAATGCATTGTATGGGAAACAGATGAAAGCATTTAATGGTTCTAAAAGCTTCTTTACAGAAAGTTACTGAATGAAATTATGCCCAATATGTTGCCAGATGCCCTGAAACACTTTTAAAAGCCATTCATGGCAGTGACATACATGTAGAGTGTTAAGGCACAATTAATTTTTAAGGCAACACAATACTCAGTTTTTTGGCTTTTCCACTATCTAACCGTTAGCAGCATTTCATATAACAACTCATTAGACATGTTTATGTTCACTGGTCATTTTGGATAATGAATAAAAAAGGTGCAATTTACACTGATGACAAAACATCCACCACTGCAAAGAAATCAGTAAGGTCTGTTCACATATATCCTGTGTTTAACAAATTGATATATGC
>CM067494.1:12344902-12364256 GCA_034552555.1 Semaprochilodus insignis | reverse complement strand
ATATATATATATATATATATATATATATATATATATATATATATATATATATCATAAGCATAGTGTAGTAACTTTGTATGTCTGAAGTTCTGTTGTGTTTGTATACTTTTCCTTATGTCTTATCTTTACTGTGATATCTAGCTTATCTATGGTGTTTTTAAAAAAATGCAGTTGGTGTGAACAAGGACATTTTTTAAACTGCATTTATACAATTATTTCACATCAAACAAATTTGGATGACCTTGATTAAGTCTCAACAATTAAATTATGCAGATATTTTATAAAATCTTCCCCTTCAAGGTGCACCTATTGCTGACAAGTGTTCAATTGTGGACAGATTATATAATCTCCGTAGAAAAGCACTGTCAATAAAAAAGGGCCTTCTGGACCATGCGTAGGGCTCAAAGATTAAATGATGGTTAAATGTAATCTAATACCCCAGACTTTGTGAACCACCTGCAGATGAGGTATACCAACCAGAAGCAACCAAATGCCCAAGTGTTGTGGACTTGACAACACAATCACAACAACTGGTAGACTGGCAAACTACATTCAGCATTCAAGCTTCAAGCCAGAAAACAAAATCATAATTTGGTCTTCTGAGCGAAAAACAACAGCAAATACCTTTTATAGTTTATAGAAAACAATCACTCTTTCCCCAACCCGTTCAGTCCTAGTTACAGGTGTATAAAACTCCCCAGCATTGGGCCGTGAAGCAGTGAAACTGAGTTCTCTGCAGTGATGGAGCCAGCAAAATCCTTTGGGATGACTCCCAGCCCTGTTACCTTGAATCCCAACTCAATCTCCCCACAGCTGATTTCTAACTTAGCTAGTAAATTTCCCAGAGGAGTAATTCGTTTATCCCCTCATGTGCACGGTCACTGCATCTGCTCCAGAAATACTGCACTCAAAACAATCTGTAATGCAACGATACAGTCTCACAGCAACCAAGAAGAACAGCAAAACCAGCAACTGCAAAGCCTTTTCAAGTAATAGGTGGAACTTGAGATTATATTTATTATGATGTCAGTTTATATGGTAAAATACTACACTTATAAAGTATTCATGATGCTGTATATGATTACTGATTAAATTATCAACACCTTAAAATCGCTTATAAGCAGGTTTCACATAAAGGAAAAGGGCAACAGCAACCTGTTGCTAGCCCAATAGTGAGGAGTTTAGAGCTTAGACTGTGTATATGTGTAGTAATTACATATGTTAATAAAGACCAACCTATCCGTTCTGACAAATTATATCTCCTATTGGGGGTCAAATAGCAGTAAGCTTTTAACAGACATCTGGTATTTATCAGATATAATCTGCTACATCAGGCAATATAGACATTATATAGACACCAAAAAGGCAAAGTTAAAAAAGTAACGGGCAAGATTAGTTGTTTTTCACAGTTTTTTCTCCCTGATCTAACCCTGTCATCTTTGTAATAAGTTCTAAAATATTTCTGATAATGAACTAAACCATTCATAAACCCTTTCTCAAGGAAACCCTATTGTGTACAGTGACTTTCATGTCTACAGAGGCACAAGAACAATGCAAATAAAATAAAAAATAAAATATTTTTGCCTTGGTACACTGCGGTCTGCACTATAATAAAGTAGCAAATCCAACCTGCATCTTACAGACCACAACCTGAAGGTGTTAAGACATTTACGCCAAGCATGAAATACTACACAAAAATCATGACATCTCACAGGTTTAAAGACAGCTCCAAAAATGACCAGACCAGGTTATTTCCAAGCAAATTAACAATTTCATACATTACTTCACAAACAAGCATGCATGCTTTTATGGATGCCATGTAAACAGCAACTGAAATGCAAACTCTTAAAATATAGATATATAATGTAAATAAAGACACCACAAAAGGGAGCAATTTCAGCATGGGGACCACTTTTGGTTCCAAAAGTTTCTCCCTAAGAACTAATTTACATGTTCTGTTACTTTAAATGTTTTTCTTTCAAACTTCAAAAAGGTTCTTTACACTTGCAGATCTTATTCACTACAATAGGTCTTTAGAGACCTCTTTAGGTCTTTATACTTCCTGTATGAAAAAAATAAAGATACATTTAGAGAATAGTAGCATAAGGAAGCTTTACATCTGTGCTCCTTCAGGTCTGTCTCCGTTTCTGCAACGCTGACTGCTGCTACGACCCGCTGAGAGGATGTGGACAGCATCTCCAAGGCTAAGCTCTGCCGCTTACTCAGAAAGCAGGGTTTCCTGCTCCAGTCCAAACTCTTAAAAAGCTTATCGAGCTTCTGCATGTCTCCACCGGTCTCACTGACTCCACGCAGGCATTCACTGTTGTTAGCAGAATGCATAACACCATCACCTAGCGCACAGATGATCCAAGGTTGAATGGCCTATTCATGCAGCAACGTCAGTATGAGTCCTTGAGAAACACCCATGCAGCTACTTTGACCTACCAATGAAGGTCTGGATAAGAGCTGCGAGTCCATGAATGTGAATTGTCACAGCCATAAGAAAACCTATGAATGCTTCTTCCTTCTCTGTATATTGTAGATAAAGGTCTCCTCACGTCAGCCGCAAAATGTAAACTGCGTGCTGATCACCGCGAGAAAGAAGAGGCAGGAGAGGTCAATGCAGGTGCCACCCATTTATCAACTGCACTGGAAGCAGTCTCCATGGTGACCAGCTTCCAGTTCAGTGAGAGGCTGGGCAAAGGTTTGCAGGCTCAGGTGCAGGAAAGACGGCTGGTGTCAGAGGAAAAGATGATCCACTTTCCTCCCTGAAGGCCACCAGCGTGTGGTTTGCATAACACAGCAAAGCATTCACACAAAAGCAAGTAATGAGTCCACAACTGCGCCTCGGCTGCTAATGCGATCCATTTAGTGCTCTGAAAGTGAGTCTCTTATGTAACACGGTGCATGAAAAGAAAAGTGCTACCTGAGAAGGAAGTCTGCCCCTTTATCTATCCGTCAGCTCAACATTTCAAAGGGGTTATGAAAAGCATTCAGCTTTAGGTTCTTGTATCCACTGTCACAAATTTCCCACGTACACTAACATCCATTTCCAAGAACAGTACATTTCTCTTACCTAGCCTTCCTTCTGACACCACCTTCCTTCTAAAGCCATGGTTCCTTTTTATATTGTCGCTGTCTCCGACTTTTGCACTATGAAGGTGCCAACAGAATGCATTTCAAACTGATCAGAATCATAATCAGACTCTTTATGTTGCCAAGTATGTCACACATACAAGGGATTCGTCTTGGTGAGAGCACACATGTACTGTATGACATGTAACAAGAACACAACTTTTAACAAGTATTACACCAAGGGCAAAGTACATTAAGATACAATAAATAGAATAGAGAATAAGAATAAAGAGCCAGGAAAGGAGCTAAAAGGATATATGAATATCTGTACTAAAAGTATGTGGAGACTCTAGACATAAGTGAGTGTGAGTAGACATACAGACTATTATCCGTATAGCTGTGCAAATAAGAGTTATGTTACAGAGAAGTTACTGTAATACAGTGAGATTCAGTTTGAGTATGAGTTTGAACTGAAAGGGCAGGGTGCCTGCTGTGGTTAAGAAGCGTAACAGCTCTGGGGAAGTTAGTGTGTCGTGCCGTGATGTCTACACAGAAGCTAAGTGACTGGCTAGGGCAAAAAAGCCCAGCAGTTTTACACTCCCATTTACAACCCAATGATTAGGCCCTAAAATGAAACAATGTGTGCCCCTGAGTTGGTGGACTCATGAATAATTTGATGAGCTCTGCTCCGAATTGCTGGTTTGATCACACAGAAGGACAATAAACGGAACCTCTACGTAAATGAGCTAGATTGTCAGACTGTTCAGTTAGTTGTAACTAGTCCGTCCCTGCAGTCTCTGTAGTCAAATGCTAACGGTATTAATTGTATGTCACCGTGGTGTTAAAAGAAACATAATAATGCGGTCCCGAGTTATAGTTAGCAATTCTGTCGCTGCTGTTGTTATAGTGATTACCTGATAGAGCTCTTATATACGCACCTGAGGTGGCAAACTTGCTCAGAAAATCTCCCTGAAAATGTATTTATTCTGAATGAAGTGGCGTAAAAATTCGGGCATGCACGGCTACACAGGGGCTGCGGGGTGGGTGGGTCATGGGAAGTACGTCATTTTTGCTGTGCGCACCCTCGCATCACTTACAATGCTCATCCAAACATTTCAAACTATTGTGTTTAATGACCGTATGGACACCGGCGCCGGTGCACACGCGCCCCACAAGCATATGAACACTACAGATTACACTCGGGGTGACACAGTGATAGTTTAGTTTAATATAATGAGCTAAAGATGTTGGTTGTTGATGCAGCTCTTGGGGGACTGAAGGCCTTTCTTTCATAACAATCAGTATAACGATCAAACTCATTCTGGAGAAGATCCTGGCACCAGGGTAGGAGACATCACAGTCAGTCTTTTAGATAAACAGAACTCAGCTAATGTTACAATCCAGTCTTCCTCAGCTCGCTAACAGAGAGCTGTCAGTAAAGTAGTAAACTTATGCCAAGCATGATTGATGATGGTGAATCACTATGTAAAGTATCACATAACCGCGGTATTGTGGTACTGCGGTTACTGTCACAGCCCTAAGTGAAGCTGTTTGATACTGTGCAAAGTCTCAGAAACGGTCTGAAGTAAAATGTGCACAGCAAACAAAACTTTGAATTAAAGTTCTCCAGGATCATGTTAAATATGTAGGAGCTGTAGCTGTCTTCCTATTTGCCAGCTTGTTTTTTGAATTTTCCGGTTCACCCTAAATGGTGCCTACACAATGGCATTTAAGATGGAAAGAACAAACAAGCTGGCAAACACAAAGACAACTTCCTCCTCTTTTAAGATGAGCATCAACCATATCCTTGGGAAAAGAGTCGACACCACCTTTACATCCTGGATAGGTACGTTTCTGCCCTTTTCATCCCTGTGGCTCTGTTGTTGTTGTTTGGTAGGGGCAGATCATGAGCTGGTGTATATGAATTTTGACAGCTTAAAGATGAATGAGTCAAGGCGTTTACATAACAGCTCTGAATTTTGGAACTGGCCCATTTGACTGCCCTATTTGGCAAACATGGCATTTGTGTTTGAAGGAGTGGTTCTGAACTCTTTCAGTTATAATATGCATCTTGCCACACTCTGTTTAGAGTAAGGGCTTTCGTAAGAGTTTCAAATCAAAACAGCACTACATTCTGCATGATTTTATGATCATCCATTATGAAATCCTCTCCACAAACAGAACAACGGAAACAATGAAGCAACTTTCCTCTGGTAACCAGGCACACAACAATGGTTGCTAGAATTTTGCTGTTGGTAAAACAAAAAGCTCCACAATTTATATAATCCCTGCCACAGAGGGAAATGCAGCACATTAGAGTTGCCTCTGGGAACTGAGGGAGGTTCACATACAGAAAAGCTAAAGGCTATAAGTGAATTCCACTGATTTGTCTGCATGATTAAATGGTTAAGATGTAAACAAATGTAAACAAGTCATTTAGAGTAGTACAAAGTGAAATGCTCCATTCTAGAGAATCTTAGAGAGAATTGCTCACAGTATTGATCACGTCTGAAGAGTTTAATGCCTAGAGAAGCTAAAACTGGTTATGAACTTGCTGCCTGACAGTGTTTCAGGTGGTTTTGTGAAAATCATCTGGCCTACAACGTATCAGAGTTAGTTTAATCGTTTTATAGTAGAGAGGTACATTCAAGGTGTTGTTAAGGAATAAGACCTTTTATCATATTTACTTTTATTTTATTATTATCAACATTAAACGTGAAACGGTAATCAGAACACATTTCCCATTTTTAACATGATGCACTTCCGAGTCAAATAGAATATCTGGTCTGAATATCTACATAATTGTAGGCTGGGTACAGTTTTATTCTTCTGTGTTTGACTGAATGGGGAAAAAGTGTTTTCTGAAGTGAACATGAATTCAGACTGGTCAGAAAGATCCAAAATGACAAAATGGAATTACAAAGCCTTATAGCACAGCAACAACCACTACAGTAAGCACGTTTAAATATGGAATTTTTCGATAAATCTTAATGTAAAGTTATTTTTTAACATTAGAAATATGTGGCATAACTTTTGGACATGCCACATTTTTTGTTTTAGTGTTTTCTTTGTCAACTATGCAAATAATTAGTCATTGTGCATTAAAAAGTGCAGTTTGTGAGTAGAGGAAATTATTTTCAAATAGAAAATCAACAAAACATGGAAACCAAACTTTTGCATACAACCATATATCAGGATAAATCAAAGTACAGGTGGCAATGAAAAGATTTTTGAATGTGAGAACAAATTTTAATATATTTCAAATGTAACGACCACATTCCACTGTTGTGTAAAAAGTGCATTTCCTAATAAAATAACTCTAAATCTAATTGTTGAATTGTGTTTAGAATTATAAAGAATCAGATCATCGTGAGCTCAGATATTTACACCCCTTTTTAAAACAAGAAAAACATTACAAATAGATTTAAATTCTTTCAGTCTTCAAAGTATTGCCTAAACTTAAGATATAGGTGATGTCGTTATTAGCAGTGCAGTGTGTATGTGAGGTATGTCCTACCTGGCTCCATATCAGTGCTGATATCTCCACCGCTTCCTGCGCCGCTGCTGCCAGTGTTGAAATAGGGCAGGTCACTCAGCAGACTGACACCTGCTGCCATGGTGGAACCTGCGACAAGCCAGAAACAAACATGGAGTCACAACACATACAAAACCTGAAAGCCTGTGAGAGTAAACAGTATGCAGCCGTTGCCCCGGGGACTATGTCCTTCGGGGAAAGACGTGTGTAAAGCTTGATGCTGTGACAAACACAATGAATCTGATGCAGCATGACCACAGGACCCACAGGACAGAGGGGTGTGGCATGCAGATTTTTAATGGAGTTATTCCAAGGCAAGTAAAGAAAACAATCCTCTTAACAAAGCTTCTTAGGCTTAGGCTGGCTCTGCACAGTGAAACTTCCATGCAATTAAAAGTTGCATGCAACAGGGCCAGCTACTCCACTAGATTGTATATATTGTGATACACTGAAACTAAACACAAACAAATTTTTATCATTACGGTATATGCCAATAATCAATAGGATGTCTCACTCATTCTGTCCTACAAGAACTGCAAGTTCATCTCCCAAACAAATCTGAGCTCTGAGTAAAATTAGGGAGCATCAAAAGAGGAAAAATTTAATCTCACTAGGCAAATAACAAAAACAACAGGCTAACAAAGAATAAATACTGGCACAAGCAGCCATTTAAACAGCTGTTAACGTTAGCTGGCTAGGTTCAAATGAATTGCAAGATTCTTTAAGCCAGTTCAGTTTCATGCAGGTTTTAAGCAACTAAAATTGCTTCACCATTTAAAGTCAGCCTTAATATTGCAATTCGGGTGCACTGAATTTACAATCAATCCTAGCTAATAAAGACATGGGATGAAGGCCACTTCTGGCAAAGTGCATGTAAACAAAAAGCGTCCCACATTAAAAAAAAAAATCTTATTTAGAGTAAAATGTTTTAAAACAGATCAGAGCCCCTTCTGGCAGAGATGGGGTAGTTTGTTGACCTATATGATTAATTCTACCAACTTGGTGAGGGGCAGAGCTGGACTATATGGCAAAAATGTATTATCACAATACAAAAAAAAAGGTGTTGTAATATGCTATGCAACAGACAAAATATTGTTTAAAAATAATGATTGCAATGTTTTACATTCAACATTCACATGCTACAATAAATCCAGTTACATGTGACTAGGCTGTGCTGTCATTGCACTAAGGAAGTGTTTAAGTACCCCAGAATTCTGAAGAAAGAATATTGTGACATATTTTAAAGTAACTTAGCACGCTAATGATAAAGATTGTGCTGCCCAGCTGTAGTAAGAGGCACCCTAAAATTGATTATAGTGAAATTACAAAACATTATAAAAAACACACATGAGATATACACAACAACAGTAATTCACAACAACGCAATTCAACATAACACAATATTTTTAAGTACACAGGCCAATGCAGACAATTACTGTCATACAAGTAACAATCGTTAATGAATCAATTTATTCACAAAGCATATTGTCTCCTACTACACAGACTTGATTTTGGGTTAAGTGAGTGAAACACTCCCAAAAATATTTCTTATATTCTTCTTTTTTATTTTAGACAACTAACACAAGCAAGATTCCCATTTCACAGGGAAAAGCACCATCATCAGTTATTAAGCTTACCTCTGGTGCCCTTCTCTGTAGGTTTTATATTGAGAGGTTGAGTTTTCAGACAACACTGAGCTACCAGCTTATTCATAACTTGTACACTTTTTGGCCACTTTATTAGAAACCTTCACCATGTAGCACACTTCCTTGTCCTTATCATGATATGTTACAATACAATAGGCTTTTCTGAACATGTCGTACATTTTATCAGCTCTTTTAGAAAACTGGATAACTGGAAGGTTTTTTTTTTTATAAAGCGAGCAAAGTTGGTCATGTTTAGCTAGACTTTTCTTCCACACAATATGCCAAATGTTGAATATAAAGTTTCTGATAAATAACTTCATAATAAGTTAATAATATAAAGGTTTTTTTCATGTAACACTACTGACTCTTTTTTGTGTTCAACCTGATTCTGTTCCAGAATGATTCCTATGAAGACGGAAAACACCAAGGTTTTTAACACGTAAAGCACATGGAACTCCCGCCTAGTAGTCTGAAGTTTCTCGTTTAGGGGTGCTATTAGCACACGAGTCACTTTAGTGTTTGTCATGTAGAGAATAAACAACCATGAACCTCAGCAGACTTTAATGAACACACGTCTGCAGTAACAAGTTACAAAATGAGAGGTAAAATAGCTTATGACCCAAAGATACTCAGCATCATTTATGTGATTTCCTTGAAGATTTCAATAAATCAGTTAAGCCCAAAAAGCATGTGAGCTATAGACTGCACTGAGCGCAACTGCACAAACTGTATTTGAGCCTTTCACTGTTCATTTGCGGCTGCTCAAACTGCCTGAACGTTTCTGCACTGGCCAGCAAATTTCTGCTCAAACTGTTTGAACGTCTGTGTTTTCATTACCACTTCAATGATTTTTAAGTGTTAGATTTCACTAAAGGCCTGTTTTAACTTTTGCTTTTTTAGAACAAAATTTTCTGCCCCTTTTTCTTTTTTGGACAAAAAACAAAACGGTGCATCCCTGTTTAAAATTACACACGGTTTCTTAATCCCCTCTACTCCGTCCATCTAAGCAAGTGCACATACAAGGCTGGTCAACTTGACATCATTTATCAGAACCATGCATCGTAATCAAGTATACTGTAAATATTGTCCGAATTTTTACCACCTATTGCTCTTTTTTGGCAAATTGTGAGGGACAATATGGCAATGGATGATATGGCAAAAATGTATTATCACAATAAAATGTATTATCACAATGTATTATCACAATTATCACAATATTATTCAAAGATATTTTCCAATACACAATATGCCACAGTACTTTTTCTGATATTTGGTAAGTTACTGAAGAATACTGATTCCAATGTTTTATATTCAACAAGCACATGCCATGTTGTTGGGATGTGTTTAAGTACCAACGCTCTCCACAAATTCTCAAGAAAGAATATTGTGACATATTTTAAAGTAATTTAGCACGCTAATGATAAATATTGTGATGCCCAACCACAGTAAGAGGCACCCTAAACTTGCTTATATTGAAATTACAAAATTAACACATATAAAAAATACATGTATACATAAAAATACATTAGACATGTATACATAAAAATACAACAACAAATCAAGTAATCAAGTATATTGTAAATATTGTCACAGTTTTTACTCACCTTGCTCTTTTTTGGAAAACTGCACAAAAGCATGATTAATTCTGTTTGACTGAACTTACTGTAGATACGGATATAAAATACAAATATTTTTATATGCATAGTTTCTGATAATGTTTTAAATGTGTCACTGCTGTTGACTGGTTCTTTATTGTCTGTTCCAACTTATCAAATCCAAAAAAATATTTTGATGTGTATCTTGTATCACGTAAATGTCTTTTAAGTATTATGACGTTACATCGCCCACCCCTAACAAAAAGGAGCTACAAAAGAAGGGTGTCCAAAGTGGCCAGTAAGTGTGCAGAGGTGCCTACAGTGCCTTCTGGGTACGTTTAAGGACCGTAACCTATGAGCTGCTTACTGCAGACTTCTCATATTTCCACACTGACTGTAAAACCCTGAAAATTTAATTTCACCTAATTCAGATGAACCGATGACCTTAAGTGACCTGCTCAAAATCAGAAAAAAAACAACAACAACTAAAAATAACCAACTTTTCTGAAGGGTTGAATCCAAAACAACAGTAACAACAGACAGACTTGACTTATACAACCCAGACCAATATCGGGTCAGCAGCTTGCGGGAGTTAAAGCTAGAATTATTTGCACACTCATCTGATACGCTGTGTTTAATTGATGCTGTAAAGTGAGAGGGCAGCAGGAGAGAAGCATTTTCAGACTCATTTACATGTAACATACACTTCCTCTTCGTCTCCTTACAAACTGATACGACACAGATAGAGTGATGACACACTGCTTGAGTCATCCAAAAGCATCACACTGAAACCACGAAATCAGTGGACGGCAGTGTGTCACAATACATGATTCGTTATTAGTTATCACTTTATCAGCCTTTGAAATACAGGTATTGCAGAAGCCTGCAGCATACAAACGAGCCTCTAAACCATTCTCAGTGCTTTTAACTGTGTATTGTGAGCACTGTGTCCCATCAGTTGTAGGTGAGTGTTTCTGAGGAAGTGGTTCGCCCCTCAGTCTGTACCCAGGGTCTCTCATGTATCAGCTTTCATGGAAAGCCTTGTCAACAAGGCATCATATTGCATCCTAGCAAAGGAAAGTGGGCAGGGAGAGGGGTAAAAGCATATACGTTATATGGCAAATCGACTTGAACCCCTCACTGCTGAATTGAAAGTCTTGTTGAACCTGAAAATGTGCATCATTAAGGCCCAATGTGCATGTGAGCTCTATGCATGGTGCAAACATTAACATATTAACTTTAACATATGAACTCAAGCCACAAAAATTGTACCATATTCTACCATATAAACACAACCATATCACATCTAATCAACATTCCCATTCTGTGTCCCGGTACACCCATATCATTAATGGATTAAAGCATTTTTAACATTCCACCTGTAAAATGTAGCAATAAAAGCATAATCAAATTTAATCTTTTAAAACAGGTGTGTGGTCTGAACGATGCTGCTGACATGAGATAAAGACTTGTTTATGGCCAATTCCAATCTGTCCCACCAAACATGGTGGAGGCCTGCGGTACAGGAGCTGGAACTGGGTATTTCCATCATTGTAGAACTGGGCTGCTAGACTCATGCTGGCGTCATTAGGATGTGCACTCTTTATTGACTGAATAGGTTTGTAACGCATACATACTGCTTATATACCGCAAGTATATATGTATACGAATTGTATATTGTATTTGTTATATATAAAGCAGTTGTATATGTAGATTAATTTACACATGTTAACCTGTTGAGATCATTTTTCACATTGATTAACTATATTTCCTTATAATGTTTCTTCCCATCACCTTACATTTTATAATCTATTCCTCTTTTGAAGGGCAATGTCTGGTCTTCCCTTTTTCATTGCTGGGGCATATCGGATTAGGGAAATTATGCATGGACACTTTTCAAACATGTTGAAATTTTTACTTAGTGGTAAATTACCCAACAACACTGATTTTCATATAACCTCCTTCACTATATTATTACTATATTACATGACTACATAGAGCTCACAAGACAGAACATTGTATTGCAGTTACACTGCTACATAAAAGAGTAGTCTGAATTATTTTCCCAACAATATGTATGTCTGGATCAATGTGGATACAAAACCCTAATAGAGCGTATGAATATCCTAACACTGGTTAGGATGCTTTCAGCATACAAACAGAATAAAAATATGTTCTTTGGCCTTGTTTGCATATTCTAAACAACTATATCAGTACTGCAAAGCCAGTATAGCAACAATGATTAACGAGCAATATTGTTTGCATCTTTTGATTTCAATATGAGCACATGATGAGAATACGCTTTCTGTGACATCAGTACTACAACGATTAACAAACAATATGTTGTGCAGTCTCAGTGCTCTTTTCTAATGACTCTTCCTACATCGCAAGGGCACAATAAGTTGGTGGGGCCACTTTAAAAACTGTGTTAACTGTGTGTTTGGCTGAGGGTGTTAATTTACATGTGAGCTAGGCGACGGTGTGTTTGTTAGAGGGATTATGAAGCAGAAGCTGCCTTTGGGAGATGATTTCCCACAGGGTTTCTGAATAAATACACCAGTCATTTTCACCTGTTTAATTAGCCAGTAAGAGACAAAAATTAAGAAAATGGTTCAGAACTGGGAAATGCCATATTCACATAATAAGCAGTGGAAGTCTGCATGGTATGAACAAATCTCTATTGCAATATGTTTGCATATTTGAAAAAATGCTAAATAACACATTTTTGAATGTGCTAAAAATCTAATATACTAATAACTACCAAAATGAGCTTGATATGCTTGGCATACCTTGTTTGGATATCTGAGTTACACAAATACCTTGATTCATCAAAACACCCACAGAAACACTCACCTGGAGCTGTGATTGGTTAAGCACGTATGTAACATATAATATTATATAATAATCTAATTTGCATACTGGAATATCACAATTATTTAACAATTAGCAAACATTATATTGTCCAGCTGTATTAAAGTCATTGCACAATATGATGTTTCTGAACGACTGAAGCAGTGTCTCGCGCCATCTCTATGGTAGCCACATGTATCATTTTATCACCCTCCTGTCGCTTTGGTGGCTTTGAGCTGTAAGTGGCCACCACTGGACTGACCCAAAGGAGGTGTCCTTTGAAGTGAACTTTGAAGTGATATTTCAAAGCGTCTGGCTAAACCAACAGCTCCAATAACAGCATGCATCTGATCCCTCCTGATTCTAAATGTAGCTACTTCAGTCCATTCAAAGCAGCCTTATGATCAGCCAGATGCAGCAATGGAATAGGCTATTAGACATTACAGCAAGTGGAGCAGATGGCATGATACCATTTTGTTTTCTTTTCCACTGCTGATACTGCAGCCTTCAGCATCAGCCCATACCAGTCCATATTTACTGTTATAAATTGTATAAATAAACTGTTATTAAGTGACTTCACCTATGCTAAGTATCGTAAAGTAACAATCTGTAAGATGATGCAAAACAATAGGGAGTAACATATCACCTGAAATGCAAAGTCTAGCCTCCTGCTTCTTCAGTTCTAATCAGTCTAGGAGAACCGTTGCAAGTTCAGCATCAAATGCAGTCAGAGCAGTGCTACCTCTTCATCCTCTCGTGTTGGACTCATTTGACTTGACGCAATATTATGATTTAGTACGGGACAGGGCTAGCTAAGTGACATGCTAACTTCAGTAGATATCTCTGCAATACCATACATAGACATTTTTAGCATAATGTCAAACTGTAATTTTTTTAAACTACGAGTTTTACATATTGCTCCTTTAATCTACATAAACACTCTATTACCCAAAAGGCAAAATATGAGTGCATTCTTTTTTTAGGCTATATCTGTTACAGAACTGAATCAGACGATTTTTTTTTTTTTCACCTCCGATATCCAATCCAGCCGTTTCAGCTGATACCCATCAATAGTAATATGCCATTTCTCCCAAAGAGTATGCTGCGGAACTGCATTAGTGTTATTATTATAGTGCATTATTGTAATAGCACTGTAATAAAGCACATGTAATAAAGTCACCTATCCACTTACAAACAAGAACAATATGCAGGGCTACAATACTGTAATTTCACTATTAAATCATCATAGACCAAAAAATACATTCCAGAGGCTCTTGCTGGAGTGTAGTAAGGCAGTGTTAGCTCTGTGTAAGTCATGTGGAGCTTGCTCCTCTAACGCACATCCACCTTAACAAGACGTTGAGTTTCACATTAATCCGTGCTGCTATGATGAAATACGCTACTACCTGCTCTCATTTCTTCTGTGTTTACTTCATTCATCCTTACAGGCTCATGCTGTCGGTTTCACTTGCAGGAGTAACCAAGGATTTGCTGCACTCTACTCTTAGTCAGCAAGTTAAAACAGACTGCCATGAATGAATTTCAGCACAACCAGCACAAACAGTATTACTGTCAGCATGAGCCTGCCCGAGCACGGCAGTGCACCTACATGCAACTGTACAGATAGACACAACGGCGGAGCTACAAGAGCTTAGCCGCCTAACCCGGTTTAGCTCGACTACGTGAGCCAGTGAAGATATTTATCACACATTTGCTTTCTTATTCTGTTACAATGATGTTATGAAACGAGTGTGTGAGTTACATACCTTTTTATTCGTCCTGTTTCTATCAGCTGGTGATTAAAATCCAAACCGGAGCAGCGTCTCCGAACATGTTTATCACATTTAACGCTTGCTGGAAAAATAACGCCTCCTATTGGCTGAGACGGGTCAGGTGACCAAACAGGGGCCAGGAGATAACGACTCCTACTGGCTGGTGGAGAGTCAGATGACTAAACAACGGGAAACAGCTTTATTAGCCATTCATCAACTGAATTGAACCGAATTGAAATTAATTGAAATTAATTGAACCGAATTTGAAGACTAATCGGAATGACTTAAAGCCTCCTGTTCAAATAGTTAAACTGCAGTCAAGAGAGAACGCCACCTATCGTCCAGCCGTGAACAAAGCTACATTAAACTGAACTGCACTGAAACACATGGAGTTGAATGGGCCTGTGATCATACAAAAAGACCTGCAGCTCTCAACGCGCGCCATATATTACAGTATAACTACTGAATTATAACAGGTATGACCTCCTGTGATAATTCTCTGAAATCATTTAATGTCTTTTATTATGAGCTGATAACATACATATACACATACACACATACATATACACACACATATATATACATACATATATACATACACACATGCATATATACATACATATACACATACACCCCCCCCCCCAAAAGACCACACACACATCATGTCACATATCATATATATCACATCATGATACATGTGAATGATTCAAGTTTCAGGCTCGGCCGTGCATATGACGTGAGCACGGACTGTCATCGTATTGCGCATATTACTTTCCATCCATGCTGTTGTGTTAGTAGTAGTTAGTAGTGTCCTTTGCAAGCGAAGTATACCTCAGAGAAGAGTTTGAAAGCAATTTGAGCAGTTGGAAGAGTTCAGTGTCTTTTATTGTCTTTTATTTTGAGCTGATCACAGGTTGAAACGGTCAATAATGGGTAAAGACACTGCTTACTGGTACGATAACTGAAAATAAACGGGAATAAAGGACTTGTGTCTGTCAGCATCTTACAGCTGTACTGAGCTTAATACTGGTGACTCCTTTTCATAAACCAAACGGAGTTGTTTAGTAGTTTATTGTCAGGCTATTTATTATTGTTCTTTTATATTTTATCTATTATATATTATATTTTATATATTGCATCTTTTATAAGTCCTCCAAAAAATGTAGCTGGTTTTACAGTGATAACACTGTGATGAGAATTATGGAACCCAGGCACTATAGCTGAGCAGATGATAGAAAATCCAAACTGCTGTTACTTTAATGGAACAATGTGTGACATTTTTAGCTTAAAACATTCAAAACATACAAACATACAAAATTAACTACAATTACCAACATAATTAGAAGACAAAACAGTTTATAACTGTTTTAAAGACATGTGTCTGTGTGTTGTGTTGCAAAGATATCTTAGCATGCTAACCAGCTAGCCCTGGTCCAGCCTGTCTGGTAATACCACTTTGTACCTCAAGACGCATCACTGTAGGTTTGAGCCAAACCAGCCCAAGAGGATGAAGACATATCAGTCAATCAATCAACATTCATTTGTATAGCGCTTTTTACAAGTAGTGTTGTCTCAAAGCAGCTTTACAGAAAGGCAGTTTATGCAAGAAAAAGAAAAACAATGGAGTCCATTTATAGACCTGGGTCCAAGCCCCCATCACTGCTCTAAGGGTGAATTCAAACCTCTCGCCAGTAATGTTGAAGCTCCAGCTCCTAGTTAGATCATTTAAGGACACCTAGCCAATGAAAGGAGGAGTAAACACAGCAAACTCTGAAGTCTTGGCAAGGGACCACTACCACTGCCGCTGCCCACTCCTGGCAAGAAACCATGTCCAGCAGCAACAAAAGAAGTGATACAAATAGAAGCAGAGTTAAGAGTTAACAACCACTGGAAAGGCTCTCAGTGAGTAAAGGGATGAAGTGTGGATGTATTTGAAATAGCATACTACAAACTACTTGGGTACTAAATCTACCTAAATGCAGTATGTAGTATGTAGTATGCAGTATGCAGTATGCAACCAAATTGTACACCTATAGTGCACGGAAGATACCTGGATTGTGTACTAGTTTCTAGTATATATGTTGAGCTATCTTTATGGTGTACTGCATCCCATCATGCACCATGGCCTCACCAACTCAGCCTGCTTCAGCCAAAGAAAATGGGGAAACACTGGGGAGCAGAACTCGGAGTATAAATGTGAGTATAGTGATTGTAGTGGGGTATGTTTTCATCAGAATGAGCCTCAGAAAGTTAAAATATACATGTTTGAAGATTAATAAAAGCACAAAACGTATTACTGTACTGCAGACTACACACAGGGGGAAGTATACAGTATGCAGTACATACTACTGTAGTATGCAGTACAGTAGTGAACCGTTTCAAACACAGCCTTTCATGCTGAACCTGCAGAGTTTCTTCTAGACTGGTAAGAAGTGCAGAAGACAAACTGTACATTTCTGGCGATATGTCGCCCCCTATTGTTTGGAGTATGAATTTGACAGATCATGTCCTCTTACAAATTGCTCCATTAAAGGGAACGGAATTTCTCTCGCTTTTTAAAAATAAGTTTGATGAATTACATACAAACCTACAGGGGTTGGACAATGAAACTGAAACACCTGTCATTTTAGTGTGGGAGGTTTCATGGCTAAATTGGACCAGCCTGGTGGCCAATCTTCATTAATTGCACATTGCACCAGTAAGAGCAGAGTGTGAAGGTTCAATTAGCAGGTAAGAGCACAGTTTTACAGTTTTGCTCAAAATATTGCAATGCACACAACATTATGGGTGACATACCAGAGTTCAAAAGAGGACAAATTGTTGGTGCACGTCTTGCTGGCGCATCTGTGACCAAGACAGCAAGTCTTTGTGATGTATCAAGAGCCACGGTATCCAGGGTAATGTCAGCATACCACCAAGAAGGACATTTTCCTCCACCAGCATCACGTAGTGACCTGGCCACTATCCTGCAAGAAGAATGGCTTAAAATCCCTCTGACCACTGTGCAGGACTTGTATATGTCATTCCCAAGACGAACTGACGCTGTATTGGCCGCAAAAGGAGGCCCTACACCATACTAATAAATGATTGTAGTCTAAAACCAGGTGTTTCAGTTTCATTGTCCAACCCCTGTAATTCCAGTGATAGGACATAAACACAAAATAAATAAATAAATAACACAAACAAATTATTTTCTAGTCCTGATGTGCGCTGTACAAAATGCAACTCAAAATGCAAGTCAGCTCAAAAATTTCTTCGATATACAGAATCATTTGTTAATTCAAAGGTTGGATAAACCTAATTCATCTGCTTGTAACAATCCTTTTTTAGTTTTTTTTAGGTTGAACCAACAAAACTCTTTTTACAGTGTGTGTTAATCTAAAAACAGTATAAAGAGAAGGTATTTAATATATATATTTATTTAACAATTTAATTCATTGTCTTGTGGAAACAAGCAGGGACATCCCTGAAAATTATGCTGTCATGATTGCCAACATGTGCCCCAAAGCATTAATGGTGCCTTCACATGTGTTACCCATGTCCAAACTGTTGAACCCTCAAACCATCCCTGCTCAAAATGACTAAGCATTTACTGAGTGATCACTTTATACCCAATCCTGAATCCTGTTTGCCTGTTTACCTCGAAAAAACTTCCAAATCAGGTATTTTTCAACATTCCAGAAATTTCCCAGTCTTACTTGCCCTTGTCCAAGCCTTTTTGGAGTATGTTGCAGGCATTGGATTTAAAATTTGTATATATTTACAAAAAACAATAAGGTTGATAAACTGCAATATTAAATATTTATTCTGTTTGCTGTTTTCAATTAAGACTCTTGTAAAACTTTACTGATCATTGTTTTTATCTGCATGCTGTCACAATGTTCTTAAAGCTGGATTTGTAAACAAGCTCATATATCTGCATATGTATTTCTACAGCATATACAGTCCACATTCAACATCCGTGAACATATTTACACATATACTCTTATTAAACCATCCCTCCTTCACATTAAAGGTTTAGATACACAGCAGCAAATCAGAACAACTTTATTTCACTAAATCTCAAAGGCACAGTAACAAAATCAGCCTGTCTGGATATTTCATGACTACACTGGTCAGTGATGGTCAGTGATGGACTTCAGAGGGAAAGAATAGCGACCTTTTAATGGTGAAGGGGGTTTACAGGTTGAAGGAAAATAAAGAGTTGGGGTTAGGAAATTTGTAATGTATATAAAGGTATGAGGTGTATCATGATATCACTGCTGTTAATGAGAACATGTTAACACCTTTACAAATATGAAGAAATGAGATAAGACCGAGACTCACTGAGACACAAGGATTGTAATCTGAACGTGCTGATGAACGCTTCACATGACCATATTCCCCATTCAGATACTGCCCTCTAGTGGAGGAAACACAGACACACACACACACACACACACACACACACACACACACACATCGTGGGTATGATTTTCTGCCTCAATGTAATTAAATACATTCATTAACCAACTCTCATGCTTACACACATGTAAACAAACACATACACACATACATACATACATAAACAAACACATACATACACACATACATACATACAAATTCATACATATATACAAACATACATACATATATACAAACATGCATACACTCATACATACATACATACACACATGCACATATACCTATAAACATACATACATATATACATGCATACATACAATGAACAATAATAACGGACTCTCTGTAAATGAAGCGGAGAATATGAGCAGTTTACTCTTAATTTTATTGTTTATATTATTCTACAAAATACAGAAAAACAGAGAAAATAATCCGTTTTCTGGTCTGAACGCTCCAAGGCCATTTCAGAGTTTTAGCGTT
>CM067494.1:12296403-12329996 GCA_034552555.1 Semaprochilodus insignis | reverse complement strand
TATATTATTATTTAAAGTATATATATATATATATAAGAAATATATATAAACTTTAAATATATATAAGAAGTATTCTGAACTTTAAAACATATACATATAAAAGCCTAAAATATATATATTCAATATATATATTATTTTAAACATGAATGTAATGCATTAGTGGAAGCCACTGTCCAAACAATTACACTCCATAACTTCACGTGGACATAAATAGTTTATTAACTCAGCATTTGCTGAGCATACTGTTTTAATAGAAAAAAAATATTATATACACAAAATATAAACACTGTACAATAAAACGATGCAATAAGCAATAATAACGATGATCTATTCAATATCCAGAAGGATGTGTAAGAGTTAATTACGAATGCAGTGCTGGGTCTCTACAGAGATCCACTAATTCTGCCTGAATCATCTTCTTCAAACAATCACCTGGCTGGTAAACCAGTCTCCCCACTCACTATAATAATCCATAATTACTTCCTTTTACTATTTACGGGGCCAGCTTAATGCTTAAATGCTTAAAACATGAAGAAGAAGAAGAAGAAGAAGAAGAAGAAGAAGAAGAAGAAGAATGACGTAATCATCGGTATTGCAACACTGGAACTAACAGCTTCATGTGAAACTACATTTTGTGTTTTGCAGATGTTGCCTAAAGATGAACAAGAATATCTCTGGTGTGAGTGTGTTCAGGTCTCTCTGCTTCCACACTCAGGCTACGATTAATCGCTCATTTCAGCCACTCGGAGTTTCGTAATAGAAGGAGACGTGCAATTATAAGAGCACAAACTGTGCGATATTTGTTGAGGGATGTTGTGATCTTTCAGCAGAGGGACTATGGAAGGTCCCAGAGAGACTACAATGAGATCCTGTTGATAGCTCTGCGCTGCTTAAAGCGCCCCTAGACCACAGGATGGTCCTTTCAGCTCAAAGTGTTTGTTCTTCAAGACACTTAATACCGTGAGTGCACAATAACAACAGCAGGAGAGCTCAGAAACACCAACTGGCCCTCTTTTTTTTCCTCCATCCATCCTTACTTACGTAGCGCTCTCCTGCCAACCTTACATTTTTGTAGGCCTTCCAGCATCGCTAATGTTAATGCTGATCCCACTTGTACAAAAGAGATGGGCTTACAGTGCAGGTGGTGAAATGTTGCTCTGAGCTAGTTTGGTAAAGGGCCCGCAGAAAATAAACGCCTGCATTGTCCTCTGGACTGAATGGAATCCATCATGGACTGGAACTCTTAATGCGCTTCAAGTGAACGACCCCTTAGCCAGAAAAACACTGTCAGCTGGAGCATCAAACCGGTTAAGAATAAACTCCAGACAAGCCCAATCAGTAAAGTTAGAGGTCAGTAGAAATAAGACTCCAGCACAGCAAACAAACAAGCTTGAGGGGGGACTTAAAAAACCCATGATTTCCAACATCATCCCAGCATTGTGAAACCTGCCCTTTCCAGAGAGACCTCCACGCATCAAAACTCTAACTCTTGCTCCACACTGCACCTTTTCTTCACATGGTGGTCTTTTTTTGTAGCAGTTCCACTGGATGATTGTATGTAGGTGGGGGTGCTTTTACGCACATCTGCAGCCCCCATAGCCTCCCTCTGTCTCAGCCGAACGACCGAGCCATTCGTCAGTACTCACCCATATCCGAGTCGTGGTCATTATGCAGATTAAAGACAGGTGCAGCCACACTTCCACAATAGAGGCCATGAAAGACGCGCTGCGAGACGCAAAAGGGTTCAGCAACTTCCATTACCTGCTTTCACCAGCACTCATAACGCTGCCGCACATACTGCCCGCCAACATACTTGAGAAAGTCTAATGGGAAAACGACTGAGCCTCAAAAATGGCTCTGTATAGTCCACTGCATAGGTCAAGGTAGGTAGCCGTGCACTTAATGGATGAATATAAATGCACATAAATGATCAGTATTAACTGTGAATGCATTACCTTCACAGAGACTTTTGAGATTTAGTCACAGTATTGGTCAACTTATAGACCCGGATGTCATACCACGTCTAATCAAAACCGGAAATGTGGAAAAACAGCTAGTCCCAATCATTTCTGGGGTGACTTTGGGCCATTATAAAAAAATCTATTTTTGAGACTTTATATAAAAAACAAAGGTCACATGCCTTTCAGGTGAGATCAAATGTCACGTGACTAAAAAGTACAGAAGTAAAAGTACACGTAACGTGTGACGTAACGTGAATAATATGTGACCATATGTTCATACGATCATAAGATGTGAATAACGTGCGATCACGTTACGTGACATCATGTGAACGTTATCCCAAGCGACGTAATATGAATAATGTAAGATTCCGTGACGTAATTTGAATAATAGGTTGTGATCACGCGTCATTTTGTAAAAAGCAAAAAATGTGCTCAAGTGACAAGCTATAGCATAAGATTACACTCGTGAAAAGCATAAATGACATAAACTTGATCGAAAAATAAAAAATGGAAAGGGCATACAAACGACACGTGACTATTTATAAGTGAAAGCCACGTGATTTGTTATGTTTATTTTTTTTAATATGTAAAATATTTTTATATGTTTGTATTTTTGTTATTTTTTATGAAACGTAACAATAATAATAAAGGAATATAAGTAATTATTTTAGGTACTACATCAAAATGCTTCAAAAAACGACAAAATACATACAATACAATACACATACAAAATACATACAATAAAATACAATAAAAAATGATACAGTAAGTCAGACAGTTAGCCTAAATAACCCACAGCTACATGAAAGGACTTCACTTCATAGCTACATATTTACATTCTGACAGGCCATGTTAACATCTTGCCACTGAAACACTTTTTGTTTAACTATATGAGCATCATATGAGCCTCATAACCTCTACAGACACTTTCCTTAAACATGGCAACATCACTGCAATGCACATAATTAGACGCTCTTTCCACATTTATTGCCGTTATTTGTTATTTCCTTATCTGTTATTTTTCCTATCGTCTCTTTTCCAGATCGTTCTCCTCTGTGACTCCTCCGGGAAAGCTGAGCGTTGGACAGAAACGACCTCCAGCATAAATTACAATCAGGAGAAGAGTCAACCCAGAGGAATCCGGTGATTTGGACTTCCATGTGTGGTTCAGTTCAATCACTGAGGGTCTGGTGCAGGCGGTGTTGAACGGCAGCAGAGCAGGTGAAGGGCGGGTGAAGTGGAAGGTCACCCCGACCTTTAGTGGTGTTGGTGGATGCCGCCTCGGCCCTCAGCTTGAAGCAACCTCGTTGGCTACATTCAACCGCAGGTGAAAAAGTTCACGGAAACGTTTCATACATTAAAAATGGGCTGTGTCATAAAGTTTATGAGATGGTTAAAGTCATTTTAGCATGTGGAAGTTGTGGAGTAATCAAACTGCAGGGCCACAAGGTCACAAATGCTAACGTTTACATTTTCTGCTACGCTAACTTAGCTAAGTAAACACACGCTGTGAGCGCCCGTGTAAGGTTCACTGTCGTTTCTAACATGAAGCTGAACATTTAGGACATATCAGAAACACAGGCAGATAAATAAGGCAGGCATTTTAGATCAGTATAAAAAGATCAGTTTTCTTCCATGAAATGCTACATTCAACCTCTAAGGCTGCCTCAGTTGTGTACTAAACAGTACTATGTACTAATCTCTAACAGTAAGAGGAAGTGATGAAGCTTAAGTCACACAGGACAGAGCTGGACTTTTTTTTTTTTTTTTTTTTAAGAAAACACAAATAAATAAACGTATTATTTAGAATACATGGATTTTTACAGGCTGTTGTAAAAGATTTGGCTTGAACTCACATTTACACTTCACATTTATTTCTGGTGGCTGTCTGACATTTTTTCAGAATTTTCTGAACGTGAGAAGCTCCTCCCTTTCTGCTTCCCCTTACATTGTGGGACAATAGTGTCCATCATTACAACACTCAAAAATCGACTGGTTCTAAGTGTATGTTGTGGGTTTTTGAGGATTCTTTCACTGTATTCGAAATTGCACACTGCTGTACTGCATCCTACAGTAGTATGTACTGCAAACTATATTCTGCCCCCTGTGTGTAGTATGCAGTACAGTAACAAGTTTTGATGTACAGTGTAGTATACTAATACAATACATTGGGACGCACCCTAAGCTGACTTTCCATCTTATGGATATGACTAGTTATCAATTTGTGGTTTGTTATCGTTGGTTTGCGATCATTCTGTTCTGAGCAATACTGCCAAATTTCTACATTTATACATAATTAAAGGTTAAGATGTTTGAACAAGTCGTTCAGATTGGTTTGATGCTACATTCTGGACAAACTCTAAAGTCTGAATTGTTCAATGAAATTGAAAATGAAATGAACATTCTGTATTGTCTTGGAATGATAAAGAATAAGCACACCAGCTCTCAGCAAGAAACCACATTTGAAAGCAAGTGACAAAATAGAAGCATAAAAAGAGTTAAAACATTGGCTTTGCTTTGCACCGCAGTAGATGTTCTTGACGAGTAAAGGGATGAAGTTTGATGCTAAACTCCTAACGATTCTTTAGACTAGTAAGTAAAGGGAGGGAGGGAGGTGGAGGGACTGTGTGGAACATGATTTCAACAGGTTATGTCATCTCACATATTGCTCCTTTAAAACAGTTGTCCAGATTGGTTTGGAGTGAAATGCTACAGTCTGGATAAACTCTAAAGTCTGAATGGTTTGCAGTGGTGGAAACTTTTAATATAAAATGGTTGCAACTACTCTGCTTGCTGTTTGCGACATTTTAAAGATTTTCTTAAGTTGTTGAGGCAAAATAGTTCCCAAATAGGCCATTTTTCACCGATTCACTATTATTTTACCATTATCTACATTCCATATAAAAGCTCATTGTAAATTCATTGGTCTTTATGGATAGCAGCTAAAATGGCTGTATTTGTGTTGCAGAGATAGCGACCCCTGGTTCCTGTCGCCGCCCTTGTAAATAAGTCTGTGATGGTAAGTTTCCCTACAATGCATCATTTCACATGAAAACTCTCTTAACAACTTTGTTTACATCCTAAAAACTAAATCATGCGGAAATATTGAACAATTGGTGACAGATATTACTAATAACAGATGTTTGCGGTGAAATCTGCTATTTACCTCTAGTATTACCTTTTTCCAGCTAAGACTTTCCGTTCCTTATCAGTAGTGCAGCTGGATTAGAGTAAAACAATAGTTTGAAAGTAGTTAACTAATGACTTAGTAAAGCCTTTACACACAAACGTAATCACCAACCTAAGCAGAACCAGTGCAGGCCAGGCCTGAGTTTGATAGTCCGCCCAGCCGCACACACGGGACAGTTGAACACGATTAAAGGAGCTTTGATTAATCTAACGTATGTGCCAAAACTGCACATGCTGCGTATGATCCCAATTAGACTGAAACCCAACTCGGCCAAAGCGCTGCTCCACATTTCTCCAGCCATGCTTTGCCTTTTGTTTTCATTGGACTGTCTTTGACAACACGCTTTTTAGTCATTCAGTTCAAAAAGAAATTGCAAGTGATAATGTCAAACGTATGGCCCTCACGTTAGGAGAAGGATGCGGTTATTACTGTTGGATGCAGTCTGCCGCGGTGGTGGCTTTGCGGCATGCCTGCACTTTTAAGATAGGAGTCCTATTCATTTAGGGACATTACGAATGCATGGCCCGGACGGGGAAATCTTCTAAAAACCGTCTAATCTCACGCCGCCTTTGGCTACATGAGGCACGCGTAATATTTTACAACCTACAATACAAGGCCACGGCTGAAGAATGGCAACTTGGTGACATTTTTATGACGCTGCAAGGTTCAAACATACGGCCCTGTATTTAAGGGTCTCTATGCCTCATGTACATGTTTGGGTTGACTTACGGCCCATTCATTGGGTTTGAGCGGCCATAGAGCTTCTGGGAGGTGTCGTTGAGACTGAGGAGGTTGAAGAATTGAGGTGATGAGGAATAAAGTCTCCACTGTTCCTCCGGTCTGCAGGCCCATGCCAGGCCGAGGGCACTCACCCAAAGCCACCCTTTAAAATAAACACTATTTGTATGTGTCTGAAAGCTTAACGGTTGCAGTTTATAATTTGCAGAGGCCAAAATGTGTGTTCTGCATGGTTTAGCCATCAAAGGGAGGCTTATAATTTGCTTTAAAATACATGCAGTACATAAGTCAGGCCTGCAGTGTTAGCGATGTATGTTTTTACAGACAAAAAGTAATGCTGGTAAAGTCAATGCAACATTATTCTCAACCAGCAAAAAAAATGAATAATGTCAACGACAGTGTTGCGATTGAATTATCATTGGAAGAAGAAGGATGAAAAATGTAATGCTCCTAAAGTGCTTTATTCCTCACTCATAATGAAACCCTATTAAAAGCAATATTTCTTCACGTAAGTGTGGAGCCTTCTCCTAAAGTGCAGCAAATGACTTCTCAAAGACATCAACCTAATGGGGGAAGGCATTAGACCACATAAACAACAGCATCATTCCAGCTGTTCTCCTGCCAATGCGATGCTCCTATTTTAGCCTTCACCTCCTCCCGCCTCCCCATTTATCCTCGCAGCACAGTTTGCAGGAAACGTCGGCCCTGCGTGATTGATGTGAGATGGGTGCTTCCCCGGCTTCATGGTCAAATAAAGCAAGACAGCTGTTGGGAGAAATCAAATTCCATGCAGGAGCTCGGAAAGGCTTGTTTTTTTCCCCCGCCGTTTTTAACGGAGCCATTGGCTTAGAGCAGACGAGTAAATAAAAAAAACATGGCCATGATGTGGCAGGAGGTCACCGGAGCCCTCATTATGGAGCAATTACTGCACAAAAGCCCCTTTCCTTTCAAAATACAGCCCCAGAGTCAACCCCACTTTTCAGGGCTTTTTTAGAAGGAAGACCTGACAAGAGCATAGAGGATGTTCTCTTCTGGGGCTTCAATAACAAGTTCAAGCCCAGTGCTCTTCTCAAAAAATTTGGTATACTCTTCTGGTTTGCTGTAAGTCCAGCTGAACTCAACATGCATGTTCTCTTGGTGTTTGTCCCAAAGTGATAGATTTGGTGAAAAATCCAATTCAGATTTAACTTCTTTAGTTTTTTCACTGGGGCTATAAGGTTAATGGAGCTAACAGGTGGCATAAGCTTAGCTGCCTGTTCTGCATGCCTAAAACATCACAAACCTGCCTGAAACTGCATTAATGAATACAGTTTGTAGGGTATGGCATATTCTTATCTATAAAAATAGACAAAAGTACATTAGCGTAGCTAAAAACAGCAGTAGCAGGCCTCCGAAGCCTGAAGTTTGTCTCTATTATTTGTGCATTTGTATAGATAACAGTGTGTCACGATTGTCAAAAACTATATAAGCAGTCTATTTGCGATTACTTAAAAACCCAACATGGTTTAAGGAAGTGTCTGATGAATTAGGCATGCAGTTTGTATGATGCTAAACTGGTGGCTGTACACTTCCGTTACTTGTTAGCTACTTGTTAGCCTGGTAGGTTCAGTGCAAACCTGCAGAAGCAAATGTCCTGCCCGATAATTCTGGGGGAAATTGTATAAGTTAAATATTTGGCTGAAGCATCACAAAAATGGAGCTTTGGAGTATTCAGCTCGTATCCTGGCCCGGTATGGGACTGTAGTACAGTAATGCTTTAGACACTGGAAAAAACCAAAGAAGAACAGATATAAATAGAACACTAGAATACCACAATATTCACAGTAGTTAAAAAGTTAAAACAGCAACCTCTGTAAAAGCCTGTCTTGTTTACATCAAATAAAAGAGCATAATTGTTTATATATTTATTTATGTTGAGAAAAGTACTTACAAAAGTAAGAAAATGGCTGTTGTAGCAGTGGTAATACTGGCTGTATGCATTTCTGTATAATTACACAGTCCTTTTGTTTATTTTACTGATTCAAATTGAGATTGTGGTAAAGTGAAGGAAACGAGACTCCCCTTTTCCAGCTCTGCGGTACCAGCGGAGCCCAAAACATTTACAAATATTTGTCTATATTCTCATTTCATATTTAGAAACTGATCCGTGATCAGTAGAATATGCTCCAAAACAATGGCGAAAAGCCAAGGGGAAGCTACTTTTGTGCTGTGTGTGTCAGACAGTCCTCTATTTACTGCCATCTCCACACAGTAATCTCATAATCACTTCAACTTCAATAAGCTGCAGTGCTCCCTGCTGAACAAAGCTTGCTTCGGCACGGAAAAAGCAGTTCGCCCAAATTGTTACTGCACCAAAAATGTAGTCAGCCAGCCAAGATGTATTCAGTGTCTGAGGACTGCTTCTAAAGTTTTATACTGGATCTGTGAGGCTAATGCAACTAAGTAATGAAAGCCTTCAACCACCAATTATGATGGTGCCAACTGCATGCCTATATCGCCACACACTTAGCTCAAGCTGCCAGAGTTGTTCAGTAATCTAAAATGGACTTGCTTAAGTGGTTTCTGACACTGTATCAGTGGAGAACCCTGATGGTCTAATGATTTCTGGGAAGATATTTAATAGTATTATACTTGTTGCATTTGAACTCTGCAAGTACTGTAGCATTACTCTTATGTCATTGCTAAGTTTGGGTTGGAAACAAAAGAGTTGAAGATCTTGAAACAGCTAATGGAAGACTGTCCATCAAGATGTCTTATTCTATGTGGCGTCTAGGTAGAGTGCTCCTATTGTTAAGCACTTCAGGAACTGGACAGAAGGCCTTTGGGCTGTTTCACGTGTACAACTTCTGCTTGGCATGAGTGATGTGGCAGTGTGACTGAAATGCCCAATCATAAGGTAGGCCTTCCAGGAAATGTGTATGCAGCATGAAATGTCTATTTTGTTTGATAATGGCCATGGATTGTAGGAAATCCATTTTTTGATTGTTTTATTTGGGATTCTAGTTCATTTCTATTGTTTTTCATGGTATATTTCACAGTGGTTTGCTGTGTGGCATGTGTGGCACATGAAACAAATTAGTGTCAGTGCCTGCTCTCTGGGATGCTTTGTCACACTGCTTTGCAGCCTGTGCGAACCCTTTATTTTCAATCTAGATGGTTTTAGAAATCCCATAGTAGTATAATAGTTTTTGTACTCATTGTTTGTCTTTTAATAAGTATCAGTTATGATATTTATGTGCTAAATTGAAGGTCTGGCACATTAAATGTCATGATATATACAATTATACATTGGGCGGACCTTGCCATTTAAGCCTTTTCAAGGAAGGCTGAATGCTCACATTTAGAGAATGTGAGAGAAAGAAATGTAGTTCACAATTTTATTCAACTCTTCTGAATTCTGAGAGAAAGAATATGAGAGAGTTTACTATACTCAGTTTAAAGCAGCATTATGTAAGAAATGGTATTGTTTGCTCTTAAGTTACCAAACGAGTGTAATCTGTTGTGTCCATGAGCCTTTTTGATGGATGTACACACAATGAGGAGCCAGATTCTGCCAGGGAGTCAGACTTTGGCACAACAGCAGACAATGTCAGAAGAGAAAGAACCACCTCACATCTTACAGGATTTTATTACAGGAGGTTTCTTATTTGGTGTGAGATTCCCAAAGACTGACCAAATGTTTTGGCGTGAGATGAATTTATTTCTTTGCATGCCAAACCTGAAACAGGACTGAAGTTAGATGGCTTTTGGCATCTGGAGAAACTACAAAACTCTGTGACATAGGAATGCCACAGTTAAAGTTGCAACCTACATCACAACCTTTTATAAATTCACACTGGCAGGGTGTGGTTTGTTGGGCACTCTTACAGCTAACGTACCTGCTAATTTCCCAACCACATTGAGGTGCACACAGCAGATAAGGCCAAAAATCCCTTGTTGATTGTCATACACTTGTGCATGTTGGTGTCAGCGCTTGCTTCAGTGGTTTATCTGGCACTTTTTTTTATCTGCCACCAGATTGCTTGGGTTACAACATCATTCAGACTGATTAGCTTAGCTGCTGTAGGCTTCCCCCAGCCCTGATGTACGGTAGATATTAACGAATTTGCTGTTTTTTACCACTACGCATTTGAGGTATATGCTGAAATGATCATTATTCATTATTCATTTGAGTCATTCATTTTCAACTTAGGACACAACTGTATTATGTAAAAAAATAAAATAAAAATTAAACCTTATGTATTTACTTTTCCCAGGCAATGGGATGAGCATTAATGGGTTGTAAATGAATTCAATGTAGTTTCAAAATGTAATTTTAACAGTTTAAGTGCACGGATTTATGACAGATTCAGTTTGCTTTAATCTTATGAATAATTCCCAAGATACGCACTATGCACTCCAACACATCTGCTTTTTGCAGGCTAAAGCAAAGCAATGCATGACATAATAACTCCCCTGAAACATGCAGCTCAGTGTCCAGAGAGCAGTTCTTGTTCTACTTTTCACTCTGATCCATTTATACCTTCAGTAATATTAGCCCTGATTTATTCCTCAAGCCTAGCTTGGAAGGCCTGGATCTCATAACCTGAACATCGCACCGTTAGTAGCTCCCCAAACCATGTAAACATTACGCAGTAAGTAATGGTCATTGAGCAAAGTGTTTTTTTAGGCCTTTATTCTAAATAAAGTGCCACAGGACCATTCATACATCAGGATCATTGCGATGCTGTGGGTCAGGATATGGCTCTAGTGTGGTTTGCTAGTCATTAGAGGTCGAGCGATGAAATAATGCGTCTTTGTTTCTGCTGTTTGTTAGCTGAGATGCTATCTCACATCCTGGAATGTTTTCAAGTCTTCCGTTCATTTTCATGAAGTGAATGCTCGGACAGTAATGGCCTGGAAAATAGTAGTAAATGTATTTATGTTGTATAACTCATCTGGAATGGCCACTGTTGTGCTGTCCTTTTGACCATGATTGGTCAGTTTTTCTTTTTTTTTTTCAGGTGATAACGATTATTTTCAGGTTTGACATGACGTTTAATTCTGAGCTCAAGATTTGATTACATTTTTAATACTTTGTGTTAAAGAAGTGTATAGATTTTACAGAACTCCAGATATATACATCACAGACTGGTTTGGCTCAGAAAAACAATAAAGCTCACTGTAAATCTTTAGATCATTATCAACAGATCACAGGAATCAACTAAAACATACAAATAGTATATTCCATATCTGACACAAAACGTTAAAAGTGCCATAGAATGCATTTATCCATTTATTTTTTACATTTTAAATTGTTCTTTGATGTCTACATAGAAGGTATATGATTTCGGTCGGGACAAAAAATGTATAGATGCGGTTTTACACACCCATTTACACCCCTATTGTTTGTCTCTAGTACGAAACAAGCTGTTTTCCCATTTTTGGTAAGCTTGTGAATAATTTGATGAGCTTTGGTCTGATTTGCTGGTTTACAGCAACACTCGAAGAAATATGCCGAAACAGACAGACAGGAAAATAAAATAAACCTCTGTGTAATTAGCTAGATCATACTATTTAGTTAGCTATGCTAGTTACTTCAGGCTTGCTAGTTAGTCTATACTAAGTTGTATACTAGCCTGTACTTTCAGTCTTGTCAACAACACAAAGCAAATTAAACTTGTTACTCACAATGTAACTTGCAGTTTAAGCATTGTTACTTGCAGGTTGGGGTTGTGATGCTAATAAAGGTGGAACTGCCCCTCTCTTCAGTATCCTCAGTGTCAAATGCTGTGTGAAGCCTTTGCACAGTTGTTTTCCAAGGTCTGGTAAACTGTCCAGACTGAAATGTAAGAGCAAACTAATAACTTTAAATTAAAGTTGTCTGGGATCCTGTTAAAATTTGTAGGAGCTGAAGCTGACTTCCTTTACACTAGCTTGTTTTTGAGTCCACCTTTGGTATCTGTACCAGCTGTAACATTTAAGGTGGAAATTAAATTAATTACATTAAATTAAGAAGTTGCAAATAGCTTCATTCAAAGATGAATGTCAGCCATCCCTATTGACAGTTTGGTATGAAAAGTGGCACCATCGACTTCATGCTCAGAATGATAGATTTCTCCATCTCGTCTGCCGTTTTCATTGCTTTTGCTTTATTGATAATTTTGGAGGTGTGAATATTCATTCAAGACATGTAGCAGAAGACGTGTTCGAATTGGCCTGTTTTGCTTCCCTCTTTTGCAAATGTGGGATTTGTATGTGAAGGAAGAGACAAAAGTGTTCACGCATGTTCATGCAAATAAAAATAGAAAACACAGTTATGGCAGAGTTAAGTAAGGAGAGTTTGACACACCTTTAACTGTAATTAACTATATCCATATATTAACTATATGAGAAGATATAAGATGCCTTACTGATGAAGTAATAATATTGCTAGGGCAAACGTTTATGATAATGTTAAATAGTATGTTAGCGCTAAGCTAATGCTGGTGCACACTTTCATATTTTGGTCAGTCTATATAAACAAAAAAGTGAAAGTCGTCAAAAACATATTTTGCCTTGTAAGTTGTAGTTCTAAAATAACTCTCTTCCTGAAAGTATCCAGAGAAACAGCTCCTTAAAAGACAAACGTAAGCCTTTCACTCAACTATACCTACATCACATCCCATATATGCCCATGCATGTTCAGCTCCTTAAGTTCTGACCAATGGTTAAACTCCCTGACTGTATCTACATTGAGATCACAGGAAAATAAATCCTTTTGGATAAATTTCCATTGGGCTGTTTCCAACCAAAACTTAACAGTGAAATAATAACATTACATTAATACTTGCAGTGTTTAAATGCAACAATTATGATGATATTATTATATTAAATTGAATACTTCTCTGAAGGCCTAAAAGGCCCTCAGGGATCCCCACAAATAAAATCCTGCAAATGAGGCAAACTCAGAGGAGACTGAGAGGCGTATCGGTAATACGGTTTACATTTCCATACACTCTTTCTCGTTCATTTTTTCGTTTATTAAATTGTTTTTCTTATAAAATGATGTAGGTGCAAATATGACAGTATGCTCAGTCATGCCTACATCTCTCTCCATGTTCAATCATTCAATAATAACAAAGCAGGGGGGAAAATCATGCAGAGAATTGCAGGATTAAAACTGCAAGATTTCTGTGGCAGCAGAAAAGCCTCCATAGTTAGCAACCAGATGTGGCATATGGAGTGAATACAACGGGGAAATTGCATCATCGAATTCAGTGGATTTGAGTCTCATCAGAAAAAATACGGCTCTTAACTAGAAGTGCAGTTCCTCTGTTCTTTCCACAGCATTTTAGCAAACTGGGGAAAGTAGTTCACCTTGTCCAAATTATTACTCTAACCTACATGCTTACCTCAAATGTAGTCAATCAGTCAAAATCTAATCGGTTTCTAAAGTTTGCCTCTTTAGTCTTGTACTGGAGCTAGGTGGCTAATGTAGCTAATCAGTAGTGGAACTATATACCCCACCACTTAGCACTGTGCAAACTGCATGACCTAAAACATGATAGACTTACCATAAACAGTGCGGAGCTGTTAAGTAATTTCAGGATGTGTTGCATATGCGGTTTCTGATACTGTATGACATACTGTTATCTATAGAAATGGACAAACCTTAACCAGTTATGAGGTAGTTTGTAGCAGCAGATGTTTTGAATCCTATTTACAATTGGTGATTATAAACCGGACTATACAGCCCACATTATTTTTTCTGCTATGCAGCCTAATTCACCAAGCATAACAATTAATGTTTACTTCTAATTCACGCCTAAAACACAGCTGACCTCATCTCCATTATCTTTACATTAAACTGTGCTCTTCTGTCAATCTAGAAATCCAAATGCATGTGGTAACAAATTTCCTGTTAAAATTTGTCAGTCAACATCCTGAACATTAAGACTATGTTTACAAATGATTGACCAAATTAAGTACATCGTTCTCATGTATACTCCTACATACACACAGTGGAGTATGATAACTATTAAGCCTTAATTTATTCAGCCATATGAAACCCAGGCCATGTGCCTGAGCCAATCAATCTGTCCGTTAGAGTGATCACAAGAGTTTATATGACACGGCGATGGACAAATATAGGCAGCCAGGCCTGGTTTACACCCATAAACAGATGTTTTACATCAGACACTGGAGGTCTTTGGTTAAGCAGACCCGGCGAAGGGGTACTTAACTGACCCCAATCAGGGAACATATGAATACCTGCCAGAAAAGAAGTCTCATTCAATTAATGAGGCTCCAGTTTCCACTTTTTAGCTTTGTAGCTTTAGCTTTCACGTATGCAGCTGAGCTAAACAGCAAGTCCCTATTCTTTATAGTAACGATGAATGAAAAAAGGCTCTTTCCAAGGAAAACACCAAAACCACCTTTCAAGTGCGAGACAAAAATGGAAAAGGGTTGTTTGGACTGCAAAAAAGAAATAAAAAATAGGAAAAGAAAAACTAGTTAAGAGGATTTCGTAAGAAGCCCACCCAGTCCATAGAGCCCCATTCAGGTATTAGCCTACCATTCCTTTTAGGGAGTCATTCAGCAACAGCTAATTGGGCATTAATGTTCCAAAAAATCTAAATGAAAAAACACAGAAATTGCCAAAAACATCTCGAAGGAACACGTCTCGCGGTTTGTCGGGGAGAGCCGTGGCCTGAAGCTGGCAAGAGATTTATGACATGCTAACAGAGCCGACGACAGTGCAGGCCAGGCTGAAGGCCGAGAGCGCGTGCATTAAGGAGCCGGCTCTATTAAACACGCTGATCAAAATATTAACGGTACGCGTAAACACAGGCCCTTTATCTGACAGCCATTTACATTACAAAAGCCTTAATCCAGGGGCTAGCGGGGGCTTCCCTCATTAGCCGTTGGCCTTTACCTCACACTTTGCCGCCACGCTTGCAGGTGGATGCACTACTCCAGGCCGCTATTGTGTTTATGTTAACTTTTCATAAGCCCCAGCTTCGAATTTGTCAAACTGCATCATTGTTTAACTACATGCCAGTCAAACGTAGCGCTGCCAGATGGGAGCCTTTCCCCCTTAACATTGCCCTAAGCAAAAGAGTCATGCGCAGTTTTACAGGGTTTTTTCACAACTTTCCTATTTGCACTCTCTCATCTAGCCTTTCCCGCATGGGTCAAGGCACAAGCTTGGGCCTGAGCTGACCAGGCAGCTCATTTTAGCTGGACAGCCATAAAAAAAGGGTTCAGCTTTCTGTTTCATGGATGCTAACAGGTTTTTGGAAAAGAGGAAAAGTGCTTTTGTGCTGTGGTTAGTTCAATATCCACTAATTAGCAATGTGTTGATCACATCATGGTGAATAGTGGCTATATGCTTCTATTCATCATTATCTGTATTAACATGTTTGGTTGATATATTCCATGGGCTATTATCAGGGCTTTTGTTTGAGTGGTATATAGGCACATACAGCTAAGTGAGCTCTCCTGTTGGTTAGACTTCCAGTAGCTAGTCTGAAGGCTAAATGCGACAACATAAATAGGAGCTGACAGTGGAGTCAACCAGTCATGTTTTGATTTATAGCATGTGGGACCAGTTGTGGAAAAAGCCCTTTGGAAGTTCTAGATGCATCACTGATGTAAATATGAGCCATAGTCTAGCCAGGTTTCAGTCAGTGGATAGAAATGGAAAACAGCAGGTGATTGCTGCGACTGAAGGAGCCTCTGTAAAACTTCATCATATGAAGTAGTATATTTATTAGTATGTGTTACAAACTTTAAATAATACATGGAATGTATTTAACAATCCTCAAAAGTTCATGTTTCATTTAAAACGTAATCTAAAGTGATTTGCTGCTAGCTTAGTTTTTTAAACCCGTAGGGGCGCTAAGAGAAATTATATATGTTTTGGTCAAGTTTTGAAATTCATGGCCCGAACTGAAAAGAAACCTGCCTGTTAAGATATATTGACCCCCAATGTGGTGTCCATGTCCATTACAATTCAAACAAGTTGTGTAAACCAAGCTAAAAACCCTTTTACTAGTAGACTGCCATTTTTGTTGCTGCATCAACTGAGGTACAGCGAGCTAAATCTCATTTAACTCCAATACATTACTCATCCTTTCCAGCTTTAGATAGAACATAACATCACTCAAAAGTGTCGAAAATCGTATTTTCCGTAGGACTGACTATACTGCAACCATAAGGCATCATCACAGTGTGACAATGGTGTCCTACTAGTAGAGGAAATTTAGCTATATGCCATGTCTTCTCTGTACTACACCAAACATTTCCATGTCATATTTTGGACTTGTGCGCTGTTTTAAGACATGCACATCAGGGTTTCCTTGAAGACCTGGCTTTAATAGTCACAGTTAGCATGTAACTCAGTGAAACCAACTGGTGGCTATACAAGGTCATACACTGTTAGCATCATTAGCATTTTCTAATAGTCTTAGTTAATAATCTTAAGACTTATTGTTTGGGAACTAGTATGAATAATTTGAAGCTGCTCTGTGAGTTATGTAGTTATGAGAGGGAGTAAATCTGGATCCACATATGGAAGATATGTTTTACAGGGCCAAAAAAAAGTACAAACTGAAAGGCAGCAGAAAAAAAGGAAGTGAATTTGTCACTTCATTAGAAAAGAAGTGGACCCACCACAGGCTGAGATTTAAAAAGTAGCCATAAAGAGGGACGGGGTGAGGGCGTTTAAATGTGTGGATGTCAGAAACGAAAAAATCTAACTGGAACCAGAGCAGTAAGTAATAGTTAAAAGTGGAAGGGGAAAAATGAGAAAGTATGTTCTGTTGGTGCTGCACCTGGTGTGGAGCGGAGACGTATTTTACCAGATGTTTGCCGAGAGTGGGAGTCAAGAATGTGTTGATGTATTTAAGACAATCAACAAAAGATTAAGGATCCTAATAGCGATTGCGGAGCTTTTGTTTGGACAAGTTGAAAAAAGGCCCAAAAATAATATTTACAGCGGAACAAGTATCTTTTCGCTGGATGGTGAATGGGCTCCGTAAGTGCTCTGCATCAATTTGGCCAACTAATGTTGGATTCCTATTTTCGGAGCAGAGCTCTTTCACCATCACATGTTACAAATGAGCTCTTCCATTTCGCTTGTCCATTTCCAGGCTGTTTTGTGGGCCCATCTGGCCCTATCAGGGTTTCGGCCCCAAATCTAAACAGGTTGACGTTCTGCAGGTGTGGGACCGTGTCTGCTTGCACTTTTGCAAAAACACCAAGATCAAGCAACTTCCTCTATGGTTTATAAATGAAGTCGTAAGGGTCAAGGCCCCCATCAGCAGGCCTGATCAATATCCTTGCCTTCTTCTGCCTGCCATCCTTGCAAGAGAGAGCAATCACGGCTTAAGGGGGCACTGTACTGGTTAAAAGCAGTTTGCTATGATGTTCTGTCTTCTAGAGTTTAAGTGTTATTCTGCCAAGTGTCTTATTAGGAACAATATGTGTATAATATTCACTTGCACATTTGTTAACGTCTTGTTAATGACTAATTGAGTGTATCATATGATTGCTGTCATATATATTCAGGGGGTTTGTATGCTATGAGTGGTAGAATCAGTAGCTTAGAGTCACAAGGGACCCTGTGAGTGTGTTTTATTTATTTATTTATTTTTGGTCGTAATATTTGGAAATATCAAGACAGGAGAAATGAGGAAAAAAAGAGAATTGTGTTTTGTTGTTTACATAATCTCCACATACCTTATGTTATTGTTAAACAAAAAATATTCTATATAGCAGGTCTGAAAAAACTGACACTGCAATATATTATATATGTTGTGATTAGAATAAAATATTCAGGAATTTTCACCTGACTTGAACATCAATAATTGATATACATTAGTCACTGTAAAATAATGAAGGATAAAAAAAATAATAATAAAAAATCTGACAAATGACTTTCTAACACTCTTGTGGGTGTGAACCATGTTTTCTTGGACTTTTAGTGCTCTATAATCGGTTTCTATACACCAAACACAATAGCAGTTTAGCACTGTGACTACTCCTCTATGTGTATCCTTAAATCAGTCCAGTCCAGGAGTCCAGGAGCCACATACGTTTTTCTTTTCTATCAAACAACAAAAAAGTTGCATGTTTCATTTAATTTGTCATACTTAATTGTGCAGCCCTGCAATATAGTATATGTATATCTTACATATAATGTATGTATAGAACAACAACAGCCACCTCCCCAAGCAGAGCATCGCTACTGTAGCACACTATATGGACTCATATCTGTGCAATTACACATGGACATTTGTATAGTTTCTTATTGTATTTTAGCTTATGTTTTATCTAAAAGTAGAGATTCGTTTATTTTTTGTAATTTCTCATTTTGTATTTTGTATATCTTGCACTTTTATATCTTATATGTGGTCTGTAAGTGTGCAGAAGCAGATAAACATGAATACAGCATAAAGTAACAAGAATGCCTGATCGTGAGCTAGTTTAAAAAACAATGCTTGGTTGCAGATTTCTCCTGGATGCCTCCAGCAACACATGGATTTGTTCAATTCCAATTCATCAGCACATTTGATTTAACATAATAAAGCACTGATTAATCAAACCAGTTAATGGACAACAGCTTCAAATAATACTGGGCTTCATTGAGGAGCCGTGTGGAAATGGTTAAACTAACATATTGACATACATAAAATAACTACTTAGTGTATTATTATTGAAGTATTAGTGGTTTTCTGAGCAAGTAATGAATGAACTAATATAAAATAGTCCAGCATATATATGGAATATTTATTTAGCAAAGGCATTTGGCGCTTTTCTGTTTGTATGTGTTTTTTTAATTGTCGTTTCAAGTCACCGGTAGTTTGTACCATGGAAGAAACGTTGTAATGAACGGAGCGATAAAAATTCTTCGGAATGAGCTGGAATAAAATATGTTAATTAACGCACATTCCAGCTAAGAGCTGTTGACGGAGACAAAGTGGTAATATTCACTTGTGTTCTAGCACACATTGTGTTTAAGCTTCTGATAAGTCTGTTTTGTAAATTCGATGCTTCACATCTAATATGTACATGATTTGCACAGTTCTTTTTGTCATGGTAACCATATGGTAGCCATAGCTGTCTATCTTATGGTCTGTCAGTCTATCTAACCATCCCATCCACTTCATAACCTGAGGCTACACAAGCTAGTTTGATCGCTGCCTTCATAACTCTCTTCGGATGTTTTAGAGGAAGAGTCATTGCCGACCCTCTTTCTTTCTGAATATCCTCCCTTCCCCCCTTTTTCTCCCAGTGCCATGCGGGTGAAGGAGCAGTGACTGTACGAGCTGCTGAAAGGCCCAACCTCCGCAACCTTCTGCTGTCATGCTGAAATTAATAACCGCTGATTTGTATTTAATGCTCAATTTCCTCTCTATTATTGCAGCAGAGCAATGCGGGCTCGGTTAGAGAGAGAGGGGCCACATGACAGCTCTCTCCCTAGCGCTCTCTCTCACTCTCTCTGTCACTCTTTCTTTCTTTGTTCCTGTCCTTTCTCTCTGTCACTCTCTCTCCTTCTCCCTTTCTCTCTCTTGATTTCTCCTCTCTCTCTCTGTCTGTCTCTCTGTAACTCTGCTGTCTCTCTTGAGTTCTCGTTCATCTTTTATTTCTCTCTCTCCCTGCCTCTCTGCTTTTCTCTTTCTCTCTCTCTATCTTTCATCCTCTCCCCCTTTTCCCCTCTCTCTTTCATCCTCTCCCCCTTTTCCCCTCTCTGTCTCTCTGTCTCTGTCACTCTCTTTCCTTTATCTCTCTTTATAGTTCTTTCTCTCCTTTCTTTTCTTTATCCCTAGTCTCTTTCTCTCTCTCTTTGTTTCTGTCATTTCTCTCTCTCACTCTGCTGTCCCTTTTTAGTTCTCTCCCTCTTCTCTTTTCTTTCTCTCTTTCTACCTCTCTCTCTCTCAATCTCTTTTCTCTTTTCTCTCTTCTCTCTCGCTTTCTCTTTCCCTACATTCTTTCTCCTCTCTCTATCTCTCCCTGCCTCTGTCACTCTCTCTTCTTTGTAGTTCATTCTCTCCCTTCTCTCTCTCTCTCTCTCTCTCTCTCTCTCTCTCGCTCTCTCCCTCTCTTTCTCTCTGTCTGTTTTCACATATGCCAAATGGTTTGCACAAATGTTGCATGCATGTCAAATAGCATCTCATTACGGCCGGGTTTTTCAGGATTTGTATGGAAAAATGAACTACAAGCTGCTGTGTGTGTGTGTGTGTGTGTGTGTGTGTGTGTGTGTGTGTGTGTGTTTTGTGTGGGTCGTTCAAGCTTTAAAACAGGAACAGGAATGAAACACGGCCATTGACGCTGCTCAAAATACACTCATGACGTTTCGGTGAGCGAAGTGTGAACATTTAGCGAGATTTTTTTAGGCCTCATGCCATCACAGAGGGAAAAAAAGCAGTGGGCTCTCAGAGAAACCCACAGAAACAAAGAGAGGAGTTACATGAACTGAAGGCCTGATTGAAATCCAGAGCGATATTGCCCTACTGAGAGAAAGACCCTCATTTCCCCCGGTTGTTCTCACTGTTAATGTTTATTCAAGATGGGATGAATACATCACGCCTCACGTTATTACACGCCCATTCAAGTTCTGTTCTGCATCATCAACTTTTGCTGGATTTCTTTGGGTGTCATTTATCAAACTTCGTACCTTTCACTAAAACATTTGTCACCATTCATCAAAGTCAAGTGAAAAAAGATTTTTCCAAACACATGCGCTTTTAGTTCCCTGTCCTACAAAAATAGTATAAAAAGATATGTTTTCACCATCAGGGATAATGTCTTAGCAAAGCGCTGAGCATGATTAACCATTATAGCAATGCAATATGTGCTTTATTTCCAAGACCACACTCAGAAGAAAAAAAGACTCAGTGACAATAATAAATAAATCAATACGAATAGTAACATACGACTCTTCACTGAGGACACATCTGAAGTATTCAGATACAAGAAGATCACATTTGGCAACTTTCTTGGAAGCTGAAGAATTGTGAGCATATCAGACATTTGTGTGGTCCAATTTCAGCAACCACAAAGTCCAAACAACTCAGTAGAAGTTTAGGTTGCTAAACATGGAGCATTTAGACCAAAACCTTCACGGGACACATTGACTGGTAAGCACATTTTGCTTCGAGAGAAGGAATTCCATATAAATACAGAATGTGTGAATAAATATTAGAATAATACTGTCCATCAGGTTTCCATCTAGCTGTCGAATTCAGTTTAAGCAAATAACTGAGATAGGAATGAGCTCTGTCCAAGGGAATAAGCTCTCTCTGTCATGTTGGAGAATATAGAACAAGTCTACAGACTCACTGTTGATGCAACTTAAGATAGAGATACTCAGTGAAGTAACAGTTTTATTTCTGTCCAGTGGAACCTGCTTCACATTTTCAATATTCATGCAAAAATATTGAATGCAAAAACAAAAAATACATTAGCTTGATAAACCTGCCTTAGGCCTGGTCTTAAAAAAATATAATTTAAAACAAAAAATATATACAAAAGTAACTAATTTGCACAACTTGCCCCCCCACCCATCAGTTGATCAGTCATGCCTAGTGTCTGAAGTTTACTTCTTTGGTTGTTGCACTAGAGCTATTCATGTAGCTAGAAAGTAGAGAAAACTTATTCTCAACGAGAAGGGAACCCTTAGGGCCAGTGTTGCAGAATTAGACATGATCTTTGTCCATATCGTCCATTTGCTGCTTTTTATTATTTCCCTTCACTCAGAACACTCACGCGGCAAAGAACACCACAACAATTACTTCCTCGCCATTACGTGAAACGTGAAGTGACACTGTAAGTAGATACACGCACACCAAACCATACGCACCCCAAACCACACCAGAGTTCGCTGCAAGCAAACATCAGATCAGCAATTTTAGGAAATACAGAGATCCGTTCTCTGGGCCGCTCGGGGGCTTGAAACCCCTTTTACACTTGACCAGACATACTGGACTTACGTAGCAAGTGGTCCGGTTGGAAATAAAAGCTCTAGTGTGAAAATGCACTCACCACCTAGTATTATTCAGCAGAATAAACACTCCAAGTTTTACAGTACAGTACTTCAAGTAAAACAGGGATTACTTTGAGAGATGCGTAATAGCTAGAACTGCCTTTTCAAATTTTCTGTTCTTCCTTAAAATGTACCACTTACCACAGATGGAGTAGATCAACCAAGACGTGTTTGATATCTGATGTCTGCCCCTCTTGTTTACAGCAGGAGATGCTAAACTAATGTTGATAAAACTCAAATCTGTAAAAAAATAGAAATGTCATCCTGCTCAAAACACACACAGACACATCAACGTTTCAAAGGCAAAATGACTTATTTTAGTCTATAAAAACAAAAACAAACTTCTCCATGAATGTGAACTAAGGCAGCCATTGTAAACGATCATTCCGCACAAGACTATGAAAATTCCTACGTGCAAACAACGGCTATAAAGTAACTCAGGAGAGAGGCTAAGCTTTAAACTTTAAAAGCCAAAACAACAAATTATGATTTTGACATCATTATGAAAAGAATTGCATTATTTGGATTTTGGACCTACCCAAGGTTTCTGTGGCTTCTCATACTGGCCTATAGGAACTGAGTTTACTTGTGCAACGTACCAGATGAAGCCAACTGAGATCAACTGTATGTGCTAATAATGCCAGCTCTGGAACAAACTGACACTGGGGACTGTAAAACAGATGTTTATTGATTTTGTTTGTCTGTCTACTTGATGGCATGACAGTAACACTAGCTAAGCATACACAAAACAGACAGCAAAACGTACCTTAAGTCTACTTCTCATTTCACAGCTGATCTCCAAACGAGAAACTTGTATCATTCGCATGTCCCACAATGCCAAACCTACGAACTAAGTTTCATTCCTGTTGGTTGATTCCTTCTGGGTGCAACTATTTGTGCATCTATTCTTTTGAGGATATGTGTTTTACCTCTGACCAACTCCACAAAGTAAATTTCTGACAGCTGTACGTGTGGTTGATTTGACACAATAAAGATATATTGCATTTAGTTAAGTTGTTAAATATGGTTCTCATTAATTACTTTGTAATAGTAATGAAATATATACATAGCAAAAATAGGTTTAGTTAAACATCTAACTTGTATAATCTAATTTGTGACACAGACCACAGATTTTACCAATATAAAATATTTAAAATTTAATTGTATGAATCCAAAATACAAATAGGACCCATAGGTTAGTTAAGTTAGATGGAGTTAGTATTGGTATCGGTTCTCTGTACCTGCCTGTATTTAATAATCAGGAATCTGTATCAGAAGGGGAAGTGGTATTGGTGAATTATAATATTTCTTAATGACTGAATATCTTTATGGTTGATTCACTGAATCAAAAATGCTGTCCAGTATGTAAAGGTGAACCAAGTCATTCTTAATTCAAATAAAACACTTATGAATTTAATTGGATTCTCTGGCAGCTCAAAGATTTTAAAACATTTAGCATAAAATTAGATGTTTTATGTCCATGTCAGATGATTAATCCATGCAGTTTGCATGTTAGTAATTGGTGTGCTTATATTTCCATTGCTTGTTAGCTACATTAGCCTCATAACTCCGGGGCAAAACCAAAGAAGCAACCTCCAGGCACCAAAGACATCTTTAACTGATCAGCTACATTTGGGTTAAGCTGAAAACTGTATGCATTTATTAAATCCATTCATGTGAGATTCCTAGCCCACTGTGTTTTACTGGCAGTGCTTTGCTCAGTCTCACTGACCTCTACAAAACAAGTGACCTCAGTCATTCAGAGCACAGGGCATGAAAAATTTATTGCCTCATTGTGTGTTTGGTTTAGTTTAACGCCTTTCTTAACATTGTGAACATTTATGACCCCTCACCACTTACTTGGAGTAAGAAAATAACCTGTCTGTCTGTTTATTAGCATATTTACCCAGATATTTAAAGCAAATGAGGCGTGCTGTGTCGAAAACTTCACACCATGCCAGTTTTGCGCTTTTAGGCAAATATTTCTGTGCTGATGTTGAATCTAAAATTGCAACTTATTGTGAGAAATCAGCAGGCGTGAAAAGATATATCATATGTCTGAGTACTCGTGATACACATTGTAAGCAACACTTGCTGCAATGAATAGCATCAAGTGAGGTATAACTACTCTACGCTGCCTAAGTTTGGGGCCACTTGTACTTGCACTCTAAGTTTGGGGCCACTTGTACGTAATGCTGCCGTTTTGAAATAGAACAAGGGAAAACTATAAATGATGTAGTACAAAAGCAATTTCAATTGAGTCACAGTTCCACATGGCTGCAGAAGAAAAGTCTGAGAATGTCATAACTACCTAAGAATTTTTCCAAGCTGTGCTTGGTTTTGACTCTCACTCGAAGTGTAATATCTCGCCTGGTATTTGGGGGCGTCCCATGTTGGCTTGCTAATGCATCGTTGGCTGGCTGCTCACTGACTCGCGATAACCATGTTTCAAGGTTGCAAAATGTTTAGTTTAACAATTCTGCTCTTTTCTAGCTCGGTAGGTCCTCCACACATGAACTCAGATCTTACATGGCTCCTTTTTTGTCTTCGGTTTGAATAACAAATGAATAACAATTCATTCTTTTCTGATTTTGTCCATTAACTTAAAAAGGGGCTCTATTTCACATCCTGCTCCTCCTTTAATACTACTTATACTACTGTTCCAACTTATTGGAGGAATCATTTTTGGAATGAGCATATAAGCTTACTGGACAAAAAATTAGTCACCTTGTGTTTGTACGGTGATAGTTTCGACTCCTAACTCCTAATGTCCCGTTCCATGTGTGGCCCAAAGCAGGTGTTAATGATTGGCAGATAGAAGTAATTGCATTTGGGCAGGCCAAAGGCCATAGTGTGAAGGAAGTAGCTGAATTTGCAGGTGTATGGAAGCGTACAGTCATACGGGTCTACCAGCAGTGGCTAAAATCCCAGTCTACAGTAAACTTTCCCCAGAATTGTGGCAGGCAAGGCATCCACCAAATCTGGCCGAACGTTGGAGCCTCAGAGGTGCACCATGACTATTACAGCTTGTGAACATCCCACCAATTGTAAAACAATGCATGATTGTTTGATCTCACTCTAATTTCTCTTGAAGTTAGTATCATATTTAAGGCCTTCTGAACCCATGGGGGAGCTCACTTTACAGTATCTGCCTAAATACCACAAGAAAAAGAATCCTGATTGTATAATCCGCTGGACGTTTCAAGATTTTAACCCTTTTGCTTCCAACTAAAACTTAACAATGAAATAACAGTATTACAAGATCACAGAGTTTAAAGTTAATTGCTGGAATTCATTGTGCCTTCTCTGAAGGATTAGAAACAGAGAACATTCAGCTTCATCATCCTTAAAGTGTTTTCCTTGGTCTGAAGCCTTTGCCTATAGGTATAGGGTTCTATATGGTACTAAAAATCATTTACTCTGCAGTAATGATAGTGAGGCCCTTTTTGGAGCTATGTAGAGCCATTTTTAAAAGGCTATTCAAGGAGCCATATTTAACAGGTGCTCCATCAGGGTGAAGAACCATTTAACCAAGCAAAGCACCATTTAAGAATTGAGATGGGTCTTTCAGTTGTCAGTGTTCTATATGTAACCACGGCCTTTATCACAGAATCCTTGAAGAACCTTTTAAATAATAATTTGACTTTTTTTGTTAGAGGCACGTGTTAGAACTCGTTTCAGACACCTGAAGGGTTTGGGTGATGACATCACAACAAGGGAATGCAGTGAGGGGAGACAAGTATTCAGCTTTTTTTCATGTAATATACTCTCAGTGCATACATCCAGTTCAAATTTACACACATAATGTGCTTTATACTTATACATATGAACAAAAAAGGGCATTCATGAACATTCAGGTGCATTCATAAACACAAACAAGGATAAAAAACAAATTAAAAGAAATGAGGGGAAAAGATGATTCAGACACCACAAAGGAACATTAGTACTTTGTTCTAAAGCTGTTACATTGAAAATGAAGATTGCCATGTCGAAATCCTCCAAACATTTTTGAATAGGATTCAGGTCAGGACATTGGCCTGGCCAAGCTTACAAGTTTTTTGAAACCAGTTTTTAGTTATTTTGGCTGTACGTTTTTCTTTTTTAAATGTCCATCGTCTATTTACTGGCCCCAGTACTGTTTGCAGAGAAGTCGTTCCATGATTCTCCCACCTTTGCACTTCACTGTGGATCATACATGCAACTCTTCTTTCTCCAAACATGTTCTTGCTGCCTTCAGGTCCTACATCTCCTTCAGAATGAACGCTGGCTTCTCTCCTACATTCCTTATTAGTAGTTTGGGAGAAATCCTGCATGGCGCACCTGTCAGGGGATGATTACTTGTGCTTTCATGAAGTTTCTAATTGCATATTATTGAACCACTTGCATTGACAGGGATGTTTAAGGTCTTTATTATGGCTCTGTTCCATTCGACTATTGTTTAATAACCCTGAGAGCTCCTTCACCTTCACCATGATGGCTATTTATGTATAAGGTCTTTTCAACAACTGACAGTGTCTTTTTAATGACACCAGATGCAATTTGCAGCATTAATATGTGTTGATTTGCTTTTATTTGTAACTTTTAGATATATAAGTTTTAACACACTATAGCGTTTTGCTACTGGTTAGTGCAAAGCTGCGCAGGAGGTATAATCATATGCACAGGCTCCTGAAAAGTGACACAGTCACAGTAGGAGAGACTTAAAAACATGTAAATAGTTGTTGTTATAGATATTTTAGTGCTGTATATGTTTGTGTTGTGGGGGTAGCAGTTTTGGTGCTTACCGTCCTGTTGAAGTGTGTGGCAGATTATGATGATGTGCCTGTCATGTCAGCCGTTCAGTAGTGCTGAGCAGCAGGTTTTCCCTGTTGCTCAATAAATAACACTCGTTTAAGAGCACAGTGTTTCCTGCATCTCCTTTTTTTTGCCAAGATGTCACAATACTTTTTTGTCAAAAGTCAAACAGACATTATGTGTGTACACCTGTTGTGGATTTATGGCATTTATGGCATAAGGGCATTGAAAAACCAAGACAAAGGTGTACACTCATCATCAAAAGATTGTTGCACAAATAGTTGCACCCAGAATGAGTCATGAGCCAACAGGAATGAAACTTGGTGGGTAAGTTTGACATTGTGAGACATGCAAATAAGTTTTATGCTCAGCTGCGCATGTGACATAACCAAGGATGGGCCTTATCGCTGTACCTGACTGACCCAACATTGTGGACATTCAGCGGGCAGTGATGCCCTCCATGAGCCGCACGACAACACACCACATGCTGTTAAAACAACTGCTCTTAACATCATGTCAACACCGCCAAGACTACAATGGTGTCGTGCCAGACTGTCACTGAGTGACTCAGAATGGCAGCGGGTCATCTTCAGTGACGAGTCCTGCTTTTGTCTTGGTGGATATGACCAACAAATCTGTGTCAGGAGGCATCGAGGTCAGCACCAAGATGAATGGTTTGTTGGCACGCGTCACATGTCCAAAAGGCCTGGTGTCACTTCACCTCCACCCCTCCCACAAAATCTGCAGGAGCTGTGTGAGAATATTCAAGCTGCACTGGATGGATTATCGCAGGTCACCATTAGGAACCTCTACAACTCCGTGCCGAGACGTCTGACAAGGGGTCCCGACACCATACTGAGAGACACTACATCTGTATGTGTAGCTCAATAAATATTAGCCATATCAGTCTAAATGAATCATCATTTATTGTTCCTGGTAACCTTTATCTTCCTTCCAAATAGCACTGCAATCTGACTCTTCCTTCTGGGTGCAACTATTTTTTGATGAAATGTATACAGATATTACATGTATTCAATGTATGTTGAGGTATTGCAAACCAAAATAAAGCTAGGCACAGTGTATGAGTGGGCATTTAAGGCCATTTTCGCTCATCCACTCTTTTCTTCTGTCCTCCCAGTGCTCTTCGCCCTCATCCTCAACCCCATCGCCTTGTTTGACTATCTAATTAAATTCTTTCAAGTGTGTGTCACAGCCTCTTTGGTTTACCCCTCTGCCTCCTTCACTCCGAGGTTAGATAAACATGTTAACACGCGAGCCGACACACCACAGCAAATCACCTCTGTCACAATTACCGTCTCGTCTGCCTTTTTAACCTGGCTGTCTCTGAGCCAATTACACCGGGTACAAATGGAGTGTTTGTGTTTCATTAATCTCAAATTAGTCATCGTGCCCGCGATGAGCCGACAAAAAAAAAAAAAAAACAAGCTCCGGAAAAGCATGTTCCGTCTCTTCCCCCCGTACGCAGACAAGTTTTCTTAGTAAAAATTCCTCAGTGACAGCTTTTTTGGATGTAGATTGCGAGTCTTCATGCTTTTCTCCACCTGTGGAAGTCACAACACGGCCTGCCCTCCAGAAACCCACTCCAACCTGCTGACAATATGCCCCTGCTTGTTTTGACATATGGGCTTCAAAACATCGGCTGGGAGCAGGCCTGTATGAGTTAAGATGGGAAGGAGTCAATCGAAGCCATTTTATAAAAGCTGTTGAAATACTGACTGGTACAATTATAGCATGATCCATTAAGAGCTCCAAAATAATAGGTGCTACAAGTCAGTTTGTCAGCAAGTGCCTAAATGGCCTGCGGTCTTGCGCACAGTGATGTAATTGTATGTCTTTCGAAGCTTTCGAAGAGTGTACGCTGGGAACAGCGGGGCCTTGCCTTGACTTGTCCCATAGTTGCTTTTCTTCTTCTCTTTTTATGTCTAAACAGTTATGTTTAAATCCGTAGGCAGAGGTATTGAGCTTTTTGTAAATCTTTGCAGAATCCAAACTGTCCAAATGCAACTGTCATCTCCCCGTCTAATAAAACCTCCCTTTGTAATACGAGTATCAGAAATCTTCAAGACGTTCGGGTTAACGTTCTGAATGCATTGCGGTGTAACAACGCTGATTGCTATTACTTTGTGAGGAAATTGGACGAGCGTAACACATCTGGAGAGACCATTATAAAACAAGTCTGTTTCCTGACCTAGAGGACGCGAGCTTTAGAAAATTGTCGAATACACTTGACGGGATGTCATGCGGGAAATGACAGTACTTTTCATAATGATGTATTCCATTACATAGGGATGAGGCTAAATGTCTTCTGGTATGAAGAGTAACTGCATATAGGGTTTTGTGAAGGGGGAAAATGTCTTGATTTGTAAATGTGACCCTGTTGGCTGTATTTAGTCTTCCTAGACATTTAGACGTGAATAAATGCTTTGTCATTTTAGATTCTTACTTATTGCTCCTAGCCTGACTACCAAAAGACCAAATGGACAAATGGATTCTGAATGGATAGCATTACACTGATATTTTAGCTGGAATAATCTGGAAATAATGGTGAAATAATTACATATCGTCACTGTTGTAACAAAACACGTCTTCTATAAAAGAAGGAAAATCCATTTGTAAGTTCAGAGCACATTAAGTACAGTATTTCAAGCTTGTAACAATAGAAGACAATTAACAAATAAGCATCTCAGTGGTAATGTATTTGGCTCTAAATAGAACCATTGCCTTTACTAAAGGACCCCTAAAGAACCATTCTTGTTAAGTGTGTGGAGCTTGGTTTTACATTTTTACCTGTCACATTTTACCTGCATCTCTGTTGTGGAAAGTCCTTTGATTTTCCTTTGACCGTCCCCTTTTTTAAGTCAATTGTTGTATACACTCTCATCTCCTCAGAAATAAGAAGTAACTTCTGAAAATGCAATTGTTCTTAAATTCTTCATAATTTACAGTGTGCAAAAGTTTGAGTGTCATCTTACACATTACATTTTGTTGATTTTCAAAATAAAAGTAAGTAGACACTCATTACAGACTTACAGATTAAAGCACATTTCAATGCAGAGCTACTGTTTATTTGTTTAATTTAACAAACTATTAAAGAAATTAAAAATAAAAATGTGGTCTATGCTAAATTTTGGGCACATTTCATGTTTTATGTTCTTCCCAGAATGTTCAACTCAGACAAACAGAAGTCGTGCACTAAAATGACCCAGAAAAATGGGTACAGCTTTGCAGTAAGACCGTCGTAAAAGGGTTATAAATGGTTTATAAATTATTAGTTTATTAATGGTTATTAATTGATGTATACATGTCTGCTGAAGCTGTAGGTACTGAAGTTAGCTGAAGGTATAATGCTGACCAATGCTGACCAAGGTGAAGACAAAGTGAGATAAGCCACCAGCAGAGCTAAAGTTTAACACTGTAGATGAATATGAGCTCATAATTTGGCAAGCAAAATATGCATCGCCATTCTTTCCCAGCACTCCAGTTTATGTAAGTGGATTATTTTATATATAATATCCTCAGAAATATCTCCTAAAAAACGAAGACCTTGTACCTAAAGTATTTCTTTACACTACTGTACATTAAGTCATTTTTTGTATTTAAATTTCCATTGATTGTTTCATCATAAACTATTTAATGTAAGGGCAAGGGTCATGTAAGGGTAATGTATATGTAAGGGTCAGTTGATATTTCCACAAAGGTTTAAATCATTGATGAAGCATTTACAATACTACACTCTTAACGCATCAAGATTTATACAGCATTTTGGACCATTTCTAGTGGTCTATGCATCATGAAATGCTTACACAATGTAAAGGACAGCTGGTATTTACACATCATATAAAAGTTATCATTATTTTATCATAATATAAATGACACAACACAGACGGTATAAGTGTTGTTTTATTGCTGAATAACACATTTAGTAAAATTCCCTCGTTGGTTCACTACATGTAGGCTCATCTGTCATATCAGCGAATCTCTGCGGCCCTTAAGGCTCTGAAGAGCCACTTCATGTTTGTTTAGTCACTTATTCACAATGTGGAGATTTGCGGGGGCTCCAGAGGAGAGGGCAAGAGTTTAGCGCAAAAGACTGTGTGTGGAGACATTTACAAAGCTTTGTTTCAGCAACAGTCTAATCACAGCTAGCAGAACACGTTGAAATGTCTTAAAGTGAAGTTTCGGCCAAAGAATCAAATTACCAAACTCTCACCTCAATCCAAACGTAGTCAGTTAAAATGTTTGGTGTTTACAGCAAAACTACCTTCATAAAGGGTTTTGAATGATTTTAGAATTAGTTTATTATGGTTACTATGTAAACCAAAAGCAGTCATAATGGGCAACAGTGGACTGTTGTATCTGCTGAAGATGATTCCGATGAAGCTGACCGGTATATTGACTGATGGTCAAGGCAAAGTAAGATAAGGAACCAGATTTGAGGTTTAACTGCCTAGATGAAAGTGAGCTCACTGTTTGGCAAGCAGTAGGTCCCTGTTTCCCTTTCTGTGTGTTATTACGTAATGTGTGCTAATTAATAAACATAAATAAACTCACTCTCATTCACTCACACATCTTCTAAACCGCTTCATCCTTCTGGGTCGCAGAGGCGCTGGAGCCTATCCCATCATTCAATGGGCGGAAGGCAGGAAACACCCCGGACAGGCTGCCAGTCCATCTGTAATAAACACATTTTAAATTCGCAAGCCCTTTATAGGAGTAGTCTATTGTAAACTGGTTTCCATAACGCTCAGTGTTTGGTAACATAACATCTTAAGGGAACACACATAATTTGATCAGCAGTGTTTTGCATGTGACTGTATATGAGACAGTCCTACACATTAATGAGTGTTGCATATGTGCACACATGTGCACTTGCGATCTTATCTTAAGGTGCCGTAGAACAGAAATCTGTATTTGTGTTGGTATGGTATAAGAAGAGTTTGGTTATATAACAGTCTAGACTCCTTGATGTTTAGGAGCCTGAAATTGTACATACAACAGCAACAACAGAGCAACAAAAATGGTGGACTATGTGCATACATCTGTTGTTCTGGGCTGCATAGGGGTTGTTGGCACTTTTCATACCCTTTCTAGAGAAGCAAACTCTCAGTGGTCATGGTTAATGTTCCTGTTTACACAAGGCTGAAGTTGGCTTTCTATTTGACGTTCCCTTCCACCTTAAATGCTACAACTTGTATAGGCGTCAGAATGTAACTGCAGCATCATTTAAGGTGGAATGGAAAGTCCACAATCTTGGCAAATAGGAAGCCACCTTCAGTGCCCACATCTTTAACAAGATCCTGGATAACGTTATTTCAGAGTTGCTAGTTTGCTCTGGACATTTCACTCCGGATTTCACTCCGCATTTCACTCCAGACTGAAGAGACTGAAGAGAGTTTGAGCGAAAACCTGGTCATGCTATTAACACAGTGCTAACCTGGTGGCTGCAAGCTTCCATTATCTGTTAGCCACCGTAGCATCCAATGCAAAACTGACAAAGCAAACATGTCTCGGCTGATTGACTACATTTAAGGTACCCTGGCAAACTGTTGGTTTAACAGAACTATGTGAGTGCACTGACACATAGCGTTATATGAGTAGGGAACGAGCCAACAAGAAAACAAAGCGGTGCTCTCAGGCAATGCTGTCAGTTTAGTCGTCCTCTTCGGGTGTATTTACTTTTTGCCAAGAAATCCCCTCGATATATGTAATAAGTGAATGTTTGAAGAGAGCTCTCAGTTCAGATGAGCTGAGCTATCAAAACAGTTTCAACCCAGCCTTCCATTAGGTGAGCTCTATTAGCTTCTTGCCAGAGTGTTGTTGCAGTATGGTGGTTATGAGGGAACATTGAGCTTTTTGTCGGTTGACTGACGTGACCCTTTGTTGGCCCCTCTCTGGCAGAGGACAGGGTGATTCACTAATCACCTGTGTACACACTCTTTCCTCACCATTCTCTCCCAGCACTCCATCAGAAACAGAGGGAGGATGATGTTTTCACCCAGCCCTGCAGCCTTTCCGAAGGAAACAGCTTAACACCACTGCTGAGCGTGATGTTTAAGCTGCCTGTGGATGTTTTGAGCTTGGTGTGAGGTCAACTCTTCATTCAACACACATCTACACACAGGAAATGGTGAAAAGTTAAGCTTATAACATATACCAGCTGTAAAATATGGATTAAAGTCAAGATTGCACTGTACTGTAAGTTTGTTCTTTGAAATTGACAAGCACAGTTATATTAGTACCCATAAAAAGGGGAATCAAAGTAAGTGGCCAACATAAAGTCATTTAGAGTGATTTGACGTGAAGTGCATCTATTTTAGAGGAACGCACCGGCAGAACTATGCACAGTGTTGGTGATCCAGATGTCTGAAGAGTTTAATTCCCATCCCAGAATTGTATTTAATAAAGGTTCGATTAAATACTGTGCCTGATGTCGGAGACATTGTTTTACGATTGGTTTAAGGTGAGGTTCTGGCCTTAAATGCATGTTTAAGTGCCTACAGACCTTTAGACTTTAAAGGGTTACTAATTATTGCATACACTAAATCTATACATTAAATCATACAATAAGTTCAACACTGTAGCCAAAATTAAGGTTTTCAAAGCAGGTACACAGTACATAACAAGCTAGCAACATGAATGTATCTTCTTATTGGGCAAAATCCCTGAGACTGAAGACATATTTTCCAATTCTTAGATCATTTTCTGTATTCAGGTCATTCCTATTTTTTTAAGTTGTGAGTACATTTGGCAGTAAAAACAGCCATTAGGCCAGCAGTAATTGGCATGTCCTTGTGGTGGCTACAAATAATATTTGAACTGTGGTACCTAGGGAGGTCATTACAGTCATGTTCATTTAATTGTGTGTTGTGCATACCACTAA
>CM067494.1:12250573-12291968 GCA_034552555.1 Semaprochilodus insignis | reverse complement strand
CCTCCACTCGCAGGCCAAGCCAGCCACTCACATGAAAAAGCTTGTGATTATAAAGGAAATGGGAATTAGCAGAAACATTTTGGAAAAGGCGGTCTCCCTAGTCGGCTGGTAGCTCAGCAGGGATAGAGCTTTGGGCTGATTGGAGCATTCCCCTGGGGGCGGTCGGCCAGGGAGAGGTAGGGGGTTAAAGGTCGAGCCTATACCAAATTAGTAGTGTCTGTTATTCGAAACCAAAATAAAGCAAAAGCAGGGCTAAATGACACCCCCCCCCTCCTTCTCTGGAGTGCTTTCTGGGCTCCTTCTTCGAAATTACCGAGAGGCCACATCGCAATTAGTGGTTTGTTTCTTTTAGACTGAAATATGGCCATAATTCATAGCTTTCAAATCATTTCATTGGAAAAGATGTATGGGCTGGCAAGACTGAAGAAGTAATTGTAACACATGATATGGCAATTTGTTACCCCAGCCAGCAAGTACACAAGGCATTTGCATGCCCTGGCATTAAAGGGGGAAAAAAAGAGAGGCTGAAGATGCCATTTGTTTCCAACAGACTCCGTAACAGAACACTGCCTGCTAAAGATATTACACCTCTTTTCATTGAAGAAGTATGAGGCATTAAACCTCGCTACACGTTTGTGCTTGTAATGGCTCCAGCCAGTGGCTCGTGTGTCAGAATACTCCAAAACAGGCCTAGGTTTTCAATCTTTTCCCCTTTACTTAATGCTGTGTAATTGCTGGCCAACTCAAACCCAGAACCAAGAGCTGAGTTTTATTTTGCTCAAATATACAAACACACATCCACTGTTTAGAGCCTGTTTGCCGCGCAATCCATGAGGAATTGCGCTTGTATGCGACTGATAAATGTAGAAAAGTGACGCTCGCCAAGGCTTTGTTTTACTGAGATTTTACAGGCTAATCCTCTTGACATGAATCATTAAGTTCTCTATGCAATAATTACTGTGTCAGAGTAATGGGCCAAAAAAGTATTTCCATCCCTAACAGGCCTTTTTGTTTCCCAGAATGTTTAAAGCAACAACTTTTTGCCAGAGAGGAAGCAGAGCATACACTTTTCTGCTCATTTTTCCAAGGAGCACTGAAGAATTCTTCCTTTTATTTTTTAACATGGTTACAGACGGCCCAGTGAATCTGGCTTATCAGATGCTGAACATGTTCCTATCTTTATTGCATAATGGCCTGTTCGTTGCTTCGTTAATTAAAGAGAAAAACTCATTCTCTCTTTAAATGATTGAGAATTTACAACCTGAGCCATGTCACACATAACTTGTTGTAGATATACAGTTCTAGTTTTAATTTACTTGAGTTTGACTTTAATATATTAGGGAAAACAACATAATTTTATATACGGTGAGACATAAGTCTAAAATGTGTATGAATCACATGCATTTGAACTTTTTTGAATAGTAAATATTTTCACATACCACATTTTGTTTTATTTTTTAGAATAGATACTGCAAATAAACAGTAATTTTGTGTTAAAATAAAGCTTATTGGCTAGAACCTGGCAATATGTTACATGTCAAACCACACACCACCATATGCATAGGTTTGCTAAGGCTAACATTAGCAGTGCAACCTTATGCTACTTGTTTACTTTGAACCTTTTTCAGACATAAATCTTTGCATGCAAACTATTAAATAAAAATGAATAATGTGTTATTAAGAATATATAAAGTGTCACAAAATGTAATGTTGCAAAACTCGAGTTGTCGATACTTCTTACACCTCTTATTATAAGGTGTAAAAAAAACATAGAACCAGGGGCTCACAAATATGAGAAATTCTTTCAGTTTTTCTTACAATCCTAAAGCAGTCATAGTGTGGTAAATTTGCTATATAATGTAAATATAATTATGTAATTACATTGTAATTACATAGTTACATAAATTAGTTTTTGCATTCAACTTTTGCACTTTCACCTGTTGTCATCAAACTCATATCATAATACAATATGTCCTTTTCTACATATGAACAGAAACATGGTACAGATTGGAAGTAGTAGCTGCACTTCCCACAAAATGTTGTTTCAATGAGCGAAAAATGACACCATGATTTTATTGGTAGTGATTATTGTGACTTTTAAGGGTTAAATTTAGTCAGCGCTGCAACTTAACTGCCACCAAACAAGTCAAAGGACTGAAGAAGACAGGATTTGCCTCCAACATGGAGCTGCTCGGGATGATAAGCAGATTAGCAATTAATCGCGACATTGAATTGCTGAGGGATGACTGTGCTCTCTCGCTAAGCGACGATAATGTCTCCCGAAAAGAATTGGCAGGGTTCCTCTCAGCGCACATCTGCCTGGCTGCATTGCAACCAGTGATAAATAGCAAACTACACTTAACGTCCTCAGGAGAGGTTCAGCGAGGGTTTTTTTTATGGGAAAGTTTACAAGTGCCCTGCAATAAATGAAGCCACAGAAGCACTTAAAATGACAGAGGGAGTGGATTTAAACGTCTGCTTGGCAATAGAGATTCCTAACGGCTGAAGGAACGAAGGCCCTGCGCTCATCCAAGGCGGCCGTGCCGGCCTCAGCTGGACGTGGGCCAGCCGGGGAAGAGTACACACTCGGCGGAGTTACATTACAGGAATTACATTAGCAACATGTCATAGGCGCTAATTTACACTTTAAACCTGGGCTGTGCCTGGCAGCTGTTTGGGAGATGTCTGGAAGCAGAAACATTTTTGCTCGGCACTCCTGGCAAAAATAACTACACCGCTGAATCATTTTAAAATGTTGCGAACATGACAAATTGTGTGGGGACTGAGGCATATACAAGGCATATTCAGCTGTTATTCAACTGTCATTATAAATGGACTATTGAGGGCTGTCACTGATGCTATTCGGGGGAATAAAATGAGGTCATGCTGACATCTTTACTTCTTCTGGTTGCAACTTCTGATTGGCAGAGCTGCTTTTGAAGCTGCTGGAAAATACTCAGTGTGGTCGAACACACACACATCTTCAGAAAAAAGTTGCACCCAGAAGGATTCAACCAACAGGAATGAAACTTGGTGGGTAGGTTTGATATCATGAGACACGCGAATGATTCAAGTTTCATGTTCAGAAGGCCTGATGTCACTCCACCTCCACCCCTACCACAAAATCTGCATTGAGAATAGGAATTGTGTGGGAACATTCAAGCTACATGGGATGGATTATCACAAGACACCATTAGGAACCTCTACAACTCCATCCTGAGACGTCTGGCATGTTGTGTTAGCAAACACAGTGGCCTGACGCCATACTGAGAGACACTACTTCTGTATGTGCAGCTCAATAAATTTTGCCCATATCAGTCTAAATTTATCATCATTTATTGTTTCTGAAAACCTTTATCTTCCTTCCCAATAGCATTGCAGTCCGACACTTCCTTCTGGGTGCAACTATTCTTTTGATGCCGAGTTTATAAAATCACTGTATTGATGCGCTAAGGTATAACCAATGTGGCGTAAGTCATCATAGTAGCCAAAACGTTACGGCAGTGGCGGGATTTACAAATGAGAATCCATTATTCATAATTTTAGTGTGTAATGCATGTTATTGTTATTATGGTAAAATATTGCATGTGCATATAACTAGGTTAGATAGTAAAACTACTGAATTATGTAATAGGTAGTATATCTAAAACATCAAATAACTGTAATTTCACAGATTGTTACCATCATTGTGAACTTGCTACCAGACCTTTTATAGTTGTTATATAGATATTTTATTTATTTATTTTTCTTTTTTTTTTGTTGCAGTGGTAGCTGGTCATGCTGCTGCGACAGCACTGGATGGGCAAGCCAAGCAGATTAAAGGAAGGTAAAAAGCTGTCTGAACAGGAAAGTTTGTAACACTACCTATAGGTAAACCAAAAACTGGTGACGTCACCATAGGTAGCTAACGTTTTGTTGGTGAGGTTGGTGAGCCTAACCGTAGAGACACATTTCTACTATAAACGCTAGTGTTAGTGATATTACTGCTTGAATAAATGAGAAATATTGGTACACCTGAGTATCTACAGTATCTAATTAATAGTAACTAATAGTTTACATGCAAAGATTGCTGTCAGGTAGTTGTTCATTTTGTGTGAATTGCTATATAGGAGTGTTGTAGTCTTTAGCCATTAGACTCCTCCTGTCCAACATAAAAAGTGGTAGTGAAAAGGTGTTCTGTCATCAGGTACTTGCTAATACACAGTCACTCAAATAATTTATCATGGCCATGTTATCTTACGTAGGATCACTGACCTGGCCCTTTACAACATTAAACACTGTACAAGAAGTTCAACCATGTATTGAAAACTAAAGACAATGAGGTACAACTGACAATGTTAACTTCTCACACAACCTGAACAGTATTATCCATATTACTGTTATTAATGTTACAAGTAATTCTCAATGAAAAGCCTAAAAAAAAAGGTTTGCTCCACTCTCCAAATGAACACTGCACCACCAAATAAGCATGTTTCATGACACAAATGGATAAATGCCCCAATAAAAGTCCTCTACATCAGAGATATTGTAAATGAGGACTTCCATTCCGATTTGGCACTGCTGTAACGATTTCCCTAGTATGAAGACTTCCTCTGTCTTGATTACAGAAGTGTTAAAAGGGATCTATTAAAACACAAAAACAGCTATGTATATATGTTGACTGATATGTTGTTTTGCAAACTTTGCATACTGTTATTGAACTGTTATTTCATAGGAATGCTTTTTTTGGGGGATTATTGCTTGTTTGTTGGGTTTTTCTTAGTAATAACTCTATTATAACAGAACAGATGGTCCTAAAATCTAATCGGCCGATCCGCGTTCTAAGCCACTGATTTGATTAAACACTTAGTAAACATTAGTGCACTTCATTACTGTTTTGTAAAGAATACAGTTTCACTTCAGTCAAGTGGTGTCAGCTGCCTTAATCATGCTAAAATCACTGTAATGCGCACCCTCTCATGGCTTATTGCCTTATTTTGTAAACTGGTCTGATATCCTGTATGAGTGCCACATGTTGCTCTTTCACTTCTTCATTTCTGTAGGAGGTGTTAAAGCATGGGCCTAATCCCAGTGATACGGAGACAAACTGTTTTAGAGGAATCGCACTCAGCTCTTCCTCTGTCCTAGACTGAGGGGGGGAAGGTTGAAATGGCTTTTAGAGGGCTTGGGGTGAGGAAGTGCAGGTACCTTGATGAGATATGTACTGTATACAAAGCGGATTTTATTACTCCATCATTCAGCCCAAGCCATTCCCGGCGGCGCAATTTTCCACAGTGTTGCTAATGTAAATTCCCAGTGACTGTTTATTTCACTCTATAACATGGAATGGAGAGCCCATAACAGGTGATTCATTTAATCAAAGTCAGCCGGGTAAGGCTTAGTCCCTATGGCTATCTCAGGCACAGAGATATTTGTACTGGGATTAGCTATATGGCTAATCCATTATACGTTAGAAGGGTGTAAATTGGCAAATTACTTCATGAAGTTATGATTAACGTTGTATGTGGATAGACATATGGTCAGTGCCCTGCTGCTACTCTGGAGGGCATAAACCCTGTTTGTCCTTCAATATTTCTATCCTTTTAAGAAAATCACTGATGGCATCTCTATGCAGCGATGAGGTTAAAACAGTTAGCCAGCTATCCGCCTGGCTCATTGAAGAACGCATACTAACCTCATACGCTGAATTAGCAAAGGGTTTCTGCATCGATAATCGTCAATCTTCCATGGCAGCGGTGTGCCTTCGGTGCAGGTCATGGGCTGCCATGTGCAATCAGCAGTGATATGCAAGTGCTCAGGGTGCTCAGGTCGTCCCTGACCAATCCCAGATGGAAAGGGGTACAAGCACCTGAGGAGACAAAGGATAAACCACTGAGAAGGCATTGTGCGCTTTCTAGCCTTTTGGTGTTGAAACAGAGCAGAACGTGGTAGTTGAGATACAGCCGTTTTAGGAGAGGCCCGTTCTCAGGTTCTTGCTAAGTCTGGCCTAATTGTTACTTAGCACCTCAAAGGCGCAAAAAAAGCTCAATCACCATCACAACAGACAAGCTCGTGTCTAAACAGAGGAGCACCGCCAAAATACAAGCCATTAGACGCCAATAAACTCTGCAAAGGGGGGAATGAAAGGTATTCACGGTTTAGCTAAATGGAAAGGAGATAAATGTAATTTGTCAAGAAGAGCTGGAGCAGCTGGCTTGTAGGAAAAAAGCCATACCATACCTGAGGTTACGCTTTTAGGATATTTGGTCTCTTTTTGAGACTTCTATTAAGTCTTTTCTGATGGGTTAAACTAAGCAGGCCGCTTTTTAAAAGTAGTTTCCTTCATAAATTGACATTAAATTTATACGGCTCAAAAGTCTGAAGTGTTGAAGTATTGAAGTGTTTCAGTCAGTGGAGCATAACTAAAAAATAAAAGTGAACTCAAAGACAGTTTTGTGTATTTTAATAATGTGCAACTGATTGATATATCTGAATTGTGTAAATTCAAGGCAAGTATCTTTACAGATGTCTTTCCTTTAGTGCACTATTTCTGGAAACAGTTTGCTTGCTATTCCTATGAAACCATGGCTTTATTAAGAGATAATATAAAAGTCTACCACAAAAGTAAACCATCAACTTAGAGATTAGAATTAGAATTCATTTAAGCAATTTCCCGCCAGCCTTTAGCTTTCATTTATGCCCTCCTTGGCCTATAGTTATAGCTAGTAGTTAACTACAGCTACAGCCAGACATATCCAAAAAATTGTATAAAAAGGTGCAAAATACAGGAACCATCTGCTTGTAGTTCAAGTACTGTATCGCTCATAGTGTAGAGAAATATGGCCACCTGCCGCGTAGAGTCTCAGACCTAGCGACAGGATAATAGAGTATATATTAATCTTATGTTCAAGGTTATAGTTTTTAAATACAGTACTGTGAAAAATACAGAGACCGTCTTTAATTTCCAGTTGGCAAGGTCATTAAGTTATGAAGTTATTCACTGTTCAGGGGGAAAAAAGCAGCAAAAGTATATTTAACAGAAAAAGATACAGAAATTAAATATTAAATCTATCAATATTTAATTTGTCTACTCTTTACATTTGTGTACTGTAATGCTACTTTAACTCTTTCGATCTTTTCCCTCTCAACAAAAGCTGTTTACAAAGATCTCACTGACATTATGTTCCCCTTTAAAGAGACACTAACATTTACACAAGCAGCTACCCAAACACACCTGAGCTGCAAATGTACAGTATATACCCATGAGCACTGAGATTGTTCTGAGAAGATTAGACATAAGATAAGGACTTGCATAAGGAAGCAGAAAGTCCAAAGCAGTGGATAAACAGAAGTTTCCAAAACTGGAGGGAAATTATTGAAAGATAATGAGAGAATGGAACTTGTAACAACCCTGCAAGACCTGGGAGACCACCAACAGTGTCAGCATCAGATAAACAGCACTTAAAGCTTTCATCTTTGAGACAGAGGAGAAAATCAAGCTCCAAGCTTACTTCAGATCTGAAACAATCCACAGGTGTTTCTGTCCATCCTTCTGCTGCAAGCAGATAGCTCAACTGCATTTGTCTGAAAGGATGTGTAGCTGTCAAGACGCTGTTACTGAGAAAAGGATAAAAGAAGAACATTTCCTTTTAGAACACCAAAACTGGACATCTGAGATTAAGGTTTTATGGACTGATGAGTTTAAACTTGTAATTGGAATTGCTTGAATACAGGAATAGGAACAGGAAATGCTACTAAAAACAAGCCTCCTGAAAAAAAAGTACGGAAACTGTAATAAAGGCAATGGGTAGACACGCTAAATACTAAATAGTGTGATATCATGTTTAGTTGTTGATGCTTCTGTGTACTTTTACGTTAAACATATGTTTTTTTTTCCCCGACACTGAAACATGAATGATTTGTAAATAATGCCTGGAAATGATTTAAATAAAAGGGGAACCTCTGACTGTTTCACAGTATATACGTGTTGTAAAGGAGCTGGGTGAACATTTAATTTATGCAACTAAATGTAAAGATAAACAGTCCACTCTATTATTTGTTATTTTTAAAAAGCTGTATGACAGTTTACAGAAGGGAAAAGTTCTCCAACAAACTAATAAAATATTTCCTGAAATGTATTTTTTTCATTACCTGAATGGCAGTATGTATGTGACTAATGCAAAATGTTAAGTTAAACACCTTTGAGCTAGCCAATCTGGAAAAACCTGTAGACATTTCTGTCCCAATAAATTACCTTGATAAAATACAATGAATTTTACCCCTGACCTTGACAATCTAGGCCTGCATATTTCTCAGCTTGAGATGTGTATGCATTTTATGTATTTAAGGTCTAAAGGCTAAAAAGAGCCTAATTTGAACTAAAAGTCAGCTACATTTGTGCAAATAAATATTACTCATATATACAGTTGAATGCAAAAGTTGGGAGACTCAATTTTTCACATATATATTTTTTAATTTTCTGAGAGAAAATATGCAAACACATCCTCTATAGAGATCACACATCCACACATTTCAGTGCACAATTAGTTTATTCTGGTGAGTGGGGAAAAAAAGACATTAAATTCATATAATGAAAACTGGAAATTTTAATATCTAGCCTTTACAAACATTTTGGCACCTTTTTTTTGTTGTATGTTTTTTCTCAGTACATTAAATTCAGAAAATAAATAGAAATCATAAAATAAAAGTTGCAGAACTATACCATATTTAAGTTTACTCCCTATAGCAGATGCACTAAATTATTTTTGCTTAGAAAATTGACAAAAATCTTTTTTTTATTTATTGATTTATTGGCTCTGGTGATATTTTATTCCTCCTGTAAGAATTTTTGAAAAATGTATAGTTGAAACAACACCTCAAGTCATTCCCTGTTTCTACAAGTTGAGGTCAAAAGCAATGCATCTCTGACCCTTTACACTCAATGAGATTGCACAATAAAGCCATTTTGGCGTAAAATAAGTCGTTGAAGTGCAATTAGATGCCTATATATCATATCCATAAAAAGGTTTATCTAAGGGGAGGACAGGGCTTTCTTGCTGGGGAAACGTCTTCTAAGGGCCGACACCGTGCACACAGACGAAGAAAGATGTTGCTTGTGTAGCGCAAATGGCCCGTGACCAAGCTCAAACACCAACCGTGGCATAAAAAAACCTGTTGATAAATGTATCATAAATCTCTCAGACAGCAAAAGCAGAGATGTGTCGCTCATATTTCACACTCTTTACCTCGCAACTCAAACACCGAATAGTTGGTCGTCATCTGGCCTGCGCCGCAATTAAAGTAGTTATTGGCCGTGTTTACAAAAGCCTTTGTGTGCAGCAATTCCCTAGAAAAGAGTAATTACCCCAGCTGAAGTGTGATCTGGAAAGCATTTGATTAACAAGCCTAGTCCCATCCACGAGAATCGGAGCTACCCCTTCACAGCAGCATGATTTGCCACGGCGTTCAAAATCCCAAACTCTTCTATTGCGTTGTAGTAGCTCACGGGGCGGCCCGGACGAGAGCCGAGCACAAACACACAATTAGAGGGGGTGCACGGAGCAATGCAGAGTGAAATAATAACAATAAAAAAAAAACTTTTAAAATAAAAGAGAGAAAAAAACAGTGCTAACATTTCCACAGTGTCAGAGGTTACGGTGTTCCCAGGCACGCCATCAAAAGTTTTCTACATGGAATTCCCTACAGTTTGTTTTATTTAAGGCTATAGAACTACAACTGGTCTACATACCTGAATTTATCATATATGATAAAGTGCTCTCGAAAAAACGAGTGGCAGTGAAGCTCTGCTGTTCAAATAATAGTTACATTAGAACGTCATCTTTTAACATAAGTCCATGAGCTGAAAGCGCCGGATCACGTTTGTAGAAAACTCCCCTTCTGCCTGAGTGGCTTAGCACACACACACACACACACACACACACACACACACACACGTCAGGTCCTATTTTCCTAGTGGGTGGTCCCTCGTGGGCTTGATGTGGAAAGTGAATTAGCGGCCGAGCCAATTTTTGCCCTCGATCTGGAAACATTTTCTACCTTCCAGAAAGAGCCTTAATATAGAGACGTAATAAAACACCTCCAGCCTCTGGCGTGTTGTTTTACCAAATAACATCTAACTGGCCATTACTCCCCATTAAGGCTAATGGCTCGACTAATTACAATAATTCCATAAAAGGTGCTGTGTTTAGCCCAAACTGTAGACGAACATTAACTTAATGACAAGGCCGACCCCTCTCAAACGCTGCCAGTGTGCATGTCCGTGATAGGCCATTCATCACAAGCATTTTGCATTAGGCCTTATGTGGGAGAAGCTTGCGAACGGGGCCTGTGCGGTCACAACGGTCTGGACGCTTATCAGATATGGCTTTCAAAACGCGTATGACATAAACGTGCAGCTGCACCACAGACATGTCTCGCACCGTCAGGAGAAGGAAAATGAGTATTTATCCGTCAACCTGTGTGGCTGTAAACGGCAGACTAAATAGGTTTTAGATAAGGGGGCTCCAATCCAGCTCTCAGCGACGATTACTGCGGAAATCCTCTCCACTCCTCCTTAGTGGAATCAAGTGTGGAATGTCAGATACAAAAAGAGCCATACCCCCTCCTCCTCCTCCTCCTCCTCCCCCCACGCACACACCCACAGCTTTTTTTTTTTTTTTTTGGATCCAATCAGTGATGGAAACCTCCGTTGTGAAATATCCCGGCTCACCGAAATGACAACCATCAGATTCCGGGGGGTATCCTGTGTCTAAACTCCAAGGCGATGGACGGACCACAGTCTACGAAAGAGCATGATAGGGCCCCTTAAATGTTTTTCTTCATCACTTTCTGCCCCAAATTCTTTGAGGTTCTTTCAGCAATCAAGGCGATTTCCGTAAAATGTTGCCATTCAGCTTCATCTATGATCGCGCCATTATGCCGTACGCTATTGGTTTTTTCTTCTAAGCGGCGGCACTGGCCGTGTAAAAGGCAGGGCAGCGAATTAATCGTGTGCATACGAGCCCCAGGTTGCTGGCAGGCATACGTTGCCGCTGATTAACACTGAGCTGGGAACTAAAGCTGTTGTCCCAGGTGCACTGTGTTTGGAGAAGGGCTGTGTCCAACACGGAATACTTCACAGAGGAAGTCCATCACTGGGGCCTACAGGAGGGAAGTCAGGCTACATTTAACCAGCAATGATAAGCTTTAGGGCGCACAAGAACTGTGGCTATTACTGCCTCTGACCGTTGACGTTACTATTAGTACTGGCATTGTTGGCAGTGTTATTAGTATACCTGCACATCTCTACTGCTGTCATTGTCTCACAACAGTGCCCTCATTCTTATGTTAACATGCATGTACTATGGGATTTGCAAACCAGATTTAGTTACATATGCCATGACAATAAACAAATGTAGTTATTAATTCATTCATGCAAGGTAAGGGTTAGATTATGCTGTTTTATGGTTCTGCAAGACAAGATTTCTCATTTTGCTGCCTATGCCCAGTATGGGAGAAGCACAGAGTTGCCAATACAGCAGGGCTTCCTGGGGCAGTAGGGGGTTAAGTACATTTACATTTACATTTAAGGCATTTAGCAGACGCTCTTATCCAGAGCGACTTACAACCGTGCTTAGTGTTCCGTTGGATAATATTCCAGCTAGTACAGGAAGTTTAGAGCCTAAAACTCACCCTGAGCTCAGACACTGCCCGAACAGGGGGCCAGTGCTGATACCTTGGGTAAGTACCTTACCCAAGGGCATAACCAGGAACACCCAGCGAGTCCTGGGATTTGAACCCACAACCCTCTGATTGTTGGCTCACTTTGCCCACTGCTTGCCTACCGGCCTAGTCTTGCATTGATGTTAAAGGGGAATTCCACTGATTCCTGCATACTAAACTAAAATCGTTTAGATGTAAACAAGCTCATTCAGAAAGGTTTAATGTGAAATGCTCTGTTCTAGAGAAACTTGCCAAGCCAGAATGGTTCACAGCATAGGTGACAGGAACCAGACGTCTGGTCTCAAAGTGCTTAATGCTTCTAAAGCTACCTGAGAAATGATTATGAAACATTTTTCACTGAAATTTTGGCCTAAAACATATGTTTCAAAACTTGCACAGGAGGTGGAGAGCTACATGCAGACTGTTTTGAGGTAAGAAAACTTTTTTCCCCGATTTGCTGCTATTTTACCATTGTCATTGTTACCTGAGGAGAAAAACTCAGGAAATATGTGTAGGTGTACTGGTTACTTTGGATGCTAAAAAAAAAGCTCTGTGTGCATGGTGACCTTTGGTTCCTATCACCGTCACTGTGAAGAAATCAAAGCCCTTGCACCCTTTCACATCAGACTATTGTGTAGTCTCAACATCTCAACCCCAGCCCCAACAACACACCACTAATCCACTGTTTTCTGTTTAATTGCATTGCAGCTATGCGACTTAACATCATGCGCTGAAAGCTTCAGAGGACGTATCCAAGCTAATGTGTATCTATTGAGTGCATTTTCCTCATGAATTCATATTAGTAACTTATATTACTTATATAACATATTACTTTTATAGTAGTTACTGAATAATTTACAATAATCACTATAAAATAAGTCTTAGGAATAATGACTGAATAATGTGCCTTAAAGGAGCAGTTCTGACCAATATGTTAATGCTGTGTAAAAGCAAATGCAACAGTTTAGCGACTAATAAACATTATGTTGGTGGCAAATGGCCATTGGTAGTAGGACAGAATATAGAATAAAAAATTAGGGATTATAAATAGTGAATAAAATAGTGATTGCTGCATACTGACCTACATCATAAGACCGTCCTAAATGTGTTCAGTTACGTATTCCTTTACACTAACTGAAAAGCAACATACACTGCCTGGGTGAAAAAAATAGCACACTCTAATGTTTTGTTGGACTGCCTTTATCTTGGATTACAGCACACATTCGCTGTTACATTGTTTTGACAATCTTACGCAACATTTATTTCCAACCAGAGTTGTGTTCATTTTTGGCTGAGATCTTGTATTGACAAGGGGATAGACAAACCACTCCGTAAAGTCTTCTCCAGCACGTCCCAATGATTTTCAATGGGGTTAAGGGTTTTAATGGGGTCAGGACTGTGGTGGCCAATTCATGTTTGAAAATGATTCCTCATGTCCTCTGAAGTGCTCTTTCAGAATTAAAGCCCAATGAATTTCGGCATTGTTGTTTGGGATTATGCACGTGCTATCAGGGAAGAAACAGTCCATAGTTGCCTCCGTAACTCTGTAACAGGCGTGTGCCATGAAGGTAAAGGTGAATTTCTGTATTCTGTATTATTGTATTCTCTGCTGCATCATAATTCCTGCAATTGGTGGCCATCATGGTAGCTTCCTTTTACCGTTAACTATGTTAACCTTCTTGCTTAAGATGCTGAGCCCTAAGCCTTACCCTAACTCAGTTTTACTGGATATTTTATTAACAGTTTGGGCATTGGTCCACGAGTTAGCCTATAAGGGAAGCATGAAGAAATCTACAGTACAGACAGCTTTCATTTATATGCAGACTTCTCCCTCTCCAGCCTGCATGCATTTAGAGATGTGTAGGATGCTTAACATATCTGGCCACCATCCAGGAACGCTAATAAAATAAGCGTTATTGTTCCTGACTGGCCTTAAGAGAGGCAGGCCGAGCGTTCCGTGCAGCTGCCGGGGCGGCCATGAACGGTGTTGATTAGAGCAATTGGGGCATCCTGAGCTGAAGCAGCTGCTTTGATTCGGCTTGATTGCCGGGCCTGAGTGCGTTCAGCTAAAGTACGCATCTGTCAGGGATTGTTTGGCAAGCTGCGTAGATGACAACTTCTTTTTTTTCAGTTTTTTTTTCTTCATCCTGCATTTGTAGTCTAACGCATGCTTAATTTAACTCCCGCCATCCAAATCGGGGATGACAAACTGATGATTAAATGGCAAGGATCAGCTCGGACGTTCAAGGCCTGACACTGTGGCACATTATCGTTGGCATGCAGCAACCTGTCCTAACTGGCTGCAGGCACTGCTGCTTCGTTTGAAAAAGTCTTCTTCATATTTTTCAGGCTGAAAATGACTTCCTTCTCAGATGGGAAAAGAATACAAACATTTGGACGTTTGGACTCGGATACAAGTTCTCCGACCATAACTGCTTGGCACTGTGGCCTTCTTCTCCTTACTTAACCATTCTCATATTCTCATGAATGTGCAACAGGCAGTTTTAGCACACCCAGGGAAGCAGCTGGAATGAACACAGAGGTTTCTCATTTTGGTTTATGTACAATATTTTCCACCTTACTCCAAATTTTGATCAGCCAGAATGTGTTCAGTGTCTGCAGCTTGTGCCTTTACGTTTTGCATAGCCAATATAGCTAACAAGTAATGGAAGCCCATATCTCAATAGACAACATTGTTATACAGCATCAGAAATCGCATACGTAGGTCTGTTTTAGGATATGTATCAACTTAATGAAGATAGAAGCATGTGTTTAATGGTTTGGATATGTAGTTGGCAAGATGCTAATAGCTGAGTTATAAGCTTCCATTACTTGTTAGTTACATTAGCTTCATCACTCCAGCACAAAACATCATTCTTGCCATTAAAATGATCTTCCACCATTACAATGTTGCTGCCAATAACAGTAACTCACTACATTACAAAGTTATTCCATTAAAAACAGTATGCTACCATACAGCATTACTGCCATTAAAACCAAGTCGCTCAGTGTTACTGCCGTTACTAGTAATTTGTTGCATTACAGCATATAAATACTGCGACATACACTACATATGTTGACACTGCGACATTCAAAGGTAATTTGTTAGATCATAACTTTAAAAGACATTAAAAGTAACTTGCTACCTTACAATTTTATTGCCTTTAAAAGTAACTCACTACATGAAACATTACTCATAACCTTGCAATGTTTCTGTCATTAAAATGAACTTGTTACATTACAGCATATAAACATAACTTGCTATCTCGCTGCATGAAAACATTATTGCCTTTAAAAGTAACTCATTACATTACAATGTTATTGCCATTAAAAGTAACTCACCGCATTAAAATGTTACTGTCATAAGAAAGCTATAAAGTTATTGCCATTTAAAGTAATTCATTATATGAAAACATTATTACCACTGAAAGTAACTTGTTACACTATTTCGGCCTTTAAAAGTAGCTTCTTACATTACAGCATTACTGCCATTAAAAATGACTCACCACATGAAAACATAACTGCCATGAAAAGTGTCTTGTTACATTACAATGTTAATCCTATGAAAACTAATTCTTCATTACTGGGTTATTGGCATTACTCTCATACTTTGTTAGTGTAACTTGAGTTATTTTATAATATATTAAAGCAAGCTTCAGCATTAAGTGGTGGCTAATCAACTACCTTTCGTTGAAGATGAAGATTGTGTAAATGAGTTTTTTGGCCAAACTATCACAGGCGGAACTGATGCACGAGCCTGCAGTCTAATAGATGTGTTCTATATTTTGTGTGCATTATAAATGTTTGGTGTTGTGATCTGTGCAGAGAACTCTCCAGGTATCTGACTTTATTGCTTCATGAAGTAAAGCATCTGCAGCCTTTTAGAGTCAAATGAACTGTGTGCTCAGTGTCGAGTTTCTTGATGAAGGACCGGCCTGTTCTGGCTGTCAGTCCGCGCATTCAAACACATTATTACTTCAGCCGTACCGCACATAGACTAATTAATGTACATACATGCTCCTGTTTCCTCCGCTGTCCCGGCTCCACGCTCGGCTGTTGAAACATGAATGACTCTCCAATGGGCCAAACCCTTCGCTTCTCTCTTAGCACCATTTAATTACATGACATCTGTGCTGACACTGTGAATGGCCGTTTGAGCTGAGGAGCCAAAAACCATAAGCAGTCTTATGGCAGAGCTTATAGGTGACGTAAATAATAAACAGCAACGTAATTCTACAATTAGCTTTGTTATATGCAGGTATTACATTCTCAAATATAGAAAGCACCAAAAAAGTGTCCTTGAAAGGGGAGTCAGGAAATAAAACAACCACTATTGGTTTAATAAAGGACTTTTCGTAAAAAAGTATGTCGTAATAAAAGGGTTCTATATCAGGGGTTATCCTGTAGAAATCAAAATGTGGATTCTGAACATTCAATCCAAACTACATTTACACTCATAAGTAATGGATAATGAATATAATTTGAATAACTATGTAATTACTTTGTATTTGTGCAATTACATTTAAATTTTATAGCAAAATAACAGTAATAACTTTTTAAACTTTTTAGAACTTTATTAGAACGATATGTCTAAGCAAAAAAAATGTATAAACTTTTATTTAGGTGAGTGTAGTAAATTGCCTTGTTTTTGACATTGTTCAGGCATTAAAACCTATAACTAGAATGTAAAATGAATGTACATGTAATTCAGTGCATTAATAAGTAAGTAATTACTTAGTAGTTACATAACTATATTTGTAATAACATAGTAAAATGAAACTGGAAGGGAAAATGAAAAGCTGCAGAATCTAGTAAATAGCCTTATTTTTGTAATTGCTTGACACCGAAACAAGTGCAGACATAAAACCTGCTAACAGAATGAAAATTGATTATATATGTAATTTAATACATTAATAACTATGTAATTACTTTTGTATTTATGTAATTACATTTGACTTGAAAAGCAAAAGTTTTGTACTATGAATTTATTTTTTCTAGAACTGTATATATAAGCCAGGAAACATTTAGGAACCATTATTTTGTAGTAAATTACTTGTCATTGCTTAACATTGAAATGTTAAGGATGTTGATGGAATTTAAGCTAAACGTATGTGCAAATTAGTACATCAATAATGTGAAAATGTAAATCTCATTACATTTGTATTTATGCAGTTAAGAGTTTAATAATGTAGCAAAATTAGAAACAGTAATAACGTTCAACTTCTAAGGGTTTAAGTTTTACCCAAGACGCATTTAGGAAGCTTTAGTCTGAAGTGCAGTGCATTTCATAAAAACTAATGCATGATGGGACTAAACATATTGGATTACTCCGATGACAGGCGTCACGGTAGATTACAATGTTTATCGTGATCTAGTTTATGCTTGTTGTCATCGGTGTACAATAACAGATTTTTTTTCCTTTTTTTGATGTAAATTCTTTCCATGGTTGGAGACATGTTGACGCTTTGCGACGAAACAAACTCATATTTATTTCTGTCCGGTAACTACACAGACAGGAACGCTCCAATAGATCAGTGTCAGGGGTGATGATAACTGTGTGCATGAGTGAGTGTGTGTGTGTGTGTTTTTCAGTATGGGGGGGGAGCACATCTGAGAGCAATCTCAGCATGTGACAAAACGCAGACATAACAGTCTGCTCTGACACTTGTTACCAGCACATAAACACTTGCCTTAGTGAGCTGTGGAGGAGAGAGAGGCTTGCAGCAGCTGAGACTGCAGAGCATATCTGCTATTTATCAACCGCTAATTAACTGTTAATTTGCCAACCTTTGGGTTCAAGCATGCGGACAATTTATCACACCCGGCTCACCCTTTCTCTGCTGCGGTCCCGCGGGGGAGTGGTCCGCATGCTGAGACTAACTCCCCTTTATAGGCTAACAATGTCATATTAACCCTTGAAAACATGAAGAGTTTCAGGTACAGTTAGTGAACTGCATGTATTTACATTCTGTATTGGCAGGTTTGAGTCCACACATGTTTGTATCTGTTATGACGCCACGTAATTACAAAAATATGATGAAAATGTAAAGGATGTTCCTTTTTTTCTTTCTATAAAAGAAACACAATAACGCTTCACTAGGGATGCATGGGAATAGTGGGGAAAACGGTATAAAATTTCAGGTGTAATAAAGGTTAAGTAGGTCTACAGTGAAATGTCAACGTCCAAGACCTTATATGAGAAACATGACAAACAGTAAAAAATACATTTCCAGGGCTGTACCGAGCTTTGACAGTCAAATTGAGTTTGGGTGTTCAGTAGAAAGACTCGACTATTTGTTTCTTTATTCTTATTGTCTAGCAATCACAAAATCTGTTGGCATTCAGAGTTTCAATGATTCAGTTATTTTGAGTCATAGGAACATATTATTCAGCATTTTTAAATAAATAAAAATAATTAAAAATGTATATATTGACGTATACTGCCGGGGTACAATATTAGCCTTTAAAGCCTATTTACTTTTCATTTCACTTTAAACATTAGAAACAACATGTAAATGAAGAAACAATTAAACAGTTTAAAATAAATTCACTGCATTTCCACTATAAAAGAACAGACATCAGTTCTTCAACAGGACCGGCCTACCTCTTTGTTTTTCTTTGAACATAAAAACAAAATAAATCTAAATGACTGAATGAAATTATTTAGGATTGGAATTATACTTAATTGAAAAATAATAATATTATACACATAATAAGTATTAAATGAAAAAAAATATATAAAACAGTTGCGATTTAGAGTTTGAATGGGTCAGTTGAGTAATGACGGGCTTTGCTGCTCTCTAGGTAAATTCTCCCATTGGCTAGTGGAGGTGCCGTATAAATAGACTTCCTGCCTGCTTAATGTGAGCAGCGTATCTGCCCAGATAATTGCAAAATGCCCACCAATGTTGCCTTGTAGACTTCTTGCAAGGTTAGAAATGCCAGCAGACTTGAGAGTTCTTCTGATATCCTGCTATAGCTAGCCTAGCTTACCAACCATTTCACCACAGGATTCAGCTTCTCTCGTCAGTTAACCTGCAGCGCATGTTGTGACTTGTATTTTAGCCATCGTACCAGCTAACCTCGCTATAATATGAAGGCATATATATGATTCTGCTTACTTATAATGGTATTTATTTTCATTTTTAGAAGCTTACGTCTGTTTTATCCTGTTATTATAATGCACAACAGAAAAAACACCTTCTCGACTGCTTGACTTGAAGAATCTCAGTCATCTCTGACAGATGATTTGACTCCTTGACGTTCAGGGGACAGCCTTAAAAATATCCATTGCTCTCCTGTGCAGTTCAAACAGTTTAAGCGGCAGCAGATCAACAGTAAAACTTTCAGCCGTGTAGAAGTATTTCATGGCTTTTATGCCTCAGTGCAGTAAACGTAAAACGCAATATAAATCATTGTCTTGGATGAACTGTTCTCTGTTGTTGAGGACGTTGGTTTTCATGGCACATACTGTAGCTTACATACTGTAATAATTTGAGTAAGTTTATTTGGACTCTTTTTATTTATTGTCAGCTCAGGTTTGTCCTATTGAAAGCAGATTTGATCAATAATGCATGTTTTAATTTTCAAGAAATCTGATTTCAGTGCATTCGCTTTGTTTCATCATAATACAAACACAGATATGTTTAGAAAATCTATACTTTGCTTGTTTCAGTGAACTAAAATTTGACAAATAACTAAACAAAATGTAAGTCGAGGTGTTTTTTTGGCATGTGCACTTCCATTTAAACGTTTGGAATCACTTATCGTGTTGATCATGTTATTCAGTAATAACTTATGTAGTGCAGATTGAAATGTTATAAACTAGACATCAAAATACAAACTCAAGTCATACCATTATATTCCTTTCTGATACTATACAGCTTTCTCTTATGCAGACAGGAACCATATCAATTTTCACCCCATTGGCATGCGCCATCTTGGCTTAATACATACAAATGTGTATTGTATACATATGGAGACACCCAGTCAAATGACATGTTTTGTTATATGAGAATGAAAATAAGTCACTTTCTTTACAGACAATACAATAGAATGTGGCATTTTAACATTGCATTTCTATCTGCTGAGTTTAACATGTTAAAAAAAAAAAAAAACAGAAAAAATACATAACATGCCATAATGTTTGCACAGGGCACAGGTTCTCTGAATTTATTTACCTTTAGAAAAAGAGCAAACCATGGAATTTGAGCAGGAGTGCCCAAACTTTTGCATACTGTATATGATCTTTGGTAGCATCTTGCCCAAAAGGAGTCCAAAAACCTTTGACAGGCAAATGATCTGCATGACATGCCGTACACTGACTCAGATTAAATTGCTATTGTACTACATAATTTGTGGTAATGCTCGCTCTTCTACTGCAGAAGGCTAGCCTCATACACAGCAATTATCGTAGCACTGAGAGACTGTCTTTACGTCTTTATGTCTGAGTGAATGTGATTGTTTAAGGTGTGTAAGCCAGCGTAGACAGCATGTACACGTGCACACACACCATAAAACTAGTGGGCGACAGCTGCTGTCAGTAGTCCGGTGGAAGTGAGCACACAAAACATCCTTGCTGACAGATTTGTTATCTTGAGTGGGCCGCTAATGCTAACGTCACAAACCCTAACACCTCCCTGAAAGATGCCTCCGTCAGGGCGTGAGCGGAGCATGAAAAGAGCTATTGCAAATGACACTGAAACCCGGATAACCCGGCTGTCGTCGGTCACTGCTTTCTCACGCAGACAGTTTTGACACGGCTAATTGGCTAGAACACATACAATAGTCATTAAGAAGTGTGTCTGCAATGCTAGGTGTGACACGAGGAAAAACACTAAAGCTCAGGTGGATTTAGTCTTGGCAGACAGTTGATGAATCAGACACTGGAGCTAGGTTTAATAATGAATCAGGTGATTATGTAATTGTGCGCAGTGTTTAAGAGGGGCTTTTACATTTCCTGGGTAAGTGTTCATACACACCTCAAGTCAAAAGATGCCTCTTGCTCTTTTGAAAGAAAATCCCTTTTCTGCCAGCATAAATACAGCTAGATTCTGTTTGGGATTTGCTTCAACACTTCAACACAACAGCTTCGTGTTCACCAGTAGCTATTAGGATACTGAACAAGCGGTAGTTTGTCACTTTGGGGATGATTTTATTCACTGGCCAATTCATGGATAATTTTTGCTTTCTCACTTGCCACTTTCTGGCTGCTATCGTACTGCACATTTGCAAACCCTGTATCTTAATTGTGTTTATTGTATTAAAGCAAAAGATCATTTCATTTTGTCATTTCCAACACAATAGCAACATCTCAGAAACTTTAATAAAGGTTTCGGTGGTCACAGTTTTTGGTCATTTTACCAGAACTCTAAAACACTAGGCAGTACATGATATGCTATAGCAAACAGCTCTGAACAGCTGAAGACACATAAAATCTAACAATTGTATTACTTACTTATGTGTATTTAATTGGAGAAAAAATTCTGACTTGGGAACACATTTACTTGAAAACACTGGGATCTAACTAGCCATGAGAGACAGAGATGCAGGGGCGTGGTTAAAATAAGGCCCCACCTATAGACTAAAACTTTTTTTTTTAAGTGTTCATTCTAAATCTTTCCAACTGATAGCTTATTTCCAAGATTCCTAACCCTAGGAATTAAGGTTTGAGACCACCATCTTACAACTAAAAGTACCCTATAAATAATGATTTTGTATATATTTTGCTTTTTAATATATTAATAAGTGCCCTTGGTTTAAATAGATCATAATGCATGACTATTTTACAAACCATAATTTTATGGACTTAATGTATGACTGTTTGGTAACACTTAACATTAATTATTGACTAACTATAATGAAGTTAACATTAACTGATACATTAACAATACTAACAATGTCTAAATAATCTTTAGTAAACATATAACAATGTTTACACGTCAAGTATGTAACGGTTGTTCCATGTTTACCTAACCATCGTTAATGCATTACTTCATGTTAGTTAGTCAGTCAATACTTAATGTAAAGTGTTTCCAATTGTTCCAGTGTAGTGTGGGACTGCAGTTTTAATGAATTTGATCAATTCAAGCATCTTTATTTATTACTCTTTAATTGCCGACTTCTTTTGCAGAAGGCTAGCCATATACACAGCAAAATAGCAATTATTATTTAATTATTTTAACATCACTGCTATTTGGTTGTGTTCCCCTTGCTGTAAAGTAGTGTTGGAAAAACCTATTCCTAAATGCATCCTAGTTCTCTCTTTTTTTTTAATTTACAAAACAGCATAATCAGATTTTTATGCTGACACTGCAATTTTTTTCCTCTGGATAATAAGCCCATGTGCACCCAGACACTTCATAAAGTAGGATACTTTGGCACAGCCCAGGTCGGTAGAAATAAGGGAGGATCTCACTAACCTGTTTGCAATCACAAATCGGTTGCAAATGCAAATGAAATAAAAGGCCCAAAACCATATAAAACAATACCATAATATGACTCTGTTTATCAACCACCTCAGCAAATCTCTAAGTTTCTAAATAGACCTCTGAATGCTGAATCTGTAATTTAAACTGTAACTTATAAGACCCCAAATGAGCTTTTAGTCATCAGCAATGACTGGGTAAGTCAAGGTACAACAGTGATATTTTGTTGCTGATATTGGTAATATCATTAGTGCTACGAAATAGCAATAGTGTAGCAGAAGTTTCTACATTGGACACTGCAATGTATGCACATGTTTAAGATTAAATTACAAAAAATTGTGATATTACATAAAAATCCCATGCATTATGTTTGTATATGTGTTTTAGTGTGTTAGCAGTGCACGGTTCTCTGAGGTTATAATGTACATTCTCTGCAGAAAATACAGCTAAACTCATGTTTGGCTTATCGCTGGTTTCAGGTGGTCTAAGCCAGTCTTTGATGGTCTAGTTGGTTGACATCCAGCTTGTCAACCACCTAGACCATCAAAGACCAGCTTAAACCATCTGAAACGAACAGAGGGTATGTTTTCAATTGCGTTTGATGGTTTAGCTGGTCTAGCACCATTATCAGCTGATAGGACCAGTGTAGAACCTCTAGTAAGGCTGTGTATTGCAACATACTGCATCATGTTTGTTCCCGGCTACTGTAGCAACATGGCTGCCTCATTTGAAAGACGACCTGCTCCCATGTAGATTTGAAGGAAATTCAGTAAAAAAAAAAACATAATGATTTGTAGTTGAACACTAATCAAGATATTGTTTTGTTTATTATACTCTGTTAGTAATAAATCTTGGTCAAGCTGGTCTTGATGGTTGACCTACTTCAAACTCAATCAAAAATATACCATATGCTGGATTTTTTTTCAGCAGAGAACAAAAAGAGCAAACAGATAAAAGTGTAGTTTAGAACACAGAGTTTAGGCTACAGGCAGACCTAACTAAGCTAACAGCACTTTCTAATGACAAACAAAACCAAAAGGTAGACTATGAAAATCATACATAAAGATGCATCGAGAGTCACCTTAGAATCAAATTGGCAGCCTGGATTAAAACTGAATCAAATCACGGAGTGCCTAGAGATTAAGCCTGAAAAGCAGCTTTTGTCTGTACAGTCATTTGGCAGATTCCTTTTCAAACTCGTGTTAGAAGCACATCTTGAAACTCTTTTGGCCCAAAGGTGGCTTAAACACCTGAAAGGTTTGAGTGCTGGCATCCCAACAGTAGGGATAAAGTGTGTGCTTGGTATGAATTATTCCCAAATTAGCCTTGGAAATGCTGACACAAATATTGACATGTGTGATACTGTATTTCTCAAAGTTTACCTGCTGAAGTTCAGTTATTGCAAGCCAACAAAGAAACATACTCCTTTATTAAAAATCACTTTGAGCAGCAGAGTGGACCTGTATGCTTTTGCCTACCCTTTTTTTCCTGGCATTGTTCAACATCAGAAAGTAAAGTTGGCCATCTATAAAAGCCTTTAAACGTGGCCTTGGCAAATTCCTCTACAAATTGTTATAACCATTTCTCCATTCAAAAGCGTTTTTCCTCTGTACAAGTGGACTGCAGATTGCTGATCATTTTATTATGCTTGGCGTGCTCTTCTTTCACACACTCGAGTCGAGCGAATCCTCGCAAATTAGCTGACAATTTTACGGTAAACCTGTAAGAAATGTAAACAGCACCTTGCAAATTGGGATGTTTCATGTTTCCAACTTTCTGGAGCTAATGACTTCAGGAAGCGTGGGTGCAGCGTGTGTGTGTGTGTGTGTGTTGCCTGGAGTTGTTGTTGGAGAATGGTCCGAGCAGAGATAGTGAAGGGAAAGCTGAGTCCTGCAGTAATTAACATCACTCAAGCATAGAGCTCCGAGCCCAGAGCCAAATGAGGCAGTTTGGCTGTAATTTAACTTCCTGAGGCAAATCTCTGGGGCACTTTTGAGAAAGGACAGACTGTTTACAAACAGAGTCTAATTACAGATCTTAAGAGCAGCAAGAGAATGACCACAAAGAGACACACACACTCGGCCTGGGAGAGTAAAATGCTAGAAACAAGTAAAGTCTCAAGTTTGAATCAATTCTTTTTTTGTACTCATTGGCCACCTCCAAGACAATAACTTATTTCATTTCATTTTAGTGTTATTGGTATTAACAGTTGATAATCATGTGGTTATCATATAATGCATGTTGAGTATATGTGGAGCTGTGTACCCTAACCACCAGTAAAGCCCCACCCTGCCACGCCCACTCCCCTCACTCCACAAAACCGTACCCATCCCACCCAAGTGAAGAAACAACAAGTATGTTGAAGAACAGGAAATAATAAAATGAAGAAACATAGTAACGATAAAAACAAATGACTGAACACTGAACAACAATCATATCACTACCAACACTTTACTGTTTCTGTGGTGAAACTGTGTGGTACTGCATTGGTAATTACATTTTTGCCCATGACCTACGACCAGTTATTCCGAATAAGGGATATATGTTTCAGTTCAATTCAGTCAATACAGGCAAGTCTCAAGTCCTAAACTTCAGATAAATAAATAAACCAAATAAATAAATAAATATACTTGAAATATACTACATTTATATATACTATTATATCAATTCATTAATAAATATACTACTATACTACTAAATATTATATTAGAAGTTTATATACTAATCTTTGGGTACTCTTGGTCACATGATTTGTTTTGTTGATTTTTCAAATGACAATAATTTAACACATCCTCTATAGAGAACATACTACTGCACATTTTACCGCATGGTTTTTTAAGATGTCCTGTAGATTATCTATAGATGTTTAAATTATTAACAGATTGTCTTATGATACTGTCTCAGTAGGTAGGGTTAGGTTTGGACTAGGTGTAGATTTTTGCCTTGATGTTAGGTTTATGGTTAAGGTTAGATTTAATAGAATCTTTCATACTCAACTTTAATTTGAATTAAGTTTAATGTTACTATAACAGCATGTTACTTCTACAGTTAACTATCACAATAAAGGGTTGCCATTACTGTTTATTTGCTGTATTTAGGAAAAAGACATAATATTCAGCATGCCCAAAAGTTATGGCATATTTCATATTTTATTTTTTTTTTATTTTATGTCAGTTCTTAATGGCATGGATTCCACAAGATGATGGAAACATTCTTTTGAGCTTTTGGTCCATGTTGAAATCCTGCGGATTTTTCTGGTGCACTTTAATGCCACGTATCTCCTGTTCTACCACATCCCAAAGGTGTATTATTAGATTCAGATCCGGTGACTGTTGTCATCTTCATTAAACCAATCTGTGACTGCATGTGCTTTGCAGTTTGGAGCGTTATCATGCTGGAGGTAGCCGTTACAAGACTGTAAATTGTGGACACGAAGGGATGCACACAATCAGTAACAATAATCAAATACCATGTGGTATTCAAGCAATGATTGATCATTATCAACAGGCTAAAATGTTTCCACACAATTACACCACCTCCACCAGCCTGGGCTGTTGACCCAATTCGGGTTGAGTCCATGGATTCATGCTGTTGACCCAGGATTCTGGACTGACCACCCCAGAGTCCACACCTCATCATCACTGTGATTGGAATTACTTGGATCAAGGGCTAAACAATTTGTCATTTTTGTATATTGAAATTGCAGTTGTAAATTCTTAATGTGTAATTCTTATGTGTATTTTTAATTATGTCCTGTATTATACCAGTTTTGTCTTAACAAGTTTAAAGTGAGGAAATTTAGCCTATGAATACAGAACTTATAAACCAGCACATGTTATTCAGCCTTCAGGTCTCAAGCCTGAAAAAAATGGACATGCTGGTCTTTGTGAGGGGGAAAAAATCATGTAGCTTAATTTAATTGTGTTTAAACTGCAGTCAAAATATTGGTCAGGAGAATCACAATTAGGTATTTTCCTCAAATCATCCAGTCCTGCTTGGATCGGGAGAGGCAGAAACAACTTCTAATACTGACTGGAGGTGTAGAACAATATGCCTAAAGATTTCTATGACAAAAAAAGGCAAACTGAGAGTCTCCTGAAAAGAATGGAAGTTGTTCTAAAGATTAAAGGTGGACATACTTAATAATAAAAATAGTATATTATATTTAGTCGCTGAGGCTGCTGGGCAATTTCCTTTAGATATATGTTTTTGGCTTTTGTACTGCGATCCTGAAAAATGAATAACGTATGCAATGGCCATCTTAACTGGAAAGGGTGGTCTCTGCTCATCTTGAGCAGAAGGCCAACAGGCCTAAACTGTCATGACAAAAGCCAAAATTCAAAATGTTTGTGCCACATGCAGGAAAAACAGCATTCAATCACAGCACTTTAATTTTAATGATGCTGGTTTCCTCTGCAGTCTGCTGCCCACGCTTTGAAACCAAAGAAACAGAAAATAAACACCAGGCCCGGGAAAGAAAACACGGCAGCATGTTTTACCCACATCTCTGTGTTCACCCGAACACAACACACACACTCTCCCATACACACACACGCACACGATTTACCCTATGTGCAAGTATATTAAGATGTAAACCCCCCCAACACACACAGCATGCCAACCTTCATGCACTCATGTGCACACACACACACGCACACAAAAATGTGCACAAACACACACACACACACCCGTTGGCACTGTATCAGTGTGTGAGGTGTTGCAGTATGTGCAGTGTGTGTTCTGTGGACACTGTGCAGACTCTGTAAGGTGTAAGGTGTGTATGTGTGTAATTCACCTGAATTAGTGCAACACACAGGTCCCCCCACAGCGCTGCCTAATGCTCTGTTTATTTTAAGAGTTTTGCTTCTAGCAAATCATTCCTTATCTGACACTCACTTATTGCCCCACTGGGTCACCCACAAAATGGGGGGGTGGGGGGTGGAGGAAGCGGGGAGGTGGGGGTGGGTTGGTTGGGTATAAAGGCCTTATGCCCTTATCATGGCAGCATATATATATAGCACTCACCTCACAGCAAGAAGGACCTGGGTTTGATTCAGTACAACAAGACAATACAAGACAATACAACACAACAGATTCAATCTATTTTCAATGGGAAGTGTCGGTTTGATCAGACATGGTGCATGATGGGTCCGACAAATTGAGTTTTGGGGATGCGTAGCCGAGCCAAAATATATGCAAATAAATCTGGCCAAAGCAATGCATCTATCCAATCAGAAGACAGCTGGTGTTTCACAATGCAATGTATGAAACATTTGTAAATCTCGTTATTGCAGTTTCAGGGTTCCCTGTCCTTTTTGATCCATGCCTACTGACAAATTAAAAACATATGCTAAAATTGCAGAATCTATTTATTGATACCTTTGCTAACGCTCAGATGCGGTCAGCTGAAGAGGGGAAGTAAGTTCACGTCCGTTGATGCCCCAAGCCAGTATGAATGCAGCAGAACAATCATGCAAACGCTTATAGACCACCAAAACTGCCACCATCAGATAAACAACACTGCAGCATTGAGCCATAGCAGAACATCAAGCTTCAGTTCTGAAAAAATCCACACATGTTTCTGTCCATCTGACTACAGCGGAAGCACTGTGAGAAGACCACTCAACACTATGGGTTTGAAAGGACATGTAGCGGTCAGAAAACACCTACTGGGTGAAGGAATTAGAGAAAAAAGAAGAAAATGTGCATCAGAAAAGCTGGTGGTGTTTTTAGAACCAGGCCAGAATCCTGACCTCAAGATGACTTAACGTGTGTATTTGGTTCTACTACTGAACTTTGGAGGTGTGGAAAAATATCCCTGCAGACCTTGTTGGAAAAAAATCTATAACAAGAATGGAAGCTGTAATAAAGGCACAGATTGAATGTATGTATATGAATATATATGTGTGTGTTCAGTTGATGAGGACTTTTTTCCTGGCACTGAAAAATCAAAGACGTGCATTTCATGAAATACATGAAGGGTGCTTTCACTTTTGTGCTGTACTCTAAGTAAGTTATTATTATTCCTAATAATACTTAAACCTATAATATATAGCTACTAAATTACAAACCTGTTCATTACTGCTTAATGTGCAAAGGTCTTTGAATGTTCATCGTGGCCTGATTAAAAAGCCCTTCCATCACTGATGCAGGCTTTTTCTATCAGTACAGTAGACAATACTTTTCGTGGTGGAAAGTGTTTATTTCAGACGTGCGGGCTTCAGTAATTACAAAGCACCATAAAACAGTGTGTTTTGAAACGGTTGGACTAAATGACAGAGCAGCAAATGTTCCTTGACGTCCTAATCGTCTTTGCCCAAGGCTTTGAGCTCAGTTTGACTGGATTAGCCTAGCCATGCTAAGCTGATCTCATCTGTGTGAGCAATCCTAATGAAGAAGGAAGAACTAAAGCGATCTGCTGCCTCTTTATATCTGCTACCACTTATTCAAAAATGCAACCAAATTTCCTTATAATTGCCCCCAATTCTGCTTCTGCTTGTAAATACTCCTTTTGCCCTGACAGTTCATTTGTTTAGTTTAGATTGCTGCTATGTATAGGCCTGGCATGTGAACTCCGAAATGTGTATCATCTGCATCCCAGCATGAAGACAAAAAGTGCTAAGATCATTATTGCTCCGCTTTTGGATGTGTTTATTTACCCAGAGAGGGTGAAATTGCCGTCCATCCACGCTTGGCAACGCAAATGGCAATTCCCCTCAGCTTTGCCTGGTTAGGACTGTCTCACTAACAAATGAAGAAACGGAGCATAATTGGCCTCCCCTTCACAACCTGCAATTCAGAATTCCCCTCGGATTTTGTAATATCCCAGTGAAGCAACACAGCCAAAGCTACCATCCTGTGAAGGGATGGGGATATTATTTTCTAATCTAGGGATTTTTGTTTCTCTTTAATTCCCCCCCCCACAGCCCATCACCCAAGTAAATGCACTCTCAAATGCATTTAACGTGAGCCCTGAGTCCTACTCTTGTACAAACGCTGAGGTGTCTCTAAGCCGAAGCACAAAATGCGATTTAGTTAGCGCTCATCAGGCAGAAAGGGACATGTCCCAACCTCTATCAACAGGCTTAAAGTTCATAACACAGCTTCCCCGTAAAGGAAAAGATGGCATGTGTTTGCTCAGCGCTCCATGCTTGATGCTCCAGGGGACGTTGGAGTTGTTTTCGCTGCCACTTTACCATCAAGTGTTTGACCACCCCAAAGGGTAATTAACGGCTCAGCCTCCACCCTGTACCGATGCCATCTGTCTGGTTACAAAAGAGAGAGGTCTGCACCCATCCATCCTAACAGGGCCCCCATCAGAAGTCTCACTCCAGTTGCACCCCCCAGTTGCTTTGGCATGCTGTGCTGCAACCATCTAAAGGGCCTAATGTGAGTTTGGACTAGAGATGCACTGATATGGAACTTCTGTGCCTACTACAATAACCAGTGCATTGTCTTATTATGACTGATAGCAATTTCATATGATAATTATTTAATCTATTTATTATAATGAATTCATGGCTATTTATTATTAATCTATTTAAATTATTAATTCTGATAATGCAGCATGATTGCCTGAGAGGTGATCTATGAGTGCCAATATCTCTGGATAGAGGCTTTCTCTTGAAGTGTCCCTCCCCAGTAATCACCTGGAATGAAACAACTACATTAAACCAATTAAACTAAAAATAAGCTTCTTTGTTTATTTGTCTGATGCCATAATTGTCCCAATATCTAATAACAGAAATTATTAATCGGTATAGGCCTTGGGTATATGGAAATGTCCATTCATCTTGGCACTGACCACGGTGCCTCCACCCATGGATTTGTTGGTCGTCTCCACCAAGAGAAAAGCGGGACACCATTCAGTCTTTGGCAACATTTACGTACTGTTAGTGCAATCTTCATAACAGTCTGCGAATGATGTAGTCCTGTGTCAGGCAGCCATCTGCCAATGGTAACAAGATAGCATCACTCATAGATGGCATCACTGCTCGCTGAATGTCCGCAATCACAAATCATTCACATCGAATTGCATGAATCATTCGCATGTCTCACAATGTCAAACCCACCCACCAAGTTTCATTCCTGTCGGTTGATTCCTTCTGGGTGCAACTATTTTTGACGATAAGTGTACGCCGTCCCGTGCTGCTTTGTAGGATTGTTCTGCCGTATTGTGAGGGCCGTTTTTTTGTTTATGTGCTGCAAATACTCATTCACACTGCAGGAGCTTAAAGAGATTACTGTTTTATCGTTTTGTTTTTAAACTTGTCATGCCTAATATTGAATCAAATGAAATGGAAGTGTGTCTTAACCAACTCCAGAGAGAAGCCAAACAACAACTATATAACAATAAAATTAGCCTTATTCAGCATCTGGATCCACACAAACTCAGAAAACAAAGAGTGGTGTAATGATCTACACATGCTAATGCTACCAAAGTCACTCAAAGCCCACACAGTTTAAAGTGGTTATTTCGTTTAGGCACTGGCCGATTTAACTCAGTTAACTTACTGACATTATTCACTCAGCCATTTGTATATTTGACCAAAGATTCATATCATCTTTAACTCAGTTACTGCTGTATTACAGTTGATTTTGGCATGTTCCACAGTAGGTATAGCTTTTAGCTAAATATAAAGGCTAGTTTGCAGTCTAATTACACTATTAACATACTACACTGTACAATAGAAACCTCCACAAAATCCTTATTAGATCACACAAATCTTACATTAACACCAAAGAGGCAGTCAGTCTAAAGTCTTTTAGTAGCCTGCTTACAGCTAACATTACTAGCCCAGTCACAGCTCAACTTAACATTACTTCATCTCTTACCTTGTAACTTGTAAGGTGAAATGTTTAAGGGGGTTGTTGATTGGTAGTGGTAGCATCACTCCACACTGTACCACGGTGCTGAGGTTTGCTTCTAATTCTGCAGCTTTTTATTGAAACTTTCCAGTCCACCTTAACTGGAGCTGTGGTTTCATCCCGGCGCTTATAAGGCATTTGTGAAGAGTAAATGTGAAAATCCCCTAATAAACCTCAGCAGAGGTAATAGGTGGTTTAGCAGGTTCATATAGTCCTGTCTCTATAAATCTGTAAGAAATTAAACTTTGAAGAGCCTTGCTGAGCTGTCAGTCCTCAACAAGGTTTGTATTAGCCTATCAACATCATTTTACTTGTGATGAAATGTCAGTTAGCAATAGAACACTAGCTTTGCTGTGCTCCTCTTATAGCAGATAAATTAACTATAAAACATTTTGAAACAACAATTAAAGATATTCACTCACTGATCATACCAGCACTTTATTACTCCTGTCTAAGTCAATATATCATCTGTTGCTCTAGCTAAAAAAAGGCACACTCTAACAATCAATCTGAACAGTCTGGAATGTCAGGCACTTTTTTGGAGAATTCGTTATAAAAATGGAGAATAATGAACTAAATAAATAAAATACTCTCATTGTCAAAAAAAATAGTTGCACCCGGAAGGAAGTGTCGGATTGCAGTGCTATTGGGAAGGAAGATAAAGGTTACCAGGAACAACAAATGATAATAAATTTAGACTGATATGAACAATATTTATTGAGCTACACACACAGAAGTAGTGTCTCTTGGTATAGCAATCGCAACATGCCAGTCATTTCAGCATGGAGCTGTAGAGGTTCTGGTGTCCTAGCATAATCCATCCCATGCAGCTTGAATATTCTCACACAGTTTTTGTGGAAGGGATGAAGGTGGAGCAAAACCAGGCCTTTTGGTCACAAACGGTTCACAAAGAAATTTGTAAAGCAGGACCCGTCACTGAAGATGACCCACTGCCATTCTGAGTCACTCCATGACAGTCTGGCATGACACCATTGCAGTCTTCGGCGACACTGATGTGGTGTTAACATGGTTCTGCGTGCATGTAGTCCTGTGCCAATGGTGCTGGTACTAACGGGATGACTCATGGAGGGTATCAACTATTCTATTGATATTGAGTGTATCTAACCAGCAAATAATAAATTGGCCACCAATGTACTACATGCAAACTTGTGCATCTATTGTTAACAGAAACTTGTCGATCCCTCCAATATGGCAGACGTGCAAACGTATTGCGGCAGATTAAGGTGACTACAAGCACTCAAATTAGTTGTAGAGTCATTAGAGGGCCTATTTTTGATATTTAAGCTATAAGTATTTCTTTGTCATGAGTTTCTATGTTAATAACTGTTAATATGCTATACATTAGCTGCCTTGGTTTGGCTAACCTGGTAATAACTTTACCAACAAATATGTAGCCCGAGCAGCACTGACCCTATCACTACTGGCAGTTATTAAGGGATGTTTGAAGGCAACCTAAAAGGCAAAGTTCTTACACCTCTGCAAAATTTAAAAGATAACTTTACAATCGTACTGCAGAAGTTAGACTGACATATTTTTTCTTATCCATTTCACACCAAGGACTGTTCATTGTGTTCAGATTATGTGAAAACAAATGTTTGATTCAACTGCTTTATTCAGAATGGCATTTAAATATCATTGATCAGAACCAGAAGCTTCATGCTAATACGAACGGAAGTGTCTACACCATGTCACCAACGCAGAACGCTCACCAAAGAACGGTTTGGCTCAGATAATAGCGACATTGTCTACTAATAAGTGGCCTGATGGTGGGGTAGCACTGTGCCTGTCAAAGCACCTGAGTGGAAGCAGGGGCCCGAGGCAGCCACTATTTCCTCTAGCCTGCCAATTTAGGCTAAAGAACGAGCTCCTCAATTATTTACACTTCAGCAGGTCAGAGGTCAGATGGCAGAGATTGGCGAGTGGGCACCTTGCACGGTGGGTTGTAGAAGGTGATGTGAGTGATTTTTCACATGCATCTGTATGGCACAGGGAGAAGTACCAGCAGGCCAAGAATTTGCCATTTGCTGGTGGTAGCCCAGAAAATTAGAGGCGATGACTGCAAGCATACTCAGGGGTCGCCCGCCCCAACTGAGTCTTAACGTTAACTTCAACCAAAAGCATCAGCAATAACCACTTTTCTCATGTTTAATTATTGTGGAGAAATGCTGTCCCCACAAAGTACTAAATACACACACACACACACACAGCGATAGTCTGGTGCTACTATAACTAAAGGGGGCAATTACACACCCTCTTGACTTGATTATTTTCTGTTCATATAAAGTTATGTTTTATTTACTAGATAATGGGCAATTAAATATAAAATGTTTGTCTAAAAAAGTCTCTAATGGTAGCTGACATAAGCAAAGTGTCCACTTCACGTTCATAGCTCATTAAGAGCTATTTAATAGGAGTCTTTCAGGCTTGTTGTAATTACTGTCTAACATGACTGGGACGAGACACAAATTTAGCCATGGCTACATCAAAGTACATGGCTATAATCTTCCTGTCAGATGTTCAAACCATTTCTTGCAACAGAATGTCAATCAAAGCTGGGCTAATTATTTAGACGGGGTTGTATAAGCAGAATCCTTGTGGCTAAGGCAAGCTCAAATGCTAGCTTTTAAACGTTACGCTTTAAACGGACCAAAATTGAGGGCAGAATAATCCCTGTCAGTCGTAACTGGTCTGCCTCACATCAGCCCGGAATGTGTTCAATACGGGCGCACCACATTCGTCTCTTTAACGTAAACTTGCCCGATTTCATCCGCCCCGGTGGAGAGAGAAAGAGCTTGAGTTAGGAGGATTTAGGCAAAGCATTACAGCCGGCAGGCATGTGACCACATAATTTCTCCCCAAAATGCCCTACACTTCCTCTGCCCGCCGTCATTACGGCTCTCAATAACCCACATGAAAGCCTGTGGCCGTCCCGGGCCTTGTGAGCTGATTGGCCATTTTGGAAAATGAGGCCATGTTCTATATCAGGGGCTTCTTGACGACATAACAAGGCCTTTTAATATTCAGAGGAAGTGGTGGGGGTCAGGGAGCTCGCAGCCGCTTGACCTCGGGGGTCCAGAGGGCAGAGTGCCGAGGGGTGGCACATGGTGGAAAGAGAGGCCTAATGATTTAGATATCTGTTACATGCTCAGCAGAAAACCAGTTGACTCACATTACCTGCACGGAAAGGACAAAAAACACTGCTTGGTAACTTTTAAAGCAATACATGTACACAGTTTTAGCCTTTACACCAAATGGAATCAATTGGTCAATGCGTGTTTTGTGCCTGAAGTTTGTTCTGTTAGTTTTGCACTGAAGCTATGAGGCTAATGTAGTTAACAAGTATTGGAAGCTTATAGACCACCAGTTATCATGGTACACACTACAGGCCTAAATCATCACACAGTTGCATTGAGCGGTTAAATAATCTTAACCCTTTAACTTCCTGCTCAACTTTTTGCTAGAGCACATTTTGAGTCACTATATTTTAATAAAGACAGAGCTGAACTCAACCTGATCGTGCCATCTCTACCAAACAGTAGAGGCATGTTAGGCTAAGAAATCCACTAGAGTTCACAGCATCTTTCAACAGCTACGTCTTTACTGTTCTCATCCATAGAACAAGCAAGCAAAAAGTTTTTGGTCTAACTTTTGAAGCTATGCTTATTTTATTGGCATATTATACTTTTGATGAACAGAATTATGTAACGTTATGCAACAAAAATAAGTCTAAAAAGGGTCAAATTTTTAACAAAAGCATTACCAAATGGTATCATTGTTTTTTATGCTAAAGGTGTCTATGCTTTGTAATTAAAGTAATTGATTATGTGGTTTATTATTATAACCCCAAACAAACAAACTAAATAAATTATAATAAGGGGCATAATATCATAAATGTCAGACCAAAACTTCTGGAAACTTATAATTTCTGAAATAATGAAGAAAATGGAGAAAAAACATTCTGAAATTTACATTTATCATGAAAGTTTCACAAAGTACAAAGGGTAGCTGGCATTCCAACAGATATAAGCTTTCTTGCTTAGTTTTTGTGAAAAAAAAAACTCATTTGCTGACACAAATTTGTCTGACCACATTTGAATGACCACATTTGGGGTCTCTTTAAGTAGACCTACAGCAGAGAGACATCAGAGATATGATAAAAGAAGGAGGACAGTGTGCTGGTTGAAAAGTGAATAGTGATAGGCCTCTGAGATTGTGTGTGCACTGTATTCGGTATCATGAAAATATTAGCAACTAGTCTAAGATGGATTTCTTTACGGCAAAAACGAGTAGCATCAAAAACTGCCGCAAAAAACCGTCTACGCAAAAAAAATTTCAAACCTGACACATTTTGTGCTACCTACATTTCTTCACTGAATGTCACTGAATTACAAGGTCTTTAGTTCTACATAATGAAAACTGTTAGCAAAGTCATTCAGAGTGGTTTGGTGTGAAATGTTCCATTCTAGAGAATGGTGGTGTTGATCAGTGGTGATGATGGGACCCAGACATCTAAGGAGTTTAATGCATCTAAAAGTTTCCTGCAAATGGTACAAGTTGCACGCTCAGCCACGCATGTGACGTAAGCAAGGGTGCTGTACATGACTGGCCCAACAGATACGATTATGGACATTCAGCGAGCAGTGATGCCCTCCATGAGTCATCCTGTTAGTGCCAGCACCATTGGCAGACGGCTGCACGACGCAGGTCTATATGCACGCAGATCATTGAGACGACTGCTCCTAACACCACATCAGCGTCACCAAAGACTGCAATGGTGTCATGCCAGACTGTCATGGAGTCACTCAGAATGGCAGGGGGTCATCTTCAGTGACAAGTCACGCTTTTGTCTTGGTGTAGATGAGTCTGTGAAGACAAATCTGTGTGTGAAGGCACCGTAGTCAGCACGAAGATGAACAGTTTGTTGTCACACATCACATGTCCAGAAGGCCTGGTCCACCTCCACCTCCACCTCCACCTTTACCGCAACATCTGCAGGAACTGTGTGAGAATATTCAAGCTGCATGGGATGCATTATCACAGGACACCACTCGGAATCATTGCAACTCCTTCCCAATAGCATTGCAATAGAACACTTACTTCTATTTTTTGGACGATGAGTGTTTTTTAATCCATTTATGGCAAATGGGGTACATGTAAGACATTGCAAGGCAAAATAATCCCAGGAGAAACTTATTTTTTCATGTTCATGACTATTTTGCCATCATCAACACTGCATATACAGTAGTTCTGTTGTAGACTTAGCAACCCCTGGTTCCCATCAACTACCACTGTACAGAAATCAGAGACTGCACGTTTCTGTACAGTAAATCATTTCATGTCAGACCATTCCGAATGACTCGGTTCACACCACAATTATTCTGAAATCTACAAAAATTGTTGGAACTGGAAGGAGCTGAAATAAACATTGCATTATGTCTGTGCTAATTGTGTGCTAACACTCATGTGCACTGGAATCACTTTGCATAAAAGTATGTCTACTGTTAAACTGCAACCCTATTATATCATAACATCAGCTCTACTAATATACTTTACTGCTGCCAAAGCAGCTTAACTACCACACTTGACAAAGCTTGCTGGTTTGTTTGGGGTCTTATTTTTTGTGTACCTGCCTATCTTTTGACGCCAGTTCAGTGCGCAGCAGGATGGCCGCAGAGTTTAGAGATACATTTCTAGAGAGCAGCTTTGTGGCAAGACCTGTTGTAGACAGCACTGTACTAATACAACTGAAGCCCAAAGCATTTCGAAGCGCATTTGGCTAAGAGGTTTGCTCAGGCGACAGTTAAATCAAAAACAGTTGACTATGGCTATCGGTGTGTGCTAGCTGTAGGCTATGGACTCTTGACTTAGGTCTGAAGCGTTTGGGTAAATATTAAAGCGGATGTCAAATACTGACAATTACTGTGCAGGGCTGATTTGTTTACTCATCGGTCTGCGGTGAAACTGCTAAAGCGAAACAGGCCACACTTCTCTTCTGTCACAGAAGCCGTCTCTCCTCAGGTAGATTAGAGTGGCGCTCGCTTGAGTTTGTCTGAAAAGTCGTGCCCTCAGACACTTGCTGATGCGTGGCTCGGTGTTGAATTTCACCTAAATGCCCCGGTAAACATGAGGCTTACACGCTGCAACAAAGGCGTGCCCTTGAAAAACGCTTTCAAAAGCAATTTCCGTCTCGTACGGCCACATGTAAACGGAGTAATTGTAGTTGGGAGACTACCAAGCACCAGCTGACTACAATCCTCCACGCTTTGCAAGAGGCTGAATTTGAATTACACTCTTTAGCTGGAGTGGGCCTATGATTTGGATGTAGCGGTGGTAGTCCACAGAAGTTGTATTATATGTAGTAGGAAGAATTAGGGGGTAGATGTGGCCTAGTTTGCACTATATGCCAGTTAAGATACCATAAAAGAAGAACATCATAACTAATGAGAATAAATCGAATAATTTCGTAGTATTTGCAGATGGGTCTTTGTTCATGGAGTGGCTGAAAAAGTTTCTAAAACTCGCTGGACCTATTTAAACGAATGAAAACGCATCAGTCCTCAAAATATCCCATTGCCCGCTAAAGACTTCTTCCCCCACCCCCCAAACTCCCCCGAACCAAAGTTAACTTACAAGAGCTGTTCTGTTGTTATTTGGGGACGCTGCCTCTACCCTGAAGTTACAGCTAGAAGTGTTTCCTTATGGACGCTGGGATTGCTTACATAGAAAATGGCCAGTTTCATATGTACGCTTAAAAAACCAGATGTTTGCATTCAACCTCAAGCCTAAATTTGATGCATCTGCTGTTTGGCCTATCTGTTTACGGACATCTAAAAGGTTGAGATTAGGGGTGTTTATTCACGTCACGAGGCCGACGTGATCGTGCTGCGGTGTGAAACACTTCACGACCGTGCATGTGAATGGGGGTCATAGGGAGTTTAAAGACTTAATATGGGACGCTGATTGGCTAATGGGGCTTCGCGTATGCTCATTCATAAAATGTCCACACAAACCTTTCCAACTGCTTTCTTTTTTTCTTTTTTATTGGTTTGCTGAAGTTGGAATATGCAGCTTTGTGTAAACCAAAGTGGTTTCATATAGAATTTTAAAACCTTTTGCCACAGGCCAAGTTATAGAAGTCGGCCAACTTTTTCTGTGCTAATCGCGTTAATGATAGCCTTTTATATGCAGTCATATACACAGAGGACGTTTTGATATTGATGAAAATGAATGGAAGCAGAAGTGGAACACAGATGGTAATAGCGCATGGGCCTGAAAATTTAAACTCCAAACAGAATATCGGCCTGCCCGTGATTCTGTGTAAAGTGCAAGAAGGGGATCCCGCAGGGCCGTAAGGCCTTCAGAGAAGCCATAATGTCTTCTGTGAAATAAAAATGTTTTAGTTCATTTTAATTTTATATCATAGTGATGATTTTTGCATTTAAACTCAAGTATTGTTTTCCTTTATGCTATCTAAGCAGATCCAGATAAAAGAGCCTTCCCATTAGTTAGGCCAACAGGAAACTGATCTGAAGGCTAAACACATAACCTTATTAAAGGTGAATCACTAGGAATTTCCCAAAGTGCTGCATAAGTAAATTGTTCAATTGTAAATAATGTCTGTCAAATGCTTAGTTGTAAAGAAGCAGAATCAGAATTGTTACAGTGGTGGTGATAGGAACTAGACATCTAAAGAGTTTAATGCCTATAAAAGCTTTCTGTCAGGAAGTTATTACATGAAATCGTTATAAATGTGTTACCTTTGTTAGAAAACAGCAGCAGCTCTATGTCAGGGCTCTTTATTGAATCGAATTGATATAAAACGATTCTACTTTACTCAAATCATCTTCTTTACTTTTAATGTGGATCAATGAAACCAAGTCATTTTGGGTCTTTTGGTCTATGCATCATGAAATGAAAACACAATGTTAAGAGCCACAGGCATTTTCAAATGATATCTAAAACCGAAAAATGACAAAAATGGAGATGCAAAGTTTTGTTCCAACAGCAGCAATATATTAAAATATGTTAAAATCTTTAAATAAAAATATGTTTTTTATGAGATTCAAATATTCATATTTAATCAAGAACAGACAAGAAATGTTTACATGAATGACACTGTTAGTTTAGTGCTAACATACTACAAGAATCCCATAGGGGTGTTAGCAGAAATTAACATTTGAGATTCATGGCCCAAAGTACAGACTGCCCTTTCTTTTTCTGAAAACATCATAAATCGTTCAGTCAACAATATTTTTACCCAAACTGCCAAAACACTCATGTGAACTCATTGTCAAAAATGTGTTGCACCCAGAAGGAAGTGTCGGATTGCAGTGCTATTGGGAAGGAAGGTAAAGGTTACCAGGAACAATAAATGTTGATAAATTTAGACTGATATGGGCTATATTTATTGAGCTACACATACAGAAGTAGTGTAGTATAGCGGTGGGCTGCCATGTTTGTTAACGCAACATGCCAGACACCTCAGCATGGAGTTGTAGAGGTTCCTAGTGGAGTTTGAATATTCTCACATAGTTCCTGCAGATTTTGCAGAAGGGGTGGAGGTGGAATGACGTATGGACATGTGATGCATGACAACAAACTGTTCATCTTGGTGCTGACCATGGTGCCTCCACACACAAATTCTTTGGTCATCTCCACCAAGACAACAGTGGGCCTCGAAACTGAAGATAAGTCTGGCACGACACCATTGCAGTCTTTGGTGACACTGACATGGTGTTAAGGTCAGTCATCGTAATGGTCTGCATGCATGTAGTCCTGCGAATCACTGCTCACTGAATGTCCACAATTGTGGCTGTTGGGTCAGTCAGGTACAGCGATAAGGCCCGTGCACGGCCAAGCGTGAAACTTGAATCATTCGTATGTCTCATAATGTCAAACTTACCCACCAAGTTTCATACCTGTTGGTTGATTCCCTCTGGGTGCAACTTTTGTGTGCAACTATTACTTGACGATGAGTGTGTTTTTCCTTGGCTTGCCAGCTGGCTGCAGGCACAGATATAGTGGTTCCATGTTAAAGTAATAACATCGTTTCATGCTCACTTTTAGCCATGACACTTTACTCCATTCCTGCACTGGTAGGAAAATTAAAGCTGAAGTGTTACCGTCCAGGTTGTCTTCTCAAGTCTGTCAAAAGTTAAAACACACCACCATGAAGAGTGTCTCCACATTCTCTTATGCCGCCTTCCCTAGACTCAGAATCAAGTAGAATAACAATAATACTCCTCTCACATGGCAAATGACCTAATTTAGTGAGAAGGGCAAGTCTGAAGGCTGCATAAAATGAGAGCACACGTATTGGCAGGCACACACATGAGCAAATGCACACCCTAGTGTGTTGGGCTGTCTTTGTGGGGTGTTTCCCTGATCTTCTGGATGAGTGTAGTCGCTGTGCTCTGCCTGAGCTAATCCTAACCTCAGCAACTTAGTAAAGCATCAAAGCACCAAAGCATCAAAATGTTGATGTTTTCATCATCCTGGTGATGATTGGTCCCTGCAAAGCGCTAAATACACACATTGGCCCTAGCTAATGACAGTTAAAATGTGCTATTTACACTCTGCAATGGGGTGTCTTACTTTTCTGCTTCATACAGTGTAATAATAAACAATACAATGCAATTTAGCTAGCAGCTCGTTTATCATTTGCAACTTCTGTATGGTAACAGCTAATGTTAATGTTAACGCCAGCTAGCTTAATTCACTGTTTATCTGTCAACGCATTGTTAGAAATTGTAATATTACTGAAATTTGTGCTCACACAGCTTCTTTCTTCTCTTTCTGCCCTATAGTTTTGGAATAAGCTTTCTTGATTCTTTATCAGCCTGTAACAGTACTGTTATCACAGGAACATGTTCAGAAGAACCATAGAAATAAGTGCAGTGTCACCATGGAAATTAGTCTATTTATACATAGTGTTGTTCTATTTCAGAGGCAGTTTTACAAATCAGGTTGTGTTATTACTCGTATCATCTGTATTATGACAGCAGAGCTGTAAGAGCAGACCTGCACTGTTGAGCGACTTCCTCCACGATCTCTGGCTAACTTTGAAAGTACAGAACCTAGATTATGAAAAGTCCCCAGTGGAAACTAGGCCTGTGAATACACTCAAGATCACTATAAGTGGTCTATTGGGGGCCCACGCTCCCTCCTCCATCCTCCACAATCTGCTCAAGATTAAATCAGAGCTGCTTATCAGAAGTGACAGCACTGAACCACACACACCCTATAGGCTGACCAGAAACTTCGAGCTCACAGTTATAGTAATAATATTCATCAGAATAAAAATAAGCAAATTTATATACATATATAGAATGTTTTTTTCTTCATATATGATCTATCTATCTATCTATCTATCTATCTAT
>CM067494.1:12195793-12245651 GCA_034552555.1 Semaprochilodus insignis | reverse complement strand
GTGAATAATTATTGGCCCCCAGATGGCCCATTTGGAGTCTAAAGTGAATGCGAGTTTTTACTTCTTCTTTTTTTTTTTAATCAGCTCCACGGAGGGTCTAAGTCTATTCAGAGTGTATTAATGGTGTTGACCTTGGCGTGAGTGTAATTAATGAGTTATGGCTGGGTTTGCTGAGTTGAATTGTATGTTAAAACGGAGCAAAGCAGCACGTGCAGCTCAGCCCCCTGCGGCCCCCCGTGACTCTAAGTGGAAGAGCTGTGTTAGAGGAAGACGTTTCTCCAGGGCACCGGCCCCGAGAGCTACAGTAGCATGAGCACATTTAAAAGTAATTACCTCAGCATGTTCCAGCGGCCACGTCCCACATGCACAGTGGAGAAGCTTGCAACAAAATCAGACTTCTTCTGTCAGTCTTGTGTAGCAGGAGTCTAAAGGCATGACTGAGAGTCATTTCACCCAAAATCCTGTCCACACCTATGCGGNCCTGTCCACACGTATGCGGTTATTTCTGAAGATTTTTTTCCCGTTTCCATCCACACCAAAAGTGTTTTGAACATTTCTTCATTCACATAACTTGAGAGCAATGTGAAAAGGTGAAACTTTAATGGTCCAATGACAATGCTAATAATTTGGGACAAAATTACCAGTTAATATTGACTAAATGGGAATCCCAGTGACTTCCAACAAAATTCTGTCATTGAGATGTAAACTCGTTCAGAGTGATTTGATGTGAAATAGTTTGTTGTAGAGAAATTTACTCTGATTTCTTTACAGTGGTGGAGATGGGAACCATGCAAATCCACCAATGAACATACATGTGCCATGACGGCAAAACAGAACTAAACCTTAAATTATATTGTTTTCTTTCGGTACTATTATTATTAACAGCTTATGGTTTTTGTACTAGTCCTAACATGTCAATTCAGTGCACAGTGGTTTTAGCACAAGCGTAGCAAAATTCCTATTTCGTAATTTAGAGGATCCAGGGACGTCCGATGAAAAAATTTATAAAGGATAAAACATGCCAAGTTTAGAATTGTTTTGTTAACAGTGGTGGTTATTCTTGCCATAGAGGAAACCAACCTAGACCCGGAGCTTCTAATGTGGGAACAACAGTTGATTTGCAGAACAATACAGCATATGATACACGGCCCTTTAAAAATGTTAAGACAATCAGCTTTCCGAATGCGTTTAAAGACTGAGCATATTTTCAGACTTAAAAGAGTCTGTATTGTAAAGGTTTCTTATATGATCTACGTATGACATATGTGGGGTTTCATGTAGCAAAAACAGTCATGAATTATTTTTACATGAGCATTTTGCGACCTCTCTAGAACAGAACAGGATGTTTTTGTTATTGTACCGTAAGACTGATATATGTAAATGACCTCTTTCAGCTGAAACACTCTTTACAACCTCAGGAGGAGCTAAACTGCTGTAAGCTGAATAGGCAGATTAAGGTGCGCTGGTTTTCTTTCCATCACAGGAACGGTGGATTCAAAACAGGCTCTGTTTGCAGCTTAGTTTCCATACATGAACTGTACGGACTGCAGAGCGAATGGCTTGTTTTGAACATAACCAGTGTTTATATACTACACCCATTTCTAAAACAGTGAGCTAAATGTGTTTTTCCAGGATACGGGTCAAATTATTATTCATTATTTAGAGCAGTGGTCTCCAGCCCTAATTTTGGGTAGCTACCTTCCTGCAGAGCATGGTTCCGGACTAGTTTGCCACACCTGTTCCAGCTACTCAACCCTTTCACAAGTCCCTAATTGGCTGGATCACATGTATTAGAGTTAGTAGCAGGTTATTGGATATTGGACAAGAAAGATACTTTGATTAATACAAAGTTGAATGCGGAAACTAAAAAAACCCAAAGGATAGGGTTTTTTTTTCCCACAGAAAGTACAGAAGAAGGTGAAGGTGTTCCCAAATCTTTCATGGAAGTATAAGTAGGTAGAACCCATGAACTGTTCAAGTTTGTTGCTCACAAACACGCTTAATATAGCCAGCAACTGTGAACATGCAGTGCTGTGAAAAAGTTTTAGGCACCTGAGAAAATATAAGAGCTGTTTATCTTGGCAGTAAACATTTATTTGCTTGGAAACACTAATATTTCAATAAACACAAATAATATTAATACAATACGCTGTGACTTTATGGATGCCTTTTATGTACATCGGTGTGTTTGTTTTAACCATTTCACCAGTTTTCACCAAATGTTCTGTATAATTCATTGTCAGGACAGAAACAAAGTCATTCAGAGTGGTTTGGAGTGAGATGCTCTGCTCGAGAGAAACTTGCTGTCAGAATTGTTTGGTGGTGATGATAGGAACCGGACATCTGAAGACTATAATGCCTCTGAAAGCAACATTGTAGAAAGTTAAATTGTTGCCACGTTAAATTGTTGCCTGAGACCTTGTTTTATATTCATTCTGAAAGAAAGTTTTGGCCTAAAACTTTTCAAACCCATTCATGGTGAAGAGGTATATTTAGGGAGTTCTATGGCAAAATCCAACCACTCTGAATCACTTTGTTTACATCTCAAAGACTAAATTATGCGGAAAGTTTTAAAAATCTGTGGAAGTATTATTTGTAGTTTAGTCATCCAATGGTAAGGTACATCAAGTGTGCTGGTGGTGGAATTTAACAAATCCATGTGATGGCTAAGCGCACTGCAAAGAAACTTGCTTACAAGATATCTACCAAATTCTTACTATCAAAATAATTCTTGATACTTTGTATTATACTTGTGTTTGAAATTTGTCTAATCTTGTATATGGTATTTCTGCAAGCGCAAGCTCAATTACTTTCAAGATAGATGGATTTAAACAATGTGCTTAGATGCCTATGACAGCACTGTATGCATAGGTTTAAACACAACAAATAGAATCGAGAAAAACATAAGAGCCCATGAGCCAAAGGTAACATTCACTGCCCTGGTACAGTGGATGCATTTAATTGGTTGAACATATAAAAATAAACCACAACAAAGCAACACACATTTTGTACAAATAAAAACCTGAAATAGTTCCATTGACAAAGATCGATCTGAGTGTGTGTTCAAATCAGAAAGCTGGATACGAGATTTACACTGATAACTAAAACACTGCAATTGATCAGCAAACCATCATAAAGAATGTACATAATCTATTATGAAAATAAAATCCATGGTGTGACTGTATGATTCTTTAAAAGAGCTTCATAATAATAATAATAATAATTTTTATAATTAATATTATTTTTATTAAGATGATGATGTAACGTCTGTGATGGACTCCCGGTCTGTTCAGGGTGTTTCCTGCCTTCTGCCGAATGAGCCCTGGGATAGGCTCTAGCACCCGCCCCCCCGCAACCCAGAGGGATGAGTGACTTAGAAGATGAATGAATGAATGAATGAATGATGTAACGTTTTGAATGGTGACCTGATGCAGTTGACAAAAAAAAAACAAAAACAAAAAAAAAAAACAAAGGGGGAAGACAAAATAAACAAAACAGGCTTTCACTAAGACAAAAATGGAACTATTGCCGAAACTCAATTGAGGCATGTTAATGACACAAGGTTTTTAAGGGGCTCTCACACTGATAAAATATTTCAAACAAAAAACTCTTAAGAATTATACAAGTATAAAAGGCTACAAACATTAATAAATTACATCACTGACACAGAAAACACTTCACAAGGTGCTAGTAAAATAACTTTTGACTCCCAGTAGGGGGTATTTGAAGTCGAACGCGAGGCTGGTCTTTTCGAAAACTTTGCTTTTGACTTGACATTATTATCATCACTTCTTTTTTTCTTGTTTTCTTCAAAGTTTCCTCCCCTGTTGTAACTGAATCGATACAATACATGTAGCTTTGTGTATGTAAGGCCATATGATATTTTATGCTGTGATGATTCTTTTGTTCTCCAGGCAACACCAAAGAAAAAAGAAAGATGGTTAAAAAACAAAGCAATGCTATTGTGTATCTAAAAAAACAAAACAACAAAAAAAAAAACACAAAAGAAAAAAAAACAAAAACCCAAAATAGAACAAAATGACTATTTCTATATCTTTATATATACTTTTTTGTTTATAATTTGCAAAAACTAGTAAAAATGTATAATGAAGTATTAAGGAAAAAGGATACAAAACGTAGTCATTTAAAAAGCTATATACAGGCTACATTCTACATACTGTACTGTGAAGCAATACAAATGCATATTTCAGTCTAGGGTAACGGGTGCTGCCTGCGAGACAAACAGAGGAGAGAAAGTATCCCTATGTAGTGATACACATCAATGTGGATGAGGCTTATCAGAGCTATAAGGTCCCACGGAGTTAGTGTCTTTTATTCTTGGAGAACTGTTTTTGACATAAACAAAAATAAGCGCGACATTTACAAACGATACAGAAATGTGAAACGATAAATACAAGTTAATTCACAAACTGCGGCGCCACGGGACGTCCAACATCTCAAAACACAATGATTTAAAACCGCCTTGATGCAGGAATCAGCGTTAAAAATACTATATGAGTATTGCTAACAGTTTAGTAACATTTTTAGTACGATGTACTAGCGTGTTGTTAGACTGAGATGAAAATATATCAAATGTTGTAATATGAGAAAATATATATATATATATTAATGCAAGTAATTAACCTGAAATGTTGGTTTCTGCTCAAGATATGCATGTCATGATTTGTCAAAGTGGTAGAATTTGATTCTGTGAAAACAGACAAACGTGTCCTACTGTTTAAAACAACAACAACAAAAAAAAAAGGATTTAAAAAATATATATATGTAATATCAAATGAAACGCTACAGTTCATGGTTCACAGTAGCTGTTTAAAAAAAAAGAAAAACATTTAAAACTACTCACAATATCACTCAGTTGTTTGTGCTTCGTTGATGTCTTTAAGTGCCTTTTGGCTTTCCTCAAACTACCTATGACATGTACAATTATATTAGGTCAATAAATATTATCAGTGATAGTGCTTAGCAAACGAAAAAGTAACTCGTTCCATGAAAGTAATGCTTACAAAAAAAGGACATCCTTTTATCACAAGGAGAGTCGATAGAAAATGTGGGGTGTTAGACTGGTGCAGGGCAGTCGCTGTGAAAATTCTCGAAAAACAAAAAGTCTCCATTAATACTTATTCAACATCAAAAGACAATGATAAGCCACATCCAGAAAAGCTGGATTTCGACCCCCATCCTAACCCCCCCTCTAACCAATGCATGCATGCAACTGGACACATGCAAGGGATACTTTCTTTATCTTGGAATGACTGCTATGTATTTCATAATATCTTAGCAACCCCTGATAAACTGACAGCTGTAGTAAAACGAGACAAATTCTTCTTACAAAATATTAATAGCAGGTATTCTGTACATTTTTTAATATCTGAAAGTTATAAAGTATAAGTAGAGGCAAAAACCTATTTGAGCTATGTTCTTCTTAGAAATCGAAAAGTTGCGTGATTCTTCTCGCAATCCCCTTCCTACTTTCAGTTCTTGCTGTTCACGTCCCCAGTGTTTTTGTGTTTTTTGGGGGGAGGGTTGGGGGAGTGGGAGGGGTGGTGGGGAGAGGGAGGGATGAGTTTGGCTTGTCCACGCGGGGTCCATAAGATCATCGTCAGGAAAAAACGTGACCCCCCTCTCCGCCGTCCCCGTTACAGCAGGAGCTTCCCATTCCGATGGATCTTTAAGATTTTTCCAAGTCTCTGTTTGGCCGTTGCCATGCCTTTCTTTAGCCGCTTGGCTGGAAAACAAAAATAAAAAACAATGTTAATATCATGTGCCACTCCTGAAAGATGCTTTTATATAGTTATAAACACACGTTCAATCAAGGGTTCAAAGACTAATGCAGTGTTCTATGTGGTTCATATAATACAAGTGTCATTGTGGTACAGGAAGTATAGAGGGTGACTGTTGGCATAATAGTGGCTGCTGGGTGGCATAATAGTGAGATTTGCCAATCACAACTTTTCAGTTTTGACTACCTTTTGAAGTCCTCCACAAAGCAAAAATAGTACCATTTACTCCACATAACATCTCACACTTTCTATCGTGATGTGTATAATAACTGATATGTAGGTATCTGTATATATATCTAGGCCTACATCAGTGTTTAGTTTTGACTACAGGACCTCTGGATATAAATGTAAAAAAAAAAGTCTTCTAAACTAATCAGTTTAGAAATGGATTTTAGGCTCCAATTAAATTTTATAGGCCAAACAAAAACAAAGTGTAAATTACTGTCTGTATTGTCTTTACTGTCTATATTTCTGACTGTGTAAGTATTTCTTCCTGTCACGTTTGAGATTTGTAGTGAAGTTTGAGATTTCACGATGCACTGAATAAATTCCAGAAGAATTGCATTCAGTTTGAATCGTGAGGTCAGGCATTTACACCCCCAGGTTTTTTCTTTTCAAATAAGGGTCCCTAGGATACTGATGTTCAGAATAATTTGAATTTAGCGGACACACCTTTGGCGTCTGCCGAATTCCCACGCTCCACTTTCGCTGGCTGGGCTGAGTTGTTGTTGGGGGATGACACGGAGGGGCGTTTCTGGTTGAGGAAGACTCCCGGGGCCATGGGCTGACCGCTCACTGGCTTGCCTGGTCCAGTGCTGTACTCATGGTCGGCCGCGTTGCTTTCTGAGTCCAGGTTGGGCTCTGATGAACTGTTGTCCTGAGAGTGTTTAAGAGGCTCCTCCATAGCCATGGGCTTCTTTTTGGTGCTTTTCTTCTTCTTCTTGGTCTTCTGCTGCTCCTCCTGTAATGGGGACAGAGAGGAACAATGACCCAAAGCAGAGGGTTGGTTTATTGATCTCTGCTTAAATTAGAATAAATAAGTTGTTTACTGAAAAATTACACGTATTTACATTTATTATACATTTATTTACACTTGTTATTATATGCTTCATGGACATAAAGCCCAGTACTCATAGTGTCGCGGGGTCTATTGGTTATCAACAAACTTATCTTGGATGTCAAGTTACATTAGCTGAATTAGCTAACAGGCACTAGCAATAGAACATACAGTCATAGACCCCTTAGTCAAATTCCATGTTTCATTAATTTTCTAAATGAAAATAATTACTACACTTGAATCCTGTTTTCACAATGCCTATAAATGCCAATAAGACATAGCATGGCACACATAATAACTTGTAAAGCTTGGAGTTTCATCTAAGAGAATATAGTTATGATGTTATAATATAAATTTAACATGAATGTAATGTACTATAACAAGTCCCTTGAATATTTTATGTGTAGCATCCAGACACAACAGTTGTTACTATTCTATGACATGTAATATTAATTTAAAAAAAAAAAAAAAATTATATGGCCTACAGTACCAGATATAAGCATGTACAATTAATTACATGCATAACACATTATAAAACAAGAGTATATGACTTCATAAACTTCATAAAACATTATCTAAGTGAAGAGGTAATGTGTTATGGAACCCAGATTTATGAAGTTATATACTCTTATAACGTGTTATGCATATAATCAATTATCCAAGCCTATGCCAGGTACTGTAAGGTATTATGTAAGCCATATCATGCCTTATAAATGCATGAAACATGGAAACATGGGATTTTTTTTTTAAGTGCTGTGCACAATTAGTTTTATGTTTTTATGACTTTGAAACACTAAAATAGTAAAACGTCTTGTTCACCCAGTCTGTTCTCTTCAGAGGATACATTATTTTAAATTGGTCAGGGTGTCTAAATTTGTGCATTTGCCTGTATAATTGCTGTTGGTTAATAAAGAGCTGTTTGATTCTTTTCCTACACAATATGGTAAAAAAAAAAAATCACCAACAATAATGCAATGGTTGTTTTGCAAAGACTGGTTGGCGAGCCAGCTAAAAGCTTCTTTAGGCTGTAAGATGGTTATTAAACACATAAATAAAAATGGCTTTAAAATTTATTTAATTACACCGAAATAAGTCCTGTTTCGAGGAAAAAAGTACTGCAAAATGACAGAACTTATTCTCCACCTCAGACATCAGACATCAGTTCTTGCAATGAAATCAACCGAATTCACATGAAAGGGAAGAGCTGTAAACTCTAGGATTACTCTGGGGAAAAAATGCAGTTTATTAATAAATAATTTAGCAAAATAGATTCTGGTAACACTATTTTGATGGTCCACTGAATGCTCAACTTCTCTTTAACTGAAATATCTTTTAAATTCACTTTTAATTTTCCCGAAATACCCTTTTAATGAATGGTTCTTTAATGAACCATTTCTGTAAATGAGATTCGCCTGCTTAATGAACAAAAAATTGTCTGTTTTTTACCTTAGTGTCACTGGTCACTTCAAGCTCAATTCATTATATTGATTGAAACCAATCTTTTGGCTGCCTCTAAAATGGCTTTTGATTTTTATTTATGACCCTGTACAATAATATCCACTCCCAACTAGCTCTGAGAGCTGAGAAAATGGGTTATGATTTTCAGTTCACATTGACATTAAAGCTTAATGCACATAATGTGAAGTATCTATACCAACTGTATGTCGTTTCTAGAAATCTTCCTAATCGAGAACCGTAAAGAACCTTTACGAGAAAGAACCTATTTTTAAGACTGTAACCTAGTTAATTATCAATTGAGTTGCACCAGATATGTTTTTTTATTTGAACACTTGTAGGCCATAGAGGACCATCAGTGTTTCTAAGTTTCTGGTATTGGATTGAGTAATGGTGGAGGAAGTGATGAACCTGGTGGGAGAGTTTGGCAGCGGCAGCAGCGAGTCCCGTCTCTATGGATGCAACCCGTGCTCCCTCCCGTGCTGGTCTTTCATGTCGTGGTACAGAAGGCCCGACTCGTGCTGCAAAAGAGAACAAACAACGTTTTGTTGATTTTCTTAATGAAAGTAAGTAACACATCCTCTACAGAGAAGGCACTTTAATGCACAGTTACTGCTGAGTTGCTGAATTGATCATACTGGGAAAAAACTAACCATAAAATGTGGCCTGTGCAGTTTTCTTTAGAGATGTGTTATTTATACTCAAATATCATTTAAACTAAACCAACGAAACATATCATTTGAGTGTTGCGTATGACTGCATAGCTTTCAGACTAGGCTTTACATTCCTATGTAATTGCTTTACCGTCATTCTAGTTTAAGAAAACTGCAGAATGTGTTGTAAGTATGGGTACAAAATTGCATCAGTGTCTAAAGCTAGCAATTCACCTGCAATAACTGCAAAAGTGTTTTAATCCCAAATTACACTGAATGTGTTGTAAACAATTTCTCCAGTCATTACTGTTAGCGATTACTTAATTGTAAATACTGCCTGCATATACTGCTATTTTAAAAAATGACGTTCAGAACATTTATTATGACATAAAAAATCCCATATTATCAAAAACTGAAAGATGCGGTAACACTTTCTATGAATCAGATATCCATCATGCATTATAAGTGCAATCATAGAGATCTATAAAGCATTCATCATGCTTTATAATACTTGACATAAGCCTTTTGTAACTGTACATAAATGTTCATAATCACACACATAAAATGTTGTAATACCACAGCATAAAGCTTCATAGCACAAAGTGCCATAATGCGTTATAATATACATATTGTTGATATCATTGACATAATCTCTAGCTGTTTGCTCATAAAATACAGACATAGAGAAACTGTCTATTCAGATGTATTGATATCAGCATGTAGTTTCTAAAAGTATATTTTATCAAATAAATTAAACTCTGTTCAAAGTACAAACTAGCCACTCTGGTATTCCTCTGTTTAGACATTCTGGTTTAAAGCAGACTTACTTTATTTACAGTTGTTATGTGCTCATATTAACATGGACTAATTCATAAACCTGACCAACAACATCACTTTACCCAAAGAGCACTTGTAAGTGTTCACTGCATGTTCAATGCAGTTATAGAACTATGTTCATTCTGCAATTTCTATTATTTATATATATATATATATATATATACACACATACATATTTCCGCTCTCTCTCAGACTATCCTTGTCTAATAATGTATACGTCAGAGAATTTCTACAGACCCCTCCTGTCTTTGTATATTCAGTGTTTTGTGTATACTTTGTGTATTTTGTATTTATTTTATATATCTCTTTTATATCTCTTTATTCAATATGTTTAGTATGTATATAATGTTGCCCTGTTGTAGAGAATTAACCTGAGCCTCACCACAAGCATTTCAATGCATAAATGCCCTGACATGTTGTGCAAATGACAAATAAACCTGAAACTTGAAACTTGAAATCATATGAATGATCACAATATTTGTTACTAGGCTTTATGATGCTGGTCTCACCAATAATGTTAGATATATGTATTATAACACATTATATCACTTTGGGCTATAAAACCCTATACTGTGGTGTTGTAACAGTTTATGTGCACTATTATGATCATTTATTTACAGTTACAAAGGCGTATGTCAAGTCAAATTTTCATGCATTTTTGAAATAAAAGAGTTTGATTGTTCAAATTTTCAAACATACTATTCACTCACTCCCCAGTGCATACAGTCCATATATGGAAACAAAGCTGCAAAAACGGCCTGCTTTGAATTCCCTGTTTTTTGTAATGTCCCAAAAAACTAAGCAATTTACGTATTTCCATCTTTCCGGCCTACAGCAGTTTAGTCCAACTCACTCACATTGTAGTTAAAAGGAGTGTTTTAGCCTGGAATGCTTTTTGAAATTGGTGCGTAAAACCACACTAAAGTTGATCTCAGGGAAAAATAAAATAAAAGGTTAGGTAATTATTGTGATAACTTTTTTATACCAGCACATGCCGAACCGCAGCGAAGGAAAACACAGCGGTATTCAGACTTTGTCTGAAATCAATATATGGCTGTAGGCTTACCTTTTTCAATGCTATGAGCAGCACGCTGAGGAATGTGGTTCAAAAATGTTTTATTGCTCAAAAATAGCTGAGTGAAATCTGTAGGTTTATTTGTTGGAAGAGTAAAGGATGGTGACCCTTCAGATAAGTGAATGTGCAAACACAGCTAACCGGATGCTGACGAGGACTCACCAGCTTCTTACAGGTTTGTCGGCATCTTACTATGTCAAAGAAATACATGTTCATTGTTTGTGGACTTTAGCAAGAGTAACTTAAACACATGCTATCTCTGCCCCCTTCGGTCATGTCCGAAACAACAGATACTCAAAGCACAACATAATACACATACTTGATGGGCATATATGAGATAACTCTCCACTGCCGATTCACTGAACGCACTGCCCAATACATTTTCTGTGGCCTTCTATGATAAAACGTAACAAATAATTAATACTCATTTTGGTGTGTGAACACCGGCACCTCAAACTGTTAGGCTAGGACTGAAATACCTGTACACATCCCAGAGTGAAATTTGCTCTTCAAGTTTTTGCATTTAGTCTGCTGACTCAGAGAGGGATTGATGTTTTAGTAAAAGCCTAGGGACAAACACTGCAAATTAGCATATCACTATAAAGTTAGTTTATAAAAAATAACTTTGGGCATCAGGCAGTTCTTTTATAGTTTTCTTTGCTCATGTACTGTATCTGTCCAGAAACAGATCATGGTCTTGTGAAGCCCCTGGGTATGAACATCTTTGGAGGCCCCTCAAACCCTCAAACAGTTACAATGAATACATAAATAAATAGTTCAGATCTGTGTCTATCAGCAGTGGAAAATGTTATTTTTTGATTTTGAGAATGAGTCTTAATAATAATTAATATGCAGTGTTCTACTGTCTATATTGTAACCGTTTATGCTTTTGTGTAAGGTTTTATTTAACCTAAGAAGACTTTTCTTCTTCTTATCCTTTTAGTCGAACCAAGTTGTAATGCAGCAACAAAAATATTAATATAATAAAAAGAGTAAAACGATGCATTTGAATGTCAGCAGCAAAATCAATGATATTATGAAAACTGAGGGGCCCAAGAACACAGCATGCCTTCATTTTGCTTTATTTATTTAGTCATTTGAACATATTCAATGGCTATTAATTTATCTACTGCTTATATCTGGCATTGTTTGAGCCCCCTCTGGTCTGAGGCCCTTCCCGAATCCCCTGTGAACAGCCCACTGACCTGGTCACTAATCTGTCCCTGTACTTCTCCCTATCAAATTAATAATTACCTAAATAAAGAAATGTGAGATGTCACGTGTTCACTAATATACTGAAATATTGTGATGGAATCGATGACAGATCGACCTGCAGTGATAATGCGATGTAGTATGATACGGTTTATATATATATATATCAGTGGGTCAGTTACTATGTTGCAGTCCGTACCTGTTGGACTGTATGGAGTGTCGTCCGAGTTTTTCCTTTTCTTCGATCGTGACTTGAAAATGGGATTGTCCTCTTCCGACTCCAGAGAGGGGTAAACTGGAACAAACACATCACAATAACAGTGAAGCATACTGAAGACAATGGAAAAAGCACAATTTCAAATACCCACATGGATCTACATTCCATGAACGGCAGCAGTGAGGATTTCCTGATAGAGCAGTAGCTTAGCCTGGGACAGATGCAATGCAGCTGTTTCATACTCTCTCTCTGCCTGCACCTAGTCTCTTTGATCTTCAGCACCAGACAACATGCAATTTCCAACAATTATCAGGACCAAAAAATCCTCTGTTTACAGTAGAGAAAAATGCCTGCCTGATAAAACACTCCCCTGGTGTGATCTCGATTGCGAATGTGCGTGCTGGTAATGACTAATTAGGGTATCAGATCAAAAAGCATTTAAAACAACAGTTTAAAGGACTGGCTAATGGATTATTAACAGGCTACTAATGGCCTTGCTGTTTTTGGAAGGGGTTCACAAAGAGCGCACAGCTGAAAAAGTAGTTCTTTGGAACTAAACTCAAAGAGAGGATTTTGGAGGTCCTTCCATGCGGAATAAACAAAACGCCTGTCACTAACCTCACAATGAGAACCTCCCATGCCAAATCTAAAAGCAATTATAGTTTTAATTGATTCTTTTTGTCCTTCTTCTAAACAAGTGTTACTTATTCCCAGTCACACAATGATAGCATTCCCCTGGCACACCTGTTTCAGCTCCTGAAAGGTTTGATAATTAGTTGATGATGTGAATCAGGCATACTGGACAGGGCGCCAGTCTTGGTCATGGTACTCCGTAGCCACTGGAAGGTACTTTGTGTACCCGCAGTTAACCTATGCCTTTTTTCTTAAGTAATGTGGATGAAATATACTGTGATGGAAATGTGCGTGATTGAAAAAAACACAGAAGCAAGCTGGATGTCTGTAGGTGGCCAAGCAAGTCGACTTTTATAAATGTGTTTTGTTGTGTTGAAATGGCTTTTTTATTTTGGCAGTTGTACATTTTTATATTACATGAAGTAAGCAGCAGTTGTACTGTACATTTTATCTTGGGCGTTTCTGTAGAGCAGTGTGAATTGTTTTCCCAACAGGGGGATTCTCACCCCTCCGCACAGCCCCCACAGTGCTTGCTAGCAGCTCAACACAGAGATACAACATTTCACACAAGACAAGTCAACAGTGTTCTAGTTAAACAGGGTAAAAGCTGGGGGAAAATCTTCTATTTGGTAATATTACTTAAACATATCTAAGTCAGTTTCAATTCTGCCACTAGAAGACCTGCAAAAATCAGACAGAAATGTCATTATAATGCCTGGATAACAAGTTATAACAAAATAATACAACCAGACAGAGAGTTACGGTACGTGTCCACTTGCATTTTTTTTTTTTTGATGTGCCAGATCTCTCTGCTCGTCGCATGTGGGCGTGTCTGCGACGTGTAAATAATGGAACACATTGTCTGGAAGTAGACAATCTTATTTTTTTAGCTTTGAGCAAGGATGAATATTTTAAATACCAGTTAGATGTCTAGCTAGTTTCAACTTCGAGAGAAAGACTACTAACAATTACATTCCAAGACAGCAAAAACAATAACAATAGAGTTACTCATTCACACTTGGCCGAGACCCGAACACACTCAGCAACTTTCTGCCATGCAACATGGAATAGTCAGATACAATTGTAATTAGCTTGTCCTCCATGTTTGAAAGGGGTTGCTCTGTCTGTGACACTCTTATGACATACCAACCTACCTGACTGGCAGCTGTATTCATTTTAGGGATGCACCGTAAGGAACATTTTTGACTGAAGCCAAAACTGAACAAAATGAAACATTTGACCGAATACCAAACATGTTTTTTCCTGGTCTTTTTTTCACCATTGCATAAATTAAATAGGCTACATGTTTTCAAAGAAGAAACTATTACTAAACTGAAGTTTAAACAAATTTATTCAACATTGAACATCAACATCCCAGCAGACATACCAACAAATCACAATATGACTTTAATATATTAGCAATAAAAAAAAAACAACAACAAAAAAAAACATCCCAGCTGACATGTCTGCTGCATTCACAGAGAGCGCCTCCCTCCACGGTGGCAGTGGTAAAATTGGGGTTTGTGTTTCTTTAAAGAGGATTCGCGCACGCGCAACGAGAGAGAGTGCGAGAGGAAAGGCGCGTGCGTGTATAAACACATGTGCGCACCTTGAGAAACCGCTGTCTGCCTGCTTCGCTGTAGCGGCTCTGTTCTGTTCTTTACTCTGTCTGGACTTCCGTTTGGCTCGATAGCTTGAAACTGAAAAAAGCTGGGAACCATCAGCGTGCTCCGGTGTGACCCGCAGTGTTAAAGTGGGTTTAACCCTAGAGCAGTTGGCGCTAGCCCTGGAGCTAAGTCGAAGTTCCGCTCTGGGTCCCGTCTACATCCGGGAACTAGAAAAAGGTAACAGCGTCTTCAAAAACGTCATTGTTTCACTTATTCGGCCGAACACCCAAGCCATTTTCGACCTAATAATTTCGGTTGTCGAACATTCGGTGCAACCCTAATTCATTTGCATAAGGTTGAAACCTGCTGCACTTTTTGACTGTACGGCGAGGCTGCTCTCAACGCTATGTGACCCGTCATGCACCACAGGCATGCGGCAGCTCTCTCCATTGAAATCATTAGCATGTGACGAATCGAAAAGACATGTGGACACGTAATGTTTCACAGATACAGGTATTAAGGTACACTGACAACAGATAAGTGGAGGCTAAAACGTGTGCTACACCACCATGTAAGATACCTGACCACTTCAGCTTTATTTTTCTTCACTGTGCAGAAAGAAAGCTGTCTAGTTTGGATAAAAAGTGAAGCTCCATATACACAAACGGAATTAACCAAACTCTCTCACTCTCTCACTGAAAACAACACTTAATATATTTCCTCTGGGCAGATACTGACTTTTCTCATCTGTCAAACTCCCTGCCCCTCGTTATGATGGTCCACTGGGTTACTAGACTATGAAAATGAAGTTGTTGGTTGACTCAAAAAAGTGATTGAATGAGACCAAGACTGTTTCTTTTTTCTCTTCAGCGCTGCTGATTTGGTTTCCTTATCATGCAGCCATGTGTTTGGGACGAGACCTCAAAATCTTTTCAACCAACAATGTATTTATTTATTTATTTATTTATTTATTTATTTATTTGTTTATTTATATTACTGTAGTTACATTAACACTGGCCATTTTTGCCATTTAAGTATTTTTATTACTATTATTGTAATATATGTATTTTTGGCAGTATCTGTGTGCCAGTGGTAACTGAACCCCTGCTGGCTCCGCCTCTAGCTGGAGCAGTCTAAATATCGCCCTGTAATCTGCAGTCGATCAGCTAAGACATGTTTGGTGTATGAAGTAATTAGTCGTGTGCACACTGCATCCCTAAATTATCACCATCGTTCCTCAAACTGTGCCGAGTTGTTTAGAAACTCACTGAGAAATATTTTTGTGATTTTTACAGATGACAGCATGTTACACAGTATCAAAACCCCCATACATCTACATTACTTTTTAGCTACTTGAGATTAATAGCTTCAGTGCAAAACTACAAAAGCAAACTTAAGACGTGTGATGCTTTGTCTGACTGACTAAGGTTCTTATATATATTGGTAGAAAACTGTGTTAATATCTTACCATAATCTGAATCTTTGAAGCAGGCATCTAGATGGTCCTGGTCATCATCAAACATGTCTGCGCTGTCCACGCTGCTGCTTTTCCGTGGTTTCTTTGGCGGCCTCTTGGCTGGACGCTTGCTGTTTCCGGTCGCCGCAGCACCCCCTGCAGGCTTCTTGCTGCCCGTGCCAGTGTGCGAGTTGTTCTTTGCCTGGCTGTTGTTCCAGGCTGGCTGCAGGCAGGTCTCTGAAGACTGCAGGTTGGCCATGGACAACATGCCCTGGATGGCCTCCTGTGTGCTGGGGGATGCAGGTGGCTGACTGTAAGTCCATCAATAAGAAATAACACAACACACACACATTACTATAAGTGTCAGTGAGAATGAGAAGAGCTTTTTCGAGTTTTAGAGTGAAGGAGAAAAGAAGCCAGCGGGACAGTTAAGGCATCAGGAGATGTGAGGATAGATTAGTGCTGGGTGATAGTATGTCTATACCGCATAATATCTATACCGAGGTAATGTCACACTGACACTGATTGATTGTAGCAATACATCATCTATGCCAATATTTCACTTGTATCAAAACGTCATCTATACCAATATATCACTTATACCAAAATATGATGTCTACCAATATTATACTAACATAGCATCCATATCAATTGATTGATAATACCAGTATATTAATATATCACTTTTACTAATATATTGACTATACCAATATAACATGTACACCAACATACAGTCTATAGACATATGTAATCCGTACCGATATACTGTCTGTACCAGAGGTCTTCGAACCAGGAGCTTCAATCCAGATTCCTGTCCTGGATTTTGTAATCACTGGTAGACTGTTGATGTGACTGATTGGCCACCTAGTGCCATACCAACCAGTAATTACAAAATTCAGGACTGGAAACTGGATTCAAGTTCTGGGTTTGAATATCATTGACTTCACTGATATATGATCTACATATCATCAACACCAAAATAATTACTATTCCATCTGCCTCAGTACCATTTAACAATACAACAACATATGATCTCTACTGACATGCTATCTGTACCAACTCACATCATCTATACAAATATACCTTCTATAATGGTACATTCTCTCTGCCAATATACCAGGATTCCTCTCTCAGGATCACACAACCATGGTAATATTGACAGATAATGGAGTATGTTTATTATCACAATCAATTCCATACATCTATTCAATTCCATATAATGTACACTAATATCACAATGAATTCCATACATCCATTCAATTCCATATAATATACACTAATAGCAGTAATAATAATATGCCAGTAGTTAAACTCTGAGAAGCAGTGGCAGCAGTGGTTAGATTACCTATTTAGATTAACTAACTGACTATTGTTAGCAACCTCTGGGGACTGGAATGATGATGTAGGTATGGTGAGCGGTTTTCAAGCCATCTGACAGTGTAATTGGTATGTATATTTCAGATACACTGTATGCCGTACTTATATATACAGATATATACATGTAGTTTCAAAATGAAACTAAACTACCAAAACTACTGTCTGCACTACTGTCATCATGCCTTGTGCTATTCACAATCAGGGGGAGGTCTCAGAACACTAAGTTCATCCAGAACGGATACCGCTCTGAATAAACTCAAACCACAGCTCCATTTTTCATGCCCGTTTTCATTTGTAGAATACTGCCAGTGTTCTAGCAACATGTCCTACTCATTGAGTAGTCCTATTGCACATGTGAATATCATTGGTATAGCATACTAACTTAGATTTTCCAAAGTTTTATTGTGTTTTTAATGTTAATTCAGTCTTGCTTACTCCCTGAATAGGTGATTTAAACTTATTTAAATTATCTCACCTATCATGTAGTACTGGTAGAGTTTTCTAATAAGGTGATTTAGGCTATTAGAATATCCTACAGACATGTTGATTGTTTCATGTAGGGAGTTACCTATAAATATGCAGTATGTTGGGACATGTCGACAAAGTAGAACAATTCGTCAGAACACCAGTTTAACAGTTGTGTCAAATTTTATCAGTGCTGCTCAGCACTAGCATGGAGCGTGCACTTCAGACTGGCTAAACAAACTCAAAAACTTTTTTCCCCACAACAGGCCGTGTGTGGGGTTGCTGTTGGGACTTGGCATTTCTCAGCTCACTGTTGTTTATGTCATAAAAAGAACCCGCACTGTTGCCGCTCTGAAAAAAAGACAAGCCCTTAAAACATGGTGAAAGGAGAGGAGAATGGGAAAAAGAGCTAGGAATGATGGGATAGGTCAAATAGTTGACAGACGAGTCCAGAAATAGCTGGCCAAAAATGCACAAACACTTAAAGCCAAGGGTGTGTCTGCTCGACAGGCATGAAAGCAAAAATATGCCACAGTTTGGATTTGAGACAGACTGCATAATCAAAAGGCAAAATTCCCAGCATTTCCAAATCTCCTCTGCATTCACTACAGGCTTGTAGCAGCCTCAGAAGGTAACAATAAAACAATTCCCTGCTTTTTAACTGGTCAGATACACACAGAGTATCCAGAAGTTACCAGACAGCCTTTCAAATTAGTCAATTCAACTACTCAGGCATTCAGTTGCACTCATACAGCCTGTATAATCTCCATAGCAAAGCATTGCCAATAAAACGTGACACTCTGGAGCAGCTGCACATGAGACCAAGGTACAAAACCCCCCAACACTGGCCTGTGGAGCAGTGAAACTGCGTTATCTGGATTGATGGAGCTCCATCCAACACCTTTCGGATGGGTTGGAGTGGAATTTGCGAATTACAACTAATCAGCCAATGTATCTGTCTATGAATCTGACCTCACTAATGCTCTTGTGGCTGAATGTAATCAAATCCTGAAAGCAATGTTACAACAGCTGGTGTAAAGACTCCCCAGAAGAGTAGAAGCTGTTACTGCAGGACAAGTGGGGCACCCCACCATTAATAACTGTGAACATTGAATAAACAGTTGTCTATTCTGGCAGAATGAAAAAGGTTTACTGTTAAAGTTTTTTTTTATTATTATTTTTATTACTACAGAACTGAATTTACTGAACTGTACTACTGTTATTATTATCACTGTATGCTGCTGGGATGCTGGATTCTATTTGTATTTTTTCCTTTTTGTTAATGCTTTCTAAGGAAACTTAACTGAAACACAACAACAAATCTCACTTCTAAACAAGTACTGCCACTTCCACTTGCTAATTGCACTGAACAGACTGCTGGTGCTGTTTGAACATGTCAGGTGCAGAAGAACAGAGGTAACATTGTCTGCTTAACCAACGGCTTATTCTAATGTGTGCACTGGTTCAGCATGAATGAAATACACTACACAAACACAATTACCTTCATTCATGTTACTTGTTTTTGGCTAGAATTGTGTTGATGTAATTTATTCAAGTGGAAATGATGTAGTTATTTGCATCTAGTAAATTTAAAGTAACACATTTTTCAGTACAACCAGATTCTATATGATCACTGGGGGGAAAAAAACGCTTTATACTCAGACAAGCGCTGAACTGTTCCTCTTAAATCCATGTGAACTGTGAATATGTTTCTTTGTGCTCCAGACAGCTCGCTAGTCAGCTCTCTTTCTTGGAAATAAGTGAGACTCAGAACATGCTAGCTAGCGATCCGTAACAGAGGGAAGTTTGCAATTAAAACATTATAGCTTATAATTGCAGCTCTAATAGAGGTAGTGAGCCTAAACAGCAATACCGACAGTTACTAAGATATCACCAGCCAACTGCAGCTGACTGGTGAAGACTATTCGACTGACATGAAATGGCATAATGTGCCATCAGATTATCTTGCTCTGTTTAGATGCGCTACTATTGCGATTGACAGGCTTGCATTTAGTTTGATAAACTAAAGTTTCTTGTAGGAGTCTTGTTGGAAAAAAGATGCAGAGCGTATATTATTATGTATCATTATGTACATACATAATATGTTGATTATCAAATGCATCAAATTATTTACAGGGAAATTTCAACAATTTTCGACACACTTAAATGGTTAAGTAAACCATAAGTCATTTAGAGGGGTCTGATGTGAAACGCTCTGTTCCAGAGAAACTTATCAGGAAGCAGATATCTAAATAGTTTAATGCCACTAAACGCAACACTGTAAAAAGCTATTAAATGAAATGGTTATAAATACTCTGCCTGATGAATGAGAGATTATTTTTCGACAGTTTTTGAGATAGGGTTTTGCCCTAAAATGTGTTTTTACAGTCTATTAATGGTGAAGTGGTACATTTTGGGTTATGAGACATGTTATCCTAACATTACCATTTACCACCACCATCAACATTACAATAAGAACACATGTAGGGTGACTGTTCATTGTTAATGGCTATATTGTGTTGTGGACCAATGTAAAGACATCAGTGTTGCTAAGTTTCTCTGCACCATTTAAGATCAAAAACGGACTCATCTCAATGGTTTTATTATGTACAAATCTAGAAAAATCACTTTTGAACTCGAGCGCATTCCCCCCCCATTGCTTGCTTACACAGTAGGCAGCCTAGTCTATTATTAGCTAGAAAGGGTGGAGCCTACAGGGAAAAAATCACAGTCTACTTCTTTTCGCTTACAAACAGAATAAAAGTCCACCAGTTGTCAGCTTTACTATATCATGGATTTAAGTCTGTTGGCACAGCATTAAAGGGTTAATCGCTGTCCAGGATACAGGAATAGTGCTTCCAGCTTGTGGAAAGCAGCAGTAAAATACGGATTTACCCTGTCCAGATTACCACCTATTAAGTCATTAACCAGTGAGCTGGAACAATGAGGAAAGTGCTTGTTTAATGTGGTTATAATTGACTGGAGTCATTTCCTCCCCACAGTCCGCAGTCATATGTCAGGTTTAAACGCATGAAAAAATAATTTGAGAAATTAACATATTTTAACCATGTTTTCTTTCTCCTTTCCCCCGTACCGTTGCGCTAATTTGCAGCTTTCAGCAGAGTGGAAATAGACCATCAAAAACTGCACCAAGCAGCAAACAGTAAAATGAAGAGGAATGGCCTCAAGCGTTGACTGCGTTTTGATAAATTAATGGTGGAGGAGTATCAAATAAATAGTGCTTATATACGTAAACTGCTGACAAAGTGATTAAACTATTATTTTAGCCATTAGCTGTATATGGAGTACATGTATGCCTGGATATGAATTCTTTTTAAGACTTATACTCAAAAGTAGCAGCTAAGCTAAAAATGAAAACATAATGTTGTGTTTTCACTCTCACCAGGCCCGGTACACCCTCCATCCACGAAAGACACCTCCACCATGGCTGTCTGCCAAAGACTGATTTACTTTAACATGTGCTATGTTAGCAGATCTAATTTGCTGTAGGGTAGGTCGCAGATGTGAATTAGATTCACCTCCAGTCATAATACCTTCAGTGTTTCCACCAATATTTAAACCTATCAAACATAATTATATTACTAATTTGTGTTCATTTAACAATTTATATACCACAATAATATGTCATTTCTAAAATGCAGATTAAAATCTTGTAAACTAGTCGCCAAACAGCATTTTTATTTTGTTTGTCTAAGCTGTATGCAATAATGAAAGACTTTTAAATCTGCACTGTANATGTGTATAAGAGACAGTATGCAATAATGAAAGACTTTTAAATCTGCACTGTAATTATCTATCTCCAATATATTTTTGAAGTTCTATACATCAAGATTTCATCACCATATTTTAAAAAAAGCACCATGAAGTACCATATTTAAAATACTGGATATCAAGTTTAGAGTAACTTTGGGGGAACTTCATTTGTACAGAATGGCTGTTAACTGTCTGATAATGCGGGTTGTGGAGACAGCAGAACGTTTGGTTTTGAGAGGGAAAAAGCCCCCGCACAGACTGTGCACAGGGCCCCCTTTAGCGTACTGGCACAAATATATTATATAGTTTAATCTGTCATAATGACACAAAGTTGTTCAGTGTTAACTATCCATCATTAGCACAACTTGTCAGTGGTATCGACTGTTAACTACACTAAAAAAAGGTGTTCATGGTTCTGTATAGAACCATTTTCTTTATGAAAGAACCCTTGAAGAATGATTGTTTTTAAGAGTGTAGAATTTGGCAACATTTAATGTAGAATTAAATGGCAATAAAATGTTGAAGCTTTGTTTAAAATGTAATGGTTATTATTGTTGGGCTAATAATAACAATAACAACAACAATAATAATAATATTAAACATCAGTACTCAATTAATCACAATCATTAATTAATTAAACTTCTATTTGACCGTAATCTGCTTTTTGTCATAGTTTAGTTTGAAATTAATTTTCTGTGCTATAAAAACTGAACTGTCGGCTGTTCCAGTTATTTCCACTGTGTGCATGTTTGTTCATCATCACCCTGTACATGCTCATCTCTTACACAGATACTGTTTAGCTTTACAGTCTGATGTATTTATTTTACTTTCATTCTTAATGTTTTACAGCTTTCACAGTCATTTTTATAATCATTCACAGCTCCGTTTATCACGCTGGACACATCTAACATTTCTTCATGTACAATTTACAATCTTTTGCAGTCATCTGTAGCTTTACTTCAAGTCCAGGACTAGCATACTGAGTTAATTTTATAGATTTATCTGAAACCAAATTGGTTTCATGTTGAGAACTCTGATGCCAAACAATGTATTTAAGTCATGCAGAAAAGTTTACTGGGTTTATATGTGTGTGTATATGTGTATATATATAATCATTGTAAAAGATGTCAACTGGTCCGCTCCTCCAGTTTAATTGTAGTATTTTGGATTCAAAAACTTTTTCTGTCTTTACATTTGTAGAGAGTAAACAGTGGAAGGCCTTGTGTCGGACATAAATGTTCTTTTTCTGTAACATTAAAACTAAAGCCTGCTTTTAGCACCAAAATGGCCATAAAATCATGATAAACAATATGTATCCTTTATGTGTCCGATACTATCCAGACACCCTTTCTATTCAGTCACTTCAGCTACTTTGAGATGCACATTGCCAGTAGAATGGGATGCTAGGGGGATAAAGCCCCTAGCTTTAGATTGCATTCTCTGGAGTGATGGAGCTCCATCCAGCACCTTTGGGATGGGCTGGAGTAATCCAGTTTGTGATCCATAACTAAACCTTAGTACCCGATCTCACTGATGCTCATGTCTAAAGGTTAAGTTAAATCCTCACTTGATTTCAGAAGAAACTATGGATAGGCCGGTGTCTTCTGGACATGAACTGTAGTTTATGCACTAGCTACAGTCATGACTGGGCTTGTGGAAATGTGATGGCATTATTGTGGCAATGTTAATAATCCTAACAAACAACATCAAAAATTCCCTTTGTGTTGAGACGCTAATCAACAACTTTCCCACCTAACAGTGTGCTAATGTTAAATGGGGAAAAAGAAAGTATCAGCCTCTGATACAATAAGCCATTATCAGAGTGTTTGCAAAAAACACCAACAACAAAGGGAATTTAAGATGCAAGGAATGGACAAATGGAAATGATTTGCAGACCCCTGAGTTTCTGTGATATATAAGCTCTATATGTTTGAACATCAGCCAGCACAGCAGGAAACAATTCAGCGCCACCACCAGGCCAGGTTAAAAAACACGCATTAGACCTAAATTGTGACTCTGAAGGGGATCTGCTTTCCTGCGGACTTTAGTTGTAATCTAAATCTAACAAACTGCCCCTCCTTTAAGAGGTCAGTAAGATGGAGCAGGTGAGGTTAGCAGGGCTTGGAACCAGACCAGTGCAGAGTGGGAGTGGAGCTGTGTGATTTAGCTTGGACCACAGAGCGGCTTTTCAGAAAGTCAGAGCATCAGTGTTCTCTCTAGCGCTGAAACCGCTCCATCCTGCAATCCAGACAGTCACTGACTACCTCTACATGACCTGAGTGATGCAGGAGTGACTCTACAGCTCACACATGACGGCCATTCCTACTGTTCAACAGAACTTCATACTAGGAATTCTCACCAATCACAACAAAGTTCTAAAGATAGTACCCACAGTTAGTCTTGTGTACTCTGTTTTGCTGGACGAATGATAGAGGAGATGCTGTCAAAAGTTGTTTCTAGTTTTTAAATGGGCTGCTGCTTCAGGCCTAAACTTTACTTAAAAAAAACCCCAGAATGTGTATAATTAATGCAATGAAGTGGGTAAAGTGTCTTGTCCATGCTTTTAAGACACACAAAAATAACAAACATCATAGTTATTAATCATACAGAGCGGACATGGAGCAGAGCGGTTTCTCTGACATGTGAGCATGGAGCGAAAAATAGAAAACCCAAATTGGAGCTGGAGTGGCATAATTACAGAAACGCATTGAGCAAGAAGAGGAAATGACTGTCACTCCATTCCACTGATATGGTCTGGTTGAAACCAGGCTCTGCAATAAGATAAATTATCAGGTGAAAACCTGGTGACCAGTGATGTGAACTACGAGTCTTTTATAATCTGTACTTTTATTTGGAATATGAATGATAACATCATCGGGGGATTTTATAAAGACTTATCAGCGATAGTATTATCACCAGCCCTACCACTGTCCTATGCTTAAAAGGAATATGCTATACTCAGCAAATAAACAGAAACTGGGCACTAGGGTTGCAGGATTAATTGCAGGTTCCTGTAGACGATGAGTTAGAACACAACAAACAGAAGTGTTCTTGAAAGTGCGTTTTTAAACCACAACATCTGAATACTGATGCTGATTATGGAGTAATGATGTGCTTTTAATGGTCATTTGCTATACCCAGCTGAAACCAAAGATGTGAAGCTTTAAAGAGTACTTCAGACTGTTACTGCAGATATGGAAAGCCGGAGTTGTTGGATGGTGTGACGTGTGTACCTGTTGTTGCTGTAGTCGATGCCGCCCACTTGCTTGCTGGCCTGAAGGAGGTCCAGGATCCCCGCTGCACTGCCCCCTTTCTTCTTGGACACCTTGGAGTTGCGGCCTTTGACCTCTGTCTTGGCGTCTGTGTCTATGTGGAGTGATTCTTCATCTGAAGAGTCAGCATTCTGAATGAAAACAGACATTAAACAATGAGCATATAACCTTCATTTCAACAATCGAAGCTATTAGGTATTCATACTTAAGAGTTCTGCTCGTGCTGCAGCCAAATTCAACAAGTAAATCGAGACACAGTGTGGAGAAACATGTTCAACAGCTTGTTCGAGATCTCAGTTTTTGCTGGCAATACCAAAAGCTATTTGTGATTATATATTGAAGCCCTGTGAAAGTTTAGGGGACATTTTGAGACTAGTCTGGCAGAAATCTGTAATTGCATGCAATGTCCTCAGGCATACTTTTAGCTTATATGTGTTTAGAATTAACTGACTTAATAAAAATTGTAAATGTTTTAAATTGTATTAACAACTAACTAAACAACTCAACACTCCTCTAAAGCCATGCATTTGTCAGTTACTGTGAGTGATTCTTGCTGGTGTGGGTTCATCTCTAAATGGTTATTTTATTAAATAATTATTGAATATTATTTTGGTAATGACTGTGCCGGTAGTGACAATTTTGCCTAATTTTGAGCAGAACTCAAAAAGACTAGCTTTTATCAGATATGTACATGACTAGCTGTGAACATCTAAGTTAGCTAAAAGCTAAACACGAAGCAGCTTCACTTATGTCCAGAAATGATTTAAAAACAATGGGATTGCTAACCAGGTGGCAATGAGGAACATAAGGCTCTAAATGCAGGGACGTGGAAAAAATAAGGTTCCCCCCATGGACAACGTTTTTGAATGGAGTTCTTTATTTAATATAATATAAAAATGTAAAAAGTTAATTTAAGTGTAAACCTGGGATATTAGGTTCTGGGACAATACACAATAAGTGATGATTTTGTATAAACTTATTGCTATTTCAATGAATATTTTGGATTTAAACAGATCGTAATAATTCTCTTAATGTCTGAATACTTCGATTGCTTTTTTAGATCATCGCTGGCTTACTTGTCAATCACATCTGCTTTCTGACTACGTCATCCAGGCGTAATATGAACAAGCACGTTAAAGCAGTTCACCACTGTTGATTCATGTGGACACCTTGAGCAAGCCTTGTAACAGTAAAGGTCACTATGTGAGTCCCTGCGACCCTGCACTGTGCATGCCTTTGTGTCTGTTGTGGTTAACTTCCTCACTCCCAGTCGCTTCACACCACAAGTATTTCCTTCATCAGTCCTGTGGTGGTGCTTGGCCTTGCCCTGAGGCTTTCTCTCTTTGATTCACTCTGTGTGTTAGTTTAAGTCTGAACATTAAGTGGAATTACACCAGCCCAGCAGTGAGACACATGTGATCTCTACTGGAGTATTTTTTAAACGCACCCAGAAGGAATCTATTAGTTATTTCACGAAATAGTAGATCGTGATTAAGTCTCGATTCTGTAGAATTTATAATTAATCAGCGTCTTTAAGTTCATGGCATTCCTTAGTTAAAGAAATGGGCTGTAGATGTTGATCTTTCATTAGTACTTAGTCTGAAGTTCTCTAATAGCTGTAAGTGTGAGGAATTGTCATGCTTACCTTAATTACTGCAGGCTGCATTTTTGGCTTTTTTGTTGGCTGGATTGGCTCTCTGATATTCGATAAAACTGCAAAAGAGAGATTTACAATCTTTATTCACTGACAAGACAGTTTAAAAATGATTAAGCTAAAACCACGGTCTAATGAAAAGTGAATAGGGGAGTTATAGCTGTAGACTGAAACCTTTAAAAATAAACTCCTCAGTACATTATCTTCTCTTCTACTGCTGAACCATATTTAAATACTTTACTTTAATATGTCACTGTTCCATATACTGCAAGACTCTGTATTTGCCCCATAACTAATGCTACATAAGGATGGGATAATATGAAAATGTCCTACAGTGATATCGCTAGGACAAATTAGCATGTTTTTTAGTATTATAATGGTGCTTGTATAATATACTGAACATTTGAACCAGTTCTTAAAAAAGTACTAATGTCACATCAGATATTACACAGATGAATGCAAAAGTTTGAGCATCCCTGGCTTTCTTCTGCCATAATAAGCAGCAATAATAAGCAGTAGCAAGTTGTGAAGTTGTCATTAATTTGTTGTGTAAAATGACATTACTCACAGGAAAAGTCCCTCTTAACCGGAGTCTTTTTCCTTCTGATTGGAAACTCGTCGATTTTGAGTTCCCCCTCGTCTGAAACATACTCATACTCGTCTCGTACGGGCTTGGGTTTGTCCTCTTTTACATTTTGTAAGGAGCCGAACACGCTGGAGTTGGTCTGAGTCTTCAGCGTCTTCGCCCTGAGGAAACAGCGAGCCGTTAGAGCTGTGATGAATCAGGCAATCAAAAACAATCATAAAACTATGACTAAGTTAAACACGAGACATTAAGTCAACACTGGCCAGATGACTTTGCGTCTAAAGCATGGCTGTGTATCCTAATGTCAGGTTTCTGATAAATGTAGGATTTATTATATTCATTTTCACACAATTTAGGGTTCAGCCTATCACATGACTACATCAGTCTGGGAATGTGAAGGCAACACACATTTCTTTGCTCTCTTGGATGAAAACATTAAGCGCCCAAGTATGCTATGTAACCAGAGAGACATCTGACCACCCTTCTATTCTGAGGGAACCAAGGCCATGGTCAGCCAACACATGGCACAGCAAGAACTCAGAACCTAAAGGAACACTTTTTTTTTTCAGTGTTTTTTGGTTCTTTGTCTCCCTCATCTGTAGCCTACAGCTGATTTCTGACTGGATGTCATAAAACTGTTGGTACTAATTTAAGTACAAACCCTACATTTATAGTAGGGGGCAGGAAAATGAGCCAATTCCAAAATCCTAACCTGTTACATTACAATACTGACTTCCAAAATGACACCCCCAAAATGTACATATACCAGCTCAAGTTCCGGCGCAGCTTCAGTTACCGCGTCTGCGTGATCACTGCGGCGTTTCGCTGTAAACCAGCCAATGAGAGCAAAGCTCATGAAATTATTCTGGAGCTCACCAAAAAAACAAAAAACAGCCTTTATTCTAGGACCAAGTCACAGTATGAGCATGGGCATGTAAACTTTCACCTTTTTGCTCTGACCAAAGCTACATAACTTCTATATAGACATCAGAGAAAAATAAAAAACTGAATAAATGCATTCTGTGGCACCCTTAATCACAGTATTTGGAAAGATGGTTAAATATACATATATATATATATATATATATATATATATATATATATATATATATGTGTGTGTGTGATTATATGTTTTGTTTTGGTTTTTTTTACTATTAAGAGATTAAACTACATAAAACATTGATGAATTTGTATTCTTTATTATTCTTTATGCATTTAAAGATTTTCTGCCTATTAAAAAAAATTTACAACAGCATTGATTCTTCACATTATTAACAAATAACAGTAGACAAAGTGTCTATTTCTGCTGTTAAATCTACTCCTCTGTTAAAAACACGACCTCTCAATGCTGTTGCGGCATTTGTTTCATAATAAAAGAATGTGATCTACGAAAGCTGAAAATTCAGGCTTTGTTTTGTTTGTCTTACAAGTTTTTTCACATTGCATAAATTCTATCTCTGAGATAAAAACAAGTCAGAGTGCTTTGATGTGAAATGGTGCACTGAAGAGAAACTTACAGATTCTGATTTTCTGTACAGTGGTGGTGATAGGAACCAGGGGGTTGCAAAGTCTACAACACAAATATAGCCATTTTATTTACTATCCAAAATGACAAGTGAGCCTACACATGCCTTCTGAGGGTTCACATGTAGTGGTGATGATGGTGAAATAGTGGTAAACCTGAAAAAAGATGTTTTCTTTGGAAAGTATTTTTGCCTCAAAACACTCTGCCATGAATGGACCTATAAAAATACGTTTCAGGCCAAAATCTTTTTAAACCAATCTCTCTGGCATCAGGCAGTGTATTCATAACCACATTGTGTAATAACTTGAGTTTGTAGAGGGATTAAGTGCTTTGAACATTCCTATTGTTCCTGGTTCCTATCACCACCGCAACTGAACAATTCTGACTTGCCAAGTTTCTCTAGAATGAAGCATTTCACATCAAACCACTCCGAATGACTCTGTTTACATCTTAACCATTTAATTATGTGGAGATTTTGGAATTCCCCATTGCAATCAAGAAAACAAATGAATAGGAATATACCTCACACTTCAGTCACCTTTTATTGCTTCTCTGATTAAAGTAACTCAGTAGTATTTCTGTAGCAAAGTGAAGTGTGTTCTGAAACTAAAGGCAGCATGGAGTGATTGAAAACGTGGTAGCACACAGAGAGGTCCAATTCTACACACTCTACATTTCACATGAGGATGAAGGGGAACAAGAGTTGAACCAGATTTTACCAGCTACACACTTTATTAATGTAACAGAATATAAGGAGAAATTCAGAAAATAATTCAGAACTATTCATCTCTTGAGGCCTTGGCTTATTATTCAGTTATAAATCTTAAGGATTTTTTTCCCTACTAATTAAAGCTAGTTTTATAGTATTTACAAGAGTTTCAAGGATGAATATCTGACTGTGTATTTAAGAACACAGTAAAATACATACCCCAGCAATTTCTTGTTGGACATTGAAAATGAAAATTTATTGTCTTTATGTCCCAGCGGCGACTTTTCAAATTTGTGCTCCTCTTCCATTTTCAGTAATGAATCTGGTTTGCTATTCTGCAAGAGAAAAACACAACATGTTCCCCAATCACTATTAATCATTCCAGATAAGAGCAGAAAAAAGGTCAAAAATATCCATGTGTGAGGTTTTTAATGTTTATTTTTTTTCCTAACTTTAGAATTCCTTTAGAAAACTTTAGAAAACTTTAGAGTTTTTGGTTCAGTAAAAAGACAGAAGTGAGTTGTGTGCGCTTTATTTGACTAGAAGCATAATCTGAAGTTAAAAGAAAGAAAGTATATCGCAATATTTTACATTGAAATACTTACAACATATAGCTTACAACAAATCTTTAAAAAATGTGTTAACAATCAAATGAGCGCAAATGTAATTATATTTCTTACACAAATGCACCAGAACAAATGCACCAGCAAAGCACTCAGGAACACTATGAATGCAAGGTTTGCAAATGTCCCTTATGGGCATGGCTTGTAACGCACTCATTTACTCGTGCATGTTTAGCAGGGTGAAAATTCTCTACAAGGGGGCAGCATAGGCAGTCATTTTTTATGCTTCTTTAAGGTGCAACTTGGAAGCTTTAGTTTTAGTTTAGTTTTAGTTTAGTTTTTTAAAAATCCAAGAACGACCAAAAAGTATCAATAGGATGTGAAGAAATAACAGTTTTAACAGTATGCCAAAGACATCTATGTATCATGTTGCACAGCTATCTACTGAAGTTAAACAGTATGTTAACCAGCTAGCCCCAGCCCTTCCTGTCTCATAATACCATTTTGGAACTCAAGTCAGTCCAACATGAGAAGATGAAGAAGTTGCACTGCTGCCCTGACTGCGTTTTGTGATCTCCTGTCAATCATGCTGAAAGTCCTGTTCCCAGTTAGAACATGTAAGTAGAGGTAGTCAAAGAAAGGAACAGTAAAAGCAAAAATGCCCAAAATTCTTGGCAAGCATCCGTTATAATGATGGCCATCGCCATCTCTTGGCAAGACAACACGTTTAGCAGCAAATAAAAGAAATAATAATAATAATATTGGCATTCCTTTCCACTGCTGGACATGCTCTTGGTCAGTTTGATCCTGAACTCCAGAGTGGTAAGTAAACGACTGTTAATGTTGACATTGAGGAGGAGGGACTGTGCATTCCCTTGTTTCTTACAACAGTGGTGGACACCACAACTTTCCCGTGATATGTTGTTGCCTATTTGTTTGGAGGTGTATGAATTAATCAGGTTACAACATCTTACAAAATGCTCCCTCGAGCAATGATTTGCATCAATAATCAGTAATAAGTGTCCTTATTGTTTTATTTCATGTTTGACAAAAATAATTACTTATTAAAAATCACCATACAGCTAAAATACAGAAAAAATGCAGATAATATTTAAGATAACAAAAAAAATGAACACAAAAAAAAAAAGTCAAAAAGAAAGAAGGCATAATGGGCTGGCATCAAATCAGCTATTGTTATTATTATTATACACTTTATACAATTACTCTACACTGGTAGTTGTTTATGATTTCTTATGACTGGTGTGATTATTTTTTTTATGATTAATTTAATTTAGAAAAGTGTACAGTTGCATATTTGATCTTGATAACATGTGATCTTATTTCCCATTCTTGGTCGATGGTGATCAAACAGGATAGATTGAAGACTTGGGGGCTGATGACCTTGGTGAACATTTTAGCCAAAATATTCCCCCCATCTGTAAGTGCTTGGGGAGCTGCTTGGACCGGGCCACTTGGAGCAACTACAAACGTAACAAGGCCGCCTGGCATTGACTTTTCCACGAAACCAAAGCCCTCTAATGTCTTCCGTTCACCAGAATTAAGCCTTTTTCTACAAAAGCCGCCCCATATCGTCCAACAATAACGACACAACATGCTTATTTTTGCGGCAGAAACAGAGGCATATGTAAATACTTAGCGAGCGTGCCGGGGATATGACATAGTGTAAGAGAGCATTAGGTAAACTCTGAGCCTGGGTGAAGGGCTCTGCTCTTGCTGCCTTTGATGAGCTCTGAACAGAAAGAATGACTGAGCCACAGAGTTATTTCTGCTGATTGCTTTGATGTGAGACGTGTAAATCACTTTTGGACGATCCTCGGACCCACCCACCATCCCTTTCACTGCAACTTCTCAACGTTTCACGGGGCTTAATATCATTTGCATGGGCTTTCAAAGCTGGCTGTGGCCTGGTTTCTACATTAAAGGATCATCACCATGTTTGCTTTGTGGGGAACACCAGGATCAGTTGCGTTCTCTCTGCAGGCTTACCTTGTATTTCCATTTCGCTTCTGTCTTGTTTTTGTTGTGTTCTCGGATTTCAAACTTCTCGACGTCATTCTGTTTGTTCGTCTCTTTCTCCATGAAGCTCATCATGGTCTTTGGAGGCTGTAAAAATGGCACCAGGAAATTACTGATCCATAATCTAGTAGCATATCTGCACAAAATAGTAGTTTTAAATATTATTGCCAAAAATAGAAAACCTAATTTACAGGTTTCAAAATGTGCTTCTATTGTTCAATTTTTTTTCAGATTGAAAGATGGATGTACAAGGTTTTCTTATATCTGCAACAATACCTAACTTGTATTATGTATACTAGGTGTACATTATATATACAAAGCCTAAGTGATTTCTGATGCATTTCATTTAAGCAACAGAACATTTGAGGTCATCTGTCGTCCCAGTCATGATCCTATTCACAATGCGACTGTTCCACTGCTTTTACGTAACGGTTTTGGAGAGCAGAGGAAAAAGTAAAGCAAAGAAGCAGCAAACATTGTTCCTAATTGTTTTAATATTGGCTGCTTCTTCCACCAAAAAGGAGGTCCAGGATCCACATTACAGAAACCTCCCAAGAGTGAAATCTTATTTGTTTAGTCACCATAACAACTTGTGTTAGGATTAGAAAGGTGGCTATTACAGAATAGCAGTGTGTAAGTTCATTATAATAGCTATAATAATGTTATATTCCCTAAATACCACCCTAAATTTGTGATAATGCCAACAGGGGCTGTTAGTTGTCCTAACTGCTGTTCAAATCCTCCCTTTCTATGAAAAAGAGAATTTTATTGTGTGTGACAGGCAGCATAGCAAGTTCACTATAACAGCATAATGGTGTTAAATTTGCTGTCTTATGTAAAGGTTTGAATATATCCAGTCAAATTACACTTTTGTTGATTTTTTAAGTGAAAGTAAGTGAACAGATCCTCTGCAGAGAACACACTTACGGTGTTCTATTTTTGCAAACTGTAGTGTTACAGATTGTATTCACTTTTTGAGTTTAAATTACAAAAAGAGTAAAGTATAAAATATATGTACAATATAAATGCAATGTGAGAATTTTTGCACAGGCCACATTTTATGTGTAAATTTATTCCAATATATTTAATTTATCACAAAAACAGCAATTTGTGCATTAAATGTGCAGACGTGTGTTCCCTGTAGAGGATGTGTTTACCTATTTTCACTTGGAAAATCAACAAAATGTGTCGTACGGCCAAGGCAGTTTCACTTGTGAGAGATTTTTTTTTTAGGTCTGTGGTTAATGTTGATGAAAACTGGCCAAATAAAATATTGCAGAAATGGAAATGATGAGGAGGTGAGCTGTTTATAAGGAGGAATAACATAAGAGCTGCTCATATGCCTGCTAAAGCCTAAATGGAAAGAGATCCTTGTTAATTTTTTTATTGAGCTTCCAGTTTATCACACTTTAGTTTCTAACTTACCTTTTCTTTATTGTCGGATATATCGGAATTTTGAATGTTTGAGTACTTTACAATTTCATAACTCTACATAAGTTACATAAGTAGGCTATAACATCGCTTTTAAATGTTTTTCAATTTGTCTGGTAAGAGCTTACTGTTCCATAATCTCTGTGATTGTACAGTCAGAAAAGAATTGTTCCAAATCCTCTCACCTTTGCTTTTTTAGGCTGATCCATCTTGGACAGGATGTCTTTTGCATGGGACTCCAAAGCTGCCAGGCTAGAAGGCTTTTTCTCGGGTAATCCTCCTTCTTTGACTTTCTTTGCTTTCTTCTTTCCACCCTCCTTCACTTTGGGCACCTTCGGGGGCTTGGGTGCCTTGGGCATTTTGGGCGGTTTGGGTGGTTTGGGTGGTTTTGGAGCTTTCTTCCTCGCCGGTTTATCTCGTGGTGGAGTGGACATTAACGTGGGAGACACAGGCTCTTCCGGCTCTGGGGGTGCTGAAGGAGGCTCCTCTGCTGGGGGCTTGGAGTTACTAGGTTCACTCTTTATGGCTTTAATTGCATTCTGAAGGACAAGAGAATTTATGAGGATTAGTTTGGGGTCAAGTCTAGTCCACTCAGTTCTTCTCTTCTCCTTATCCCAAATGTAGTCAATCAACCAAGAAATGCTTAAAGTCCAAGTTTGTTTCTTTAGCTCCGAACTGGAGCCAAAAGGCTAAAGCGGATGAAAAGTAATAGAAGCTACAACAATTATCACAGTACTAACCACATGCCTCAAATTGAGTTCTTGAGTAATACATACAAGACTTACTTATTGGTTCTGATACTATAGAACTTAATATTCTTTGCAAAAATGGACAAAAGCATGCATTAGCAACTGCCTTGTAGTTGCCTGATTTTGTTCTATGTAGTGTCCATTACTTGTTAGCTACATTGTCCTTGTGGTGCAAATGCAAAACTAAAGAAGAACTTTAAACACCAAACATGACTAACCACTTCTGGGATAAGAGGAAAATGATGTACTTTTGCTTTGTTGACAAACGACTGTTTTATAAATGCAGTAAAGACATAGAGGTACTGTCCACAAATACTGGTGTAGAGTGAAAAAGCTCACCTCTGCAATCCGAATCTCTTTGGCAAGATCTTTAATGAGCTGCGTTGGTTTCATATTCTCTGGAAGCTCATCTTCATGCTCTAGAAGAGCCTGAAGTGAGAAGCGATGTTCATTAACACACCAATTCTGACACACATGCAGGTCGGAGAGACATCAGATAAACCTTAAAAGCCTCATAACTTACATTTGTTTTCTAATTTATTTAGAGGACCACTGACACTGTTCATGTGGTTTTCGGTGTCATTTTTACATGACCGTTTTCCAAACTCTCTTTATCCTTTAAAAATGAACACTGTTTTTCTTACTCTGTGTTTAAGACATTTGTAAATCACCTCTGTTTTGATTAGCTGCCCTGTATTGTTCCTCAAATGTAGCCCAGGCTTGATGGATCAAAAAGAACAGGGAACCCTGAAACTGCAATGAAGAGTTTTTCCCGTATGCTTCACTGGACCATTTGAATACGGAACAAATATGTCCTAGTTGTTCATTGTGGAAACTTGTCGTGCACACAACTGCTATCTTCTGATTGGCCAAACGCATTGCGTTGGCTGGATTAATTTGCATAAAGTTCAGTCCGCACCACATTCCCAAAACTCGACACAACACATTCATCATGCACCGTGCGACTGCGTTTGGAATGGCCTTCCCACTGAAAACGAATGTGGTCTGCTGCGTTGTGTTGTCAAACGCAGCGTGTAATACTTTTTAGAACTTCATTAGGAATGGGCAGAGCTAAACTGCCGTGGGTTAAATAACCAGATAATATAGAAATACACTGTTTTGTTGTGACATCACAAATACAATGAATTCAAAACAGGCTGTTTGTTCGGTTTAATATCCATATCTGGAGTGCATGAACTTACAGTTAAATCTTTTATTTAACCTAAAACAGGAAAAAAAATATTCTGTGATATGACCCCTTCACAAGCACAAACACTTTAATGTACACCTACCTGTTTTTTAGTCCATGATCTGAAGGCTCCGTTGATAATTTTGGCACCGTGTACCAGGTAAGGGGCTGGTTGCTTATTTGTCTTATGTAAACCTGCAGAATATGTATGACAACATGAGATTTGACATTCAACATTACTGACATTCAACATTACTGTACTGGACTTTTAACCTCCATATCTTCACAATATGAAGCATAAGTGATGTGTTGGCAAAAGTTATACTACATAATTATAATATAATCTTTTCTAAAGACTGAACCCAGACCAGTCTTGCGCATCATACAATATAACAAAGTTTAACAATTTCAGGAAATCTGATTTTAAGACATTTAGTTTCGAGTTTACAGTACATTATTATTATTATTATTAAATGATGAGTACTACACACTTTTCAGAAACAACTACCATAATTGGGCACATTGCAGGTGTGCATTTTAAATATGCTATTACACCAGTCAGAACAGGGGGAGCGCTGCCGCCACAACATGAATAACTATGGTTTTAACTGTAATCTATAGTTTTGGTGTAGACTAAGAAAGACCCAGAAACCTACCATTCCATTACCACCATGATCCATTTCTGCCACAAACTTCTTGTCAGTGGGCCTGTACATGCATGGCAGTATGATCTGATTACTTATATATATAGAAAATGCTACTTTTCTGTCTCAAGGCTTTGTGCTTTGCCATGGAAACATAAACCAAAAAAATTCGACCTTGAACAATGAAAGTAATGTATGATAAGCTGTTTTTGTATTTTTGTACATGTAAATTTAAATCCACCCACAAATATGTACATTAATGAGAGCACAGGTTAAAAAAAAAACAAAAACAAAACGTCCCCTAGATAGCAAGCTGGCTTAATAAGGTCTGCACCCAACAAACTGCTTGCAAGTGGTGGTCCACTCTTTGACCACTCAGATTACTGTGCAGCAAACTAGGTGTAAGTAGTTTTTAATGTCCTCAAACAGATTTTAAATGCACACAGTGTTTGTTTTAGAAAATAAACTAACACAAATATTACCTGTAACTAATATTAATATAAATATGAGTGTCTCTGTAGTCAGAGACCACTGATGAAGGACTAGAGGATGGCAAACATAAACTGTGCCTCACCAGGCTACGGTCTCTAACTAAAGTGTTCAAACCCAAGCATCGTCACTCTGACCAGAGCTGCTTTAAGGAATACACTTAAACTTCTCATAAAAAAATGGAATATGGATGATTTCTTTGCCCCTGCTAGATGATCCTGGAACCTTTCCCAGCAACTTTTCTGTAAATTGTTAGCGGTGGTGCCTGGCAGTGTGGCCCCCCTGTCAGAAACACTCAGAGCATGACACTTCGCTAAGGGGAGGGGGCTTTATATCAGAAAGTGCACTGGCAACCGTAGCCATTACAGCTCAATAACAATGACCATTCATACATCAAACTGATTACTGTGATCCGTTGGGACCTGAAACAGTCGCATGGCTTTTCCTAACGCATGCTTCAACACTGATTACATTGGACGGGATACACGGCCACTACAGGAAATACACTGCAAACTGCATTTAAATTAATAACATGATCATGCAAGAAAAGCTGAAAGGTTGGATGGAGAGAGAAGGGCCGTGGCTAGAAAAGGGCCATTGGGGCCTTTTGGGGGAAAAAAGCCAATCCCCCTCTTTACCTGCCGTCACACAAGGATCCCAAAATGATGACCCTGAACATGCACCCCCCTCCCCCATACCACTGCGCCCAGAGAACAAGTGTGGTCCTCAACTGCTTGTGCGTGCGCGATCTATACGCAATCTGGCCAAATTAAGGGAACGTGAGCAGGGGGGAGGAAAAAAGAAATAGTGGAAATATAAACAGAGCGCGCAGGGCCAGCTGAGGGGAGTTTAAACACCGGGCTGTAATGGAGCAAGTGATTCTGCCTTTTGAAGCTAATCATCTGTGAACTCTGCGATGCACCGATCTAATGACTGCAATAATATTCCTGCTGAACGAACTCTACCCATCTGCTCAGCAGGCCTCTGCCAGAAACAGGCGAAAGCCGAAGGCCCTTAGACCCACTAACTGAGGCCTTTCATGAGTCCTATAACTATAATTTGCACTGAGATTGGGCTGTGGGACAGGACTGGTATAGGTGCTTAGGGGGATTGGCATCCATTGTGGGGGGACTGCAATGTGCTCTTGGGAACTAACTGCAAGCTCACTGGCCACTGATGAGAAGGTGAACTACGCCACCTACTGGTCTTTGGAACAGGCTGGGCTTATAGATGGTTAGTGGTTAATCCATTAACTGACATATACATAAATGTTCAAGCAATGCTTTTCATTAAAAAGTTAATTTAATTTCTAATAAACAATCGGTATTTGAATCTGCAGGTTTTTCGTTCAATTTGAGGAACGTTCTTGAATTGTTTGCATGGTAGCCGTACAACTTTGGGTTTTCTGCCATGAACTCTTGACTCATCTCTTGACTTGATTTCATTTAATTTTAACCCATCGCGCAGGGCCATTGATAAAGCCATATTAAATAAGTATTAAACCGTCCAACATGACTTTACGTAGCTACAGACCACAGTGATATGATGAAAAGCTTTGCTTTTTGACTCTCAAAGACACTGATCCAGGAATCTACTGCAATCTATTTCAGAATCACTAATCCTGCTGTGTGAGATCACTTTTTACAAGAAGGCCACGTGGTCAAATGCACACTATGTAACATCTGAAGCAAGCACCAATCAAGGAAAGACGGCCAACCATTTCATCCAGGTTCTCAGGGGTGAAACTGTAATTAACGGCGGTGCATGGAAATTATACAATGGGTGTTTGAAATTATGCAGATATCAGCATAGTGGATGGCGATGGCTTTCAAGAGCTTCTTAGGCTATTAACTCAGGTCAGATGCTACTTGTGCATACCGGCAAACAGTGTAGTAGACCGCTGGTTAATCACTGACTAATAAAGATCGGTTACTACTAGCTGGGCTGTATGGCTGTAAATCTAAGCACGATACACACAGTTGCCAGCTGACTATGTACTCCTACCTTGTACCTATATTTCCAAGGCCATTTTTAGCCTAACATATACAGACACCTTTTAGATTTACAGGTTGGGTTGGGTTGACATGCTTATTGCCCGCTGACCCTGGCTACAGCAATTCATATTTTTGCCTTTAAAACTGAAGAGCCTCTGGCCCAAGTGGTCACATGCCTTTCCACCAACCACACAACCACAAACACTAATTTCACTGATTTTATGGGCGAGTTTTATTAGCTCCCAATTTACCCAATATGTGGGTAAATAAACACACAAGCACACTACTAGTGCTTTCTATTTACAAAACTTAATAAAACAATAAAAATAAAATTATTTACTCTTTAATGGGCCAAACTGACCATTATAAAGTTTTATAAGATTTCAGTTTTAAGATTTTTAACACACCTCAAAAGTGAAAGCATGAGGCTAATGGCTATTCAGCGCAATACGTTTTATATAATTATCTTCAAACTGCAGCACAAATCAGCCAAAATACAAACAGTAAACTTGCCGATTGCAATCTTGGCCAGTTCTATGCATCCCTAGTTATTACCAAGATAGCTAACGTGATGGCAACAAACAAGTTCTTTCTGGAACTTTGAGCCTTTCTTCATGACCTTACATTAGGCAATATAGCTTTAGCTGACACTAAAAAAGAACTGGACAACGATGATGCCTCTGAATGAAGAATCATTTTCTGTTGAGCAGTTCACTACCAGTAGTGACTAATTAAGTAAGCACAATATTCAAAAATCGCAGCTTTAACAACAATAATAAAAAGTGTATGTGTGTAATAAAAAAGTAGAGTGAATGAGGGAGGACTGAAGCAAGTGATAGCCAACACCTGGCTGTAGTATTTGGTAGTATATCATCCTCTGTTAATTTATTAGCCCCCCTCAACGGGATCATCATCGGGACCATCACTGACCTGATATTACTTAGGTGGTGGATCATTCCCAGCACCAATGTGTTGAGAGTAGACCACCACCCAAAAACACCACCCATGAGCGACTCTATGGCCAGATGAAAGGCTAGAACAAATAGATCACAGGTCCCTTACTGTACATCAGCAAGCTGGAGCTACAAGCTGTCTACTACAGTAGACAGTAATCATTACATATTAGCCTCAATCTGTGGGCATGTGACAGGCATGCTGTTGGCACAATGTTAATTGGTGGGAAGGATGCACTGCTAGGGCTTTTCCCTTCTTTTCCTTATATAACTAGTATTTACGAAATTAGAATTGTAATAATAACCATGTTTAACAACTGAAATAAATGTAATTGTCATTGTCATTGCAAATTACATTCATTGTCCAAAATAGTTAAAAATGGAACTGAATAAACCTGTGGTGTATATGTGTACAGCAGCTTCTCTGGCTCAACAAATGGTGTTAAATTGGTGTTAAACCTGAATTTCTCAGGACCTCCGTCTCACGCATGCATCCCGAACACTTAACGCTTACATCTATGAGCATCTGACTCTGTTGGAGTTTAGTAAATATTACAGTCAGGTGAGACTGCCAAACAGCGCTGCAGACCAATGGAAGCGCACCACAAGTGGTGCTAGTGGGCTGCTATACTCATGGCTAAACTCATTTCCCCAAGAGACCTGCAGTTCCTTCCCTATGACTCTTTAATATGCACTCTCTCAGTAACAACCTGGACTGACATTAACTCACACTGCAACTGACTATACAGCGGAAGATGAGGAATTACTGAAAGAAGCCTGGCTCAGTGTTAATGGGCTACTGTTAGCATGTTTTCCACTGCAGATTGCAGGTTGGGTTATCTGGTTTCTTTGTTGCATTCAGATGAAATTAACATGTTAGAAGAGAATTCCAACTGGTATATCACCAACTACCATTGCGTTCCCACAAAATACAGGCATGACAGACAGCAATGAAGGTTAATGGCCAGTATCGACACCAATGCCAAATTTAATGTAGGAGAAAAAACTGTTAATTTCGATTTTTCACCAAGACCATCACTGTAAAATCAATGCAAAACGCCAGATGTTGGCGTAATGTGTCTCAGCCCGGTACTCACTTTTAAATCTCTCCAGGTAGTGCCTCCCTGTGTACCAGCAGGCCGTCTCGAAGTTGGGGAACGGAGTGAGGCTGGCGACTTTCAGCCTTTTTTCCACTTCATATGCCCTGAGTGGAGGGAAGCAAATGGGCCTTCACAATGTGGATTAATGAAAAGTGCACTCAGAGAGAAAGTCACCAGCGCACAGATGTGAGAAGCACTTGAGCCTGCCAGAGCAGATGCCCTTGACTTTGACTTTTTTATTTCGCCGTTACAGGGGCTGCAGCTGAGAATAGAACAGGGTTTGATGCCTGAATGCTTCAGCGATAAAATCAGTCATTAGTCTGTATCGCATTGCAAGCAGCATAGAGAAGCAGTAAGACCCAGAAAATCTGGAGAAATGTTTTCCATCATGACACATCCCCCACACTAGCCAGAGGATTATCTTCACTATGTGAATACTGTTTGACCTCACAATGGTCCGATCTGATTGCAATTACAATTCATTCGGAAACGATTTCAAACAGTACTACAGTATGATTGAAAATGATGAATTTGATTATTTTGGTATTATTCAGAATGATATGAAAAAAGACAGTTGTATGAAAATGTGTGGGCGCCCCTTGTCAAATTACACATTTCATTGATTTTCCACACATCTATAGAGAACACACCTCTGCTCATTTTAATGCACAACACATTGGAATATTATTTCACATTTATATTTAACATAATGGAAAAAATACATGGCCTGTGCAAATGTTAAGGCACATCATATGTTTTATGTTTTATTTGTTTCTACATCCAAATAAGCAAATAAACAAACAATTGTGCATCAAAAATGGCTGAAAATGCCATTTTTGGTTCCTGGTGGAGGATGTTTTCACTTTTACTCTGAAAGTCAAAAAATCGTATAATTTGACTAAGGATGTTCACTGAATACCCAAGTGTGACCTGAGGAATTATATGTGCAATACAGGCGCCACAGCCTCTTAAAACCAGTTTCTGAAAATACATTTAAATGTTATTTATTTCAGGAATACTATCTAGGCCAAAAATAATTCCACCTAAGTGAATAGCACAAAAGCACTAAAGCACACTGACCTCATCTGCATCTCCACACTCATGTTGTGGACAAAGTGGCCAGAGAAGGCCAGGCAGTCCACGGGCGTTAACACTGCATTAATCCAGCCTGAAAACAATAGAGAACATGAGCATCTCAGCAGCACTGCTGTATATGAATTATAAAATAATCAAAATGTTTTCATTTTCCAGTATTTTGCAAATTATTATCTTGACTATATTAATAAAAATATATAAATAAAGACATAATGAACTGAATGGATTTTTTTATTGGTTTGTTGTTATTGTTATTCTTATTATGAATTCTAATGAATAAATACATAAGTAAATAAATAAATAACAATAACATGTGTATTAGTAGTATACTGCATGATTGCATGAATAATCCAATTTAATACAAAAAATAATGAAATAATCACTGCTAGCAAGTTGCAGTAAATTGTTAAACTAGAGACTCTGTACAATCTGGCTTCCCAGAACAGGACGCTGCCTTTGTCTATAGAGAACTGAGTGGAAGAGGGAACCAGTGGAAACAGTATCTTTAAAAACACAATAACAACTTGTAGGTAAATTATAAGTAGATTTGGAGGAGCGAGGAGGTTTGGAGGAGCTGCCCAAAACTGCTTTTTTACAGGAGCACTTCTGTACAGCTAACCAGCTTGCCACCTCACTTATTTATTCTCCATAATAAATAAAACTGAGAGCATGCCATCTAGAAAGCAGTCAGGAGCATTAATAATCAATGTCTGATTAATGTGCATTGATTATTTCAGTGCTGAGTAACTGTGGTTTTAGACTTAAACATGTGAATGTTAGCAGCTTCATCAATTCTCTGTACTCCTGACAGCCTTGTCTGCCCACCTGAAGGGATGAAGAGCGTTTGGCCTTGCTTCAGCGTGCACTTATAGCATTTGTCCACCTGGTCAGCGAAGAACATTTCAGAGTGATTGGATGAAGATCTCCAGCGCTCATACAAAGACAGGTTGGCCGAGGTGGGTTTGATCAGAAAGAAAATCTTCTCTCCCTAAAAACACCAAGACATCGTCACCAACATCGTATTAGTCAATATAAACACAAGATGTCCTATGTACGTTTTACACTGTACATAAGACATCAACATTCAAGAAAAACTCCTTAGTTTAGAGGAAAACTATGATTTTTTTATTCAATATATTTGAATTTTTTATTCAATAGTTTGCCTGGGCAAAAAGAAGTCGTTGTTTGGAACTGAATAAGCAAATACTTAAGAAATTTGAAAGGCAAATTTTTTCACGGTATTGGCAGATAATTTGGCCTATTTCAAGCTCATTTCTTAAAATAAGCAGAATCTGTGTGAAAAAAAATGACTTACTAAAATTAGTTAAAATAAGTAATAAATAAAAGATATAAGATAAATAATCTTAAAGTGAGCTAACAACATCTCAAAATGAGTTTTAAGATACATCAACTAGATAGATATAAGATATGACTCTATATGAGATGCCAGACTTAGCATTAGCAGTCTTGCCCAAGGATTGTTATAGTGTATTGTTCTTGTTCAAATAAGGAATCAAATCCCAGTCTGCTGTATACACGGCAGCGGTGATATCCACTATCTATGAAAGTTGACAAAACTGAGGCAAATGCACATGGTTTGGTACATGGTTTGCACAATGCTAACTGGTGGGCCATTTACCATGGCTAACATGGCTATTCAGTGACTGGGAGAAAGTGGGGATTTCTTGGGACAGTGACAGAAACCTTAGTGCCGGTCTCGGTCACCAAAGCCCAACCCAAATGACCTGTTATGGGATTCTGGAGTGGCCACTCAGAACAGCCTTTTCCTTCATCACAAGAAAAACAGCAAATGGTGGAATTTAGTGTTTCATCCCTCTAGCAGAGCTCTGCAGAGTTTCTGCCAAAGCCCATTGACGTTCTTCTGGCAGCCTGCGGTGGCCCGGCGCTCTATTAAAATACTTCACGTTGGTGTTTCCTTTCCATGTTTTCCTTAAGTTTGGGAGTTACCTCCACTGTAACTGGAGGTTATACAAGCCGTCTTACACGTCTGGGTGTTCTGGGTGTCAGAAAAGCCATCTTACACTCTTTCTCTGGCTGTTTTGTAATTTTTTTCCGCATAATGATTTCCGAATTACTTTCACCTCATCAGCCTGTGGAATGAAATGTTGCTGCTGTTGCTGTAGGTGTCGAAAGAAAGTGGAAAGTTTCTGGTGGCCCGTTTGACTCCACATTACAGCATTAAATCTGTGGAAGAAATGAGTGACGGGTCTTTCGTTCATGTTTCTTGTGAAGGAATCAATGAATCACTAAATGAGTCACAAGCAAACGTTTTCAAACTAGAAAACAACTTGCTAATTTTCTTATTCTGTCTGAGAATGTGTTTTAAATCCCATAGCAAAACAAGTGGTGGTCAGTGGGGCTAAAACTAACCAAAAGTGTAAGCTGTGGTAATGACTGCTGAGCACGCAGACATAACATAGTGGCAAAGCACTGTCTTGTTTCAGTTCACGTGTAAATGTGGTTGAGGTTTGGGCAAAAACAGCATCTCTCTTAAAGCGATAGTTCAATTACACAACTGTCCCCCTAAACATAAATGCAGCTTTCCAGTAAAGACGTGCTTTGTGTCCAAAGTGTACTCCCTTTCTTTGGCACTATGAGGCCTTTGTAGGGAACAGTAAGCTTCATGCACACTGTATGCCTAACTTTCCACACCTTTGTCTCAAATTGTGTTGTTTTGTCAAGTAATCTCAAACAGACTTACGACTACACAACTACGTGAAAGAACTGATCTCCACAGCTGGTGGTGACCATTGTCTGTATTTAACATCAAAGAAGGAAACTGGAAAGTCTAGATGGACCGGCTTGGCAAACAGCTACAAGCTAATGGCTTGTCTACTAGATTTAAGCTTTAAAACATATGAAAGATGGAACCACTGCTATTTCTGTTGTAAACATGCTGACTCACATCCTAGAATAGACCGTACTAGTCTCTAGAGAGAGATTTTTCAGGTTAAAGCTTAGGAAAACACCTTTCTCATGATGTAGAGAGAAACCTTTGAAAACCTAGCAACACTTTTTCAAAACTAGCCCCGTTTCAAATCTTTTTTTTATTTAATTGGACGTGTGCATCATCTGTTTTACACATGGGGCCACTCCTGGCAGAAAGAGAGGAGGCGACAGTGAGGAGGTGATTAATAAAAAAGAACATTCTCCCTCAGTAGGTTAGTCTCAGTGAGCTAACTGAGTATCTATGCAAACTTTGCAATACAAAAACGTTTTTTGATTTTTGAGTGACTTTGTTTGCCATTATTTTCAGGTTTGAAATGGGAAATGGGTAGTTTTTAAACTTTAGGCAGGAAAATTTTATCTAATAATGTGGAGCTTGTGAACCACCTGTAGATAAGTTAGATTAATCAGAAACAACCCAAAGACTGTGTACATAAACACAAACTGGCTACCTTCAAGCCTCAAATCAGAAAAAGTGGACACCACAAACCAGGACTTCTTGGGCTAAGAAAAGAGCTCAGCTTCTTAATTTATTGAAAACTGTTGCAATTTAAATCGCAATTGCACTTTTGCTCAAATGTTGAGCCCTAGAAACGTGTCAGGTGGCAGTGATACCGGGGCAAGCTCTGTTGCTGAAGTCGACACTAGTGTTCGCTTGATCTCTCTCTGAGGGCTCACCTAACATTGTTCACTTGACCTAATAAATTAATGGATCATCCCTTAAGAAGTGCTGGGGGTCCCCCGAGAGGAAATGACGAGGCCAAGTGGCTGTGGGCTTGTTAAAACGAGTGTTAAAAGGAGAAGGGTTGTGGAGCACTGTCTGTATGACGTATTTGCGCAATGTATGCTGGGTATTGTAGTTAAAAATACTGATATATGAATACATCAAAAGTTTGAAAAAATCTCATATAGTACAGCTCTAGTCCATGCCTAGGGCTAAAACTTTGCTACCTGCACTTGTGTTGAAAAGTCAAACTACTCTGATTCTACTCTGTGTCATTTACATGATTTGCTCTGGATCCTCCTCTTTTCATTAGGCAAAGTAGACAATCTGCGAATTCACTCTCATGGCCAACCATGCCATTTCAATTCATTTCATGTTCAATTAGCCAAAAAAGCTCTCAAAAGGACAGACCAACATCACCAGGTCTTAAGGCTCACCAACATCCTTTGCAGCAAAAAAGCATCTTTGGCAATATCTGCAATATCAACATACTGACTGTTCAATCAATTCCATCAGCTCCAGGACATAGAGGCCAGTTTTAAATTTTACCTCAAAACCCAGACTGAATATTCTACAAGTTAAAATATTTATCAATGCTGACTTTTAATAGTTAATACAACAAAGAATTCTGGTATATACTAAATAAAGTGACATAAAAAATACAATTTGCTTTTAAAAATAAAAGTGCCTTTTGGAGCGGATTCATTAAGCGCCTTCATGGTTTGTGAACATACATCTGTTTTGTAAATGTGATGTGATGGAGTGTGAAGAATAAGAGCATAAGGTTTTATACCAACTATACACAGGAAGAACCCTTTATTTTTAAGAGAAAGCATAGTGAGAGATACACAGAATCCTTTTAGAAATGTACCTTTAGGACGTGGTACCACACAGAGGCACCGCCGCACTCGATGTGGAAGTCAGTGTAGCTGTCCTTGACACAGATCAAACAGTATTTGGTTACTTTGGGCTTTCCCAGCAGAGCATCATCCGGCCAATAGTTCTCCACCCAGGATAGTCTCCTCACGATCTGCGGACTCTCCACAATACTGGCCATTCTGGACAGTCACACAAATATACTGAAGTTATTTTTGTCATTATATATCATTTAAATGTCTGTTTCAATTGACTATATTTTTATTACTTACATCAATATGCAAGTATTTTTCTCTATTTATTCATGAAAAGAATAGATTTTTTATCTACGGCATATTAAAATCTCTTATCGTTTTATCCTATCTGTTTCAAATGACAGTAAATTAATAACAGTGCCATACATTCCTTTTCTTTGTTTAATAACGAAGAAACATTTTCACCTATGCAGACTCCATAATGCTGGACATTCTGGGCAGTTATAGACCATAATATTATATATAGACCATATAAAGTCTTTAATCCAAAACTCAGGATATTTACAGTACATATTATTACCATTTATGTGATATGATGTTTATACACACTTTTAAACTATGCAGTCATAGAAATTTTGACACATTTTCAGTTGTATCTTTTCAGCTTTTTTTGTTTTTTGTGAAAAAAGTGGCTTTTTTTTACAATATGTTCAACTCAGCAAGTAAACAGATTTTATGCACAAAACGTAGTTGTGTTTGTCCTACAGAATGTGAACTCATTATCACCTAGAAAATCAAAAATATGTAATCAGCACCTAAACGTTTCCACACAAATGTTCCAAACAGTTTTGCAGTTGTTTTTCAATTTTTTTTATTTCATGATTTCAATTTTGATTTTGATATTTTGATGTTTTTGTAGTTTACATAACTGCACAAATGTACCAGTAGTCTCCCATAGGTTGCATAAAGATATATGCTTATTATTTACGTCAAAGAAATGCTACCCAGTTATATTCACCTTGTGTCGGAAAACTCTAGGTTGATCACGTTTAATACTTTCTTTCTGTTTGTACTGTAATAAAAATCCACAAATTCCTTTAGCTTCATTTTGCTGTCTGTCTGCTTGGTGACATCGACAACATCCACAAGAACATCTGGCCCTGGAAAAACAAGGCAAAATGAAACACCTTCACATCTGATCACATAAATAAGTGCAGTATGTAGAAACAGAGACATACTGATTACTCATCATTCCTGTAATAATGACTCAGAACTGATAAAGGGGAACTTCAATGTTGAAATTTCTGACATGAAGAGGCGCCCTCTAGTGATAAACTAAGCAAGGCTGCTCCATGTTAAAATTTTATACTGCAAACAGATGGCATTTCGTGAAGACCGGAGGGAATTTATTGTCCTTCTTATTCTGCAGGTCATTTTAATACATGAAGCAGTGACCACTTTCAGCTCTGTTAGCACTTTCATTTTCACTTGCTTGTTTGTTCTTTTATATAACGAGCAATCAGCAAGTTATTATGTAGTTACAGTGTTCTAACAAACACACAACGCTACAAAATCAGTTTCCAAAATAATAACGCATAATCAAACACTCTAGTCACCGTTAACACCTTAACAGCAAATATATTTAGAGTATAAATAAGGAAACATATTGCAAATAAATGCATGACTATGTTTATATCAATACACTGAGGGATTATTGACAGCTCAGTTAAACTAATGCTGCATTCTGGGAGTAACTTGTATTTTTACAACTCTTGTAGTTTTATATAAAAAGCTTGCACTGTAGAAGAAGGTTTTGTATTAAAGAAGAAGATGCTGCACGCGGGCCGCTTTTGCACATTGTACATTTGGGAGAAACTGGCGACGGAGAGAAGTTTGTTGGTTTATTAGTGCTGTTGTGTGTGTAAGTGAGGTAAAAAAAAAATGTTATTTATAGTCATTAATGCATGTCTACAAGTTTGTAGACACCTGCTCACCGAACCTGACATCAAAGGTCTTAATAAGAAGTGCCCCCACCCCCCATACTGCAGTAACAGTCTCTACTGTTCTCGGAAGGCTTTACATTATATGGTGTGAGGGTATGATTGCATTCAATCACAAGAGCGTTAGAGAGGTCAGTTACTGATATTGAACGATTAACATCCGTCCAAAGATACAGGAAGGAGCCTCATTACTCATGACTCTCTACTCATTACTCAGTTCCATTGCTCCACAGCATGGACACCTTAAGCTAAGCTAATATACGACTGCACCCAAGCTATATATGCACAACTACAAAACTGGGTCAGCAATGGCACCCTAAGCCTGCACCATGTGAGAAGTAGCATTACTGAGTCAGCAAGAAAAAAGTAAATAATGGCGTCTGTGTGCTCCTGCGAGTGACCCTGTTAAGGCTTAAGTAATCAGAATTCAAAAAGGCTTAACAAATCAGCGCTGTCGGGGTTGGGTTTTTAGACAACATCACACACCTTTAATTATTAACGTCTCACACGCACAGGTGCAAAAAGAAGGCCTGGCTTGATGTTTGGCTCTTAAATGCAAACATTATATTGATAAATATATATTGAGAATACTAGATAATTGACTTCATTGCTCAGAAGACACGTCCTTCACCAAGTTTCCACTGACTTCCACTCACAAACGTCAGAAGAGTTGTCGTAGCACAACAACATATTTCTACCAGGGAGGTCTCAAATCCCCAAACCTTATGCAGTACAGCTTTAAAGTAGCTCAGTTCACTAATTAGAAGAGCTGCCTGGATCCTTTTGGGCTTGCATGATCATTTTTAGTTATGCACTCAATTTAGTTTCACGTTCTTTAGCTGGCAGTTGTAGGGAGCCTTTACTACATAGTCTGCTGTGATTACTGTCTAGCTGTTAGCACTTTAGATGCATAATTTGCATAATTTACATACAGCTCAATTATGTTGTACTGCTGTTAACACTAAGTGATTTATGTCACTGTGATGTATGCGATCTCTAACTGTGTTCTTACCAACATAGTTTTCCACATCGCTGACATAGAAGGTGGGTGCAGGCATGGTCATCCCCAACCCCTCTTTCTTCTGGATCAGAATGGGTTCATTAAAACCATTCTCCTCAAGGTAGTCTATGGTCAGCTGATACCCACTAAGCTTGACCACCACATCCTCTGAGCTGCAAAGAACAACATCACGATCAGCTTCTGGGAACCTGTTATTGTGTCCACACAGTTCTTCACTCTCATAACAACATACATAAAATAGTTTTATTGTAGTTACTGTAAAATACGTTTTCAAATAGTAGTTTGAGTTTTTATTCCAATCAGGAGCAACACTTATCAGAAACTTTCAGTGGGACCTTCCTGGAAAAGAACATAAAACACTCTTAATAGTCATCCTGCTGTTTCCTTTAAGGTTAATGAGAGGAAAATGAACCTAGAGCTTAGGAGGAACCAGTTTAAGTGGAAGTGTAGCATCACTATTTTTTTGGGACCTCTACAAAGATGATTGGAGAGCGCCATCTACTGACATCGTAAGGAACTGATATCTGGTATCTCAAACTGTATAACTGGTATCTCAAAACCGTTAATAAACACACATTGGAAAAGTACTGTTTGGACTAGCGACTGCAGGAAATATACATATATATATATATATATATATATATATATATATATATATATATATATATATATATATATATATATAT
>CM067494.1:11994325-12195436 GCA_034552555.1 Semaprochilodus insignis | reverse complement strand
ATATATATATATATATATATATATATAGGCTGTAATATGCAAGTAAGCCCACTAACCAAGTGCAGAATTGTTTACTTTGAGCTGTGATTTTGATGCTTGAAGGAAGTCACCATCGCCATGCAACAAATTTAACAAATTATTTTTAAATAATTTGCAGACAAAAATATGCAAAAACACAAAAATATACAGAACCATTTTTAACCATGTTACATCATAGACTGACCATTTTTAATGTATGTCATGTATGTCCCATTTGTAATATATCAATATAGCAATATAATCATAATATGGTGCCTCCCAAATGGTTATGAATTAAAAGTTAGAGAATAAAGTCATTTTAGTCTCTTTTTAAAATGATTTTTACATGTACATTTTTATATATGGTTTTATGCCCCAAAATCCTAATTAATTTTTACATGACCACTCTCCACTCTTTTCAGTTCCTTTAAGACTGATGTATGCAAATGATCTCTGTTCTTATTGTCTGTCTTGTATTGTGTCTAATTCAAAAAGCAGTTAGCGCTGAAATACTCTTTTTATCTTCCATATGGGCTGTACGGAATGGAATTCTTTAAAGCTTTTTTCTGCAATACTAAAAACAGTATTCCAGTTTTGCTGTAATGCAATGGTATGCAGAGAGCTCATACCACCACATGTTGAGCTGCCCCATCTTTTATTACAGAATCAAGTTAATTTCCTTATATTTTAAAACAAATAATTCTGGTTTTATAAATGGATAAAATGTATAAAATCATTAAAATGATAGTTTTAATAATTTATAGTTTTCTATTACTTTAAGCTTTTTGAATTGCCACCAGTATGAAAAGTGTTCTATTAAAAAAAGTATTTTATTATTATTATTTTTTTTTTTTTTTATTATTATTATATGAACCCTTCAAAGACAAGTGAGTGCAGCGGTACCTGGGAAACGTGCGGCTGCGGAGCTCCTTTATAAAAACCTGGCTGCCGTTCTGAACCGGTTTGACATCTCCGCTCTGTCCCGTGTCGTGTTTATTCCAATTCTTTTTCTTCTTCACTGCAAAGGAAAATGCCCAAGGCAGAGAAAGAAAGTAGCTAAGCTAAAGTCACTGAGGCATGGCCGTGCTGATGCACATATATTTCACTGACCTATTCTCTGAATTCATAACCAAGTACACACTTCAACAGAGACAAAATAAACACAATTCTGTATAAACAGAGTGACTGTCAGAGAGACTTGCTTAAACATGGAGATACAAGGCAGTTTCCAAGAAATTTGCTTTTAAGATAAATCACTCACTAGAGGAAGAAACTGCAAACTCTCTTTATCAGGGACTAAGGGTTTATGAAGGTAAATAACATGCTTTAAATTATGAAGGTAAATAATACGCTTTTAATTATGCACAATATTCTCAGTGAAAGTGAAGGGGTGACGGTACTCACGGGTGGATTTGCCGTGTGTTTTCTCGCAGTTGGGGCAGTGATAGATGTCAATGTCAGGGGCATCATCCTCATCTACTCCAACACAGCTGCAAGACAACAGAAAACAATGTTACTTCAAAAGAGTTCCACAGTCACCAGCATGTCACTGCTGTACTGAGATTACCATATTATCTGATCAGCATTGATGCTATGGTGGTCCCTTTCCAATTCTGAATGGGGTAGAGGGTGGTGATGCGTTTTGGAGCACAAAGTACAACCTATTAGATGTACCTACAAAGTACACCTATAGATGATTCCGAAACTGGCCAATGAATGTAGCTACAAGGTAGAAGGTCCTGAGGTCCAGTTAAACTGGCAACTACTGAAGTCCTAACAGTGAAATTCCACCCAAATATTCAAAAAGAGTCAAAATCCTCAAAGGTCTCTGGGCTCTGGGCTCAATTCAGTTTTTTTCACACTTTAAAGGAGCAATTTGTAAAATGACGCAACCTGTCGAAGTCATACTCCAAATAATAGGGGTAGAATATCACCAGAATATGAACAGTCCTTCCGCCTCCCCTTTTAATTTTGCAGGTTGGACTGATTCATATTGGCACTACAGTAACTCACACTCACCTCTCGAAGCACAAAGTGGTATTATGAGACAGGACGGGTGGGGACTATCTGGTTAGCATGCTAACTCCTTTATAATACATATATATACATAAAGGTAAAGGTAAAGGTAAAGGTAAAGGTAAAATGCCCCTTTAATTCACATTCTGTTGGTAATTCTAGTAAATTTTTTGATCAATCTTGAAAAATCTTACATATTGCTCCTTTAATACTATTCGATTCACATATTATTCTTAAGTGAGACATATATGGCCTTTTTAAAATTAAATACATTATACTTTGCTCGCTCAAAAGATGAGTGTTAAGAGTATAAAACAGGCAATACTTCAGTTCAGTCTCTGTGTGATGGGTCACCCAGTTATGTGCTCCTGTGTAAAGAGAAGGTCATTTTCAGGGTGCTGATTCTGGATGCTAATCACCACTGTTTCAGTAAAAGGGGGAGTAGCGAGCGTTGCCACTGTGCCATGTTGTAGAGCTCAACGATGGCAGTATCTGAGCACAGAATATAGAGACTGTACAGTACTTATTTGGCTTTTCAAGCTTTTCCTTTCAGTTTCCGCTGAAGGTCTGATATCATGAGCACATGCCAGCCCTGTCATTACTCAGCAATGTTTAATGCCTTTGCTTGGCTTTTGTTTACTGACTTCACTGCTGCTAAGATGATATTTTCACTAGCCTGGTCATGGGAATTTCAAAGTTCATCACCGTTAACATCAAGCTAAAAGTGGTTAATATTTGCATTTCATAGCAGCTCTTTAGATTAACTCAGGCATAAGGAGCTTGAGATATTTGAGTAACGTATTCTTTGTTACAGTTTCAACAAAACATTTTCAACGAAAATCATTTTATGTCAGATCCAGTTCTTATTTGTTCCCTCAGAGTAACATTTTCTTTGTTACAGTTCAGTTGCTGGCTATTTGAGTAAAGACTTAAATCTTGCCTCTGAATGTTACTGAAGCCTGTTAGAATAGCTACATGCTAAACTTCCACAGATAGCAAGAGGCTAGCAGCCCACTTTTGGCCCATTAATGGCAAAGCCGGCGATCCAATGGCGTTTTGCTCAGTGTTGCCATTTTTATCACTCATTTTTCACCATAAGTCTTCCTGATTTTCTTACTTTCCTTATCCTTTGTAAATTAGTTTAGCAAATAACGTTTTGTGTCAGCAACATTTTCAACCATTTAAATCAGGTCTAGTCCTTATTTTTTCCCTAAGTTGTCTGTACTATGTGTCTTAGTTTATTTTCTAAAATAAAAGTCTCTGTGGATTTTAAATTTGTTTGAGGAGATTAAAAACTAGTTCGATTTTGGGTGGTCCAAGGGTGTTAGAGAGACTGTACTTATTTGGCTTTTTAAGCTTTTCCTTTCAGTTTCCACTGAAGGTCAGATATCATGAGCACATGCCAACCAAGCATGTCATTACTCAGCAATGTTTAATGCCTTTGCTCGGTTTTAGTTTTCTGACTTCACTGCTGCTAAGATGAAGCTAATTTCCACTGGCCTGGTCATGGGAATTTCAAAGTTCATCACCATTAACATTAAGCTAACAGTGGTTAATATTTGCATTCCATAGCAGCTCTTTAGAATAACTCAGGCATAAGGAGCTTGAGATATTTGAGTAACGTATTCTTTGTTACAGTTTCAACAAAACATTTTCAACGAAAATCATTTTATATCATATCTAGTTCTTATTTGTTTTCCCTTAGTTGTCTGTGTAATATGTGTCTTAGTATATTTTCTAAAATAAAAGTCTCCGTTGATATTAAATTTGTTTGAGGAGATTGAAAACTAGTTAGACTAGTTACTTGTACAAAGGAGGATAGTCTGGGTGGTCCGAGGGTGGACCAGCAGCGGCAAACCTTATCAAGCTACTGGACAGATGTATGTGTGCTACTAGATAAGGGTGTTTCTCAATGAGCTAGCTAGTTAGGTTACTGGTCAAGAAATCAGCCATTTTCCAGGGTGTCAAAATCATTCCCTGGAATTTTCATTCCCTGAAACAACAGTGCACACTAACCAACAAGCATGATTACACTTCCTGACCAGAAATAACATCATGTATCCAGCTCAGGAAATCAGCCAATTTTAGGGTGTCTCATTGTCAAAATCATTCCCTGAAATTTTCATTCCCTGAAAGTAACACTTCCCGACCACAAATGGCATCATGTCTCCAGCTCAACTGTCTGATGGAGAAATGCTATATGTTCTCACTAACCTTTCCACTTTGAAAATATACTGAACATGTGAAAAAACTGCCAACAGGAAGGGTTTTTTGTGGGCTACTTAGCCAACCAGCTGCATTTGTCCATGATGTAACTATGCCTTACTATATATCATTAAGTTAGGCTGACCTGCTAACAGGCTAACAAGCTAACGTAGGCCGCTTCAGAAATGTTCAGGAACAGGCTTTAAGTTGAAATCCTGAAAGGCTCAGTATTACATTGTGATACTGACACATGGCAGGATATGGGTCTCTATAAACAAAACGAAACCTTCATAAAATGACTGGAATACTCCATCCTTAAAATGACAGTACGGCTAAGCACATCACGACGGGTGATGGTACTACATCACTGCATAGTCAGTACCCACATCACAAGTTAAAACAGGGCTGTCCAGTGTTATCTGCAAAGGGCTGGTGTGGCTACAGGTTTTCGATCCAAATGAGCAGGAGCTCCCCGGATTCTGCTTGAACAAGTAACTGCTCAGCCTTCAAACAGCTGATCGTGTGATCTGAATATTTCTAATGGGCCTAATTAGCCCTTTTACTTGTTAGTTAGTACTGGCTTGCACAGGGTTGAGCGATGTACTCTGAAGTGTCATATCAGATTAGTGGTGTTAAAAGTCTTTACCCCAGTTCCCCTATGAGGCGCGATAGTTTTCACATTTCACAAGTAGCTTTGGCCAAGTCAGATATGAACTTGTGAAATATGGGTTAGAGAATCACTGACTGTATATTTGGGCTGAAAATCAACCAATACTGATTCACAGCCGATCTGTACCTCCACCTCTATTCGTCAGTATCCCAATTTTTCCTGCTATCGGGGGCCTATACCCAGTGCTCAAAGTCGTATTCACCACTGATTTAATACATATGGAACTGTTTTGCATGGTGGGGTATACTTCACTTACTGTCTGTCAGACCTGAGCAAAATCATTTTCCCTTTGTGGACAAAGAGCATATTTCTATCTAACCAGGGAGAACAGAATATAGTCCGGCTAGCCCACAGAAAGCCTGTTAACGTCAACAAAATCAGCATTACAGCACTCTTTTACACAGTCCTGTTAAGCAGAGACATCTGTATGTAAAATGGATGGTTAAAGTACGAAGGCTAGCTGAGCATGCATGGTCACTCAAGTGTTCGACTGAGCATTTGCTCAGTTTGACACAAAACAAGCTATCAAATCCTAACAGTCTGCAGAATTACATGCTTTCTGTAAAATGGAAATATGCCAAACGGCAGAGGCTTCGCTTTTCACAGATTTCTGAGTTGGTAGATACAGTGACACGTGTCTGCATGTGTAATGATTAGGAAATGCATGTTTTGTTTATTATCTCTCCTTTAGAACTAATAGTCTAGTTACTGCTATGAAACATATATGTGAGGTATATGGTTATGGGCTATTAATGATGATGTTATGGGAGTTTACATGGTTTTATACAGCCTAATACAGAGGCACTGGTACTTATCCATAGCAGGAGAAAGCTGATAAGGGTTAACGGTGCCCTCAGTGTCCCCTGTCCTGCAATTTTTCCACTTACTGCGCATTCCTGCCGGACGAGGGAGCCGGAGAGAGGGGAAGCGGATATTACACTGGACTCACCCATGGCTCCTCTCCAGCACAATATTACTACCGCATGCAGCATTACTAATATCCTGCCTGCACTTCATTTAGTCAGTGGGTGGTGCGAGCCTTATGTCATGGTACAAGTGATATTCATATATAAAACAGTGATGTGTATATTATGATTGCATGTGTAATAGAATGTGTGCTGCCCTACGTCATCCAGTACTGTGCTGTGTGTGCTTTCTTGTCAGAAACTGTAATGCGTTTGGGAAGTGTGTACCATGCTGCACCCGTGATAAACCTTTTCATTATCCTGCTATAAAATAACGGCAGTAAAGCTGAATTGATCTGAACAAGGCCTTCTCAGGTGGTCTCTATGCAAGACCAGTGTTTATGTGGCAAACCAAATCGCCCACAGTACAACCTTCATGATCCAATTGCAGCAGGATTACAGAAACAGCAATCACCGTTTTTACAATTTTCCCTTTACTCCAAAAGTAATCAATCAGTCAAGATGTATTTGGTACCTACAGCACTGAAGCTACAAGGCTAGCTAGTACTGGAAGGTTATACTGTAACAATTAGCACTGTGCAAACTACATGCCTGAACAATTACACAATTGGGTCAAATCGTGCCGAGTTGTTAGAGGAACGCCAAAATGAAAAATGTAACCATCTGTTTTAAACATGCCTACTACTATTCTCCTACAGTGGTGCCAGAGTAGTCCTATGAGTGAGATTGTCAGGTTTTCGGACTAGGAAAACCCTTATCTGGTGATGTATATTGCTATTGGTGATGCTGTATATATTATTTCTGAATAAAAATATATATATATATATATTTTTTTTTTTTATTATTATTTTATTTATTTATTTATTTTTTTATATATATGCCACTTTCATGGAATGTCATCTGAAACTGTCACTTTAAGGACAAATGACCCTGTCTCTTCTCCACTGTCCTTTAGTCTATTGCGATTGTTTGTATCTGCACACTTCCCAGTGGAGGGCCTTTCCCATATTGATTTAAAGAGGAAATACACAACCATCCTTCCCCTGCTGCTGCACATCGAATAAAAGCAAGCAGGCTGTTAATTGGGTTTCCCACTAATGGGCTTTGTACACGTATAATCTAATTTTGCACACAGCGAGATGCTGTTTGGATGCCGCTAACCACCAACTGCACTGTTTATGATAATGCATTTTCATAACCCCACTGAACATGAACATATCTTAATAATCATGAGAATACTATACTTTAGAAATAGCAAGACTACTGGACTCTATTGGTTTAGATGATTTATGAAGGGTACTACACATCAGACATAATCACTTCATGTTATTATTAATGACTACTGAAGGCATCAAGACTTTATTACTAGCAATATCAGGTCACATATAACATCAATAGCGTAACCAATAGGGATAACAGGGCGAATAGGATAACACCAGGGATGCAACCATGTGGGAGATGTGGGTCGATGCCAATATGCATTGTTTTTCATGTTTTTCATGTTTTTCATTTTTTACAGTCGTATGCAAACGTTTGGAAGATCTTTCCAAATGACATGTTATGCTGATTGTCTGTGTATAAATAAGTTAAATAAATATTGCAGCATCAAATATCACTTTGAAATATCAGTCAAATTTAAGCATATGACCAACTCTGGCTCTCAGTGGAAATATCTGCTGGGATTGATGTGAATCTGATATCTCTGAAACTGTTAATAACAACAATAAAAAGATCTTAAATCAAAGGCCTCATAACGATTCAGTTCAATTAACAAAAAAAATAAATAAATACTGAATACTCAAATGTAACTGTAGTTTTGGAATACATCATAATACAAGCATTTTTGTTTTTTTAGATACAATTATTTTACATAAAAATAATTGCCTGAAAATTTTATTCTGGCCCCCCAAAAAGGAAAGAAATGATACGAAAATGTGTAAGTAATGTGGTATGTACGCTCATCATCAAAAATATACTAGCACCCAGAATGAAGTGTTAGATTGCAGAGCTATTGGGAAGGAAGATAAGGGTTACCAGGAACAATTAATGATGATAAATTTAGACTGATATGGGCAATGATGTCTCAGCATGGAGTCAAAGAGGTTCCTAATAGTGTCCTGCGATAATCCATCCCATGCAGCTTGAATATTTTCAAACAATTCCTAAGGATTTAGCAGTGGGGGTGGAGGTGGAGTGACACCAGGCCTTTTGGACGTATGCCGCAAGACAACAAAGTGTTCAATCTTGACAATAGCCAAGACAAAAAGACAAAAAAGCAGGGCTCACCAAGACAAAAGCAGGGCTCATCACTGAAGATGACCCGTTGCCATCTTTGGTGACATGTGGTGTTAAAGGCAGTCGTAACAGTCTGTCTACATGTAGTCCTGCGTCGTGCAGCATGCTATGGTAATTTCCGCATGACTGATATGGCAACAACAATACATTCATAAGACCATTCCGTTTCACAGAGCCCTACGAACCCTCTCCAACTCCTCCATTTGCTTGAATTGCTTTCAAACTCTTCTCTGAGGTATACTTCAGCACACAACACAACAGCACAGTCAGAATAGAAAGCATGCGCAGGACAACCTTATACAGTCAGTCAGGTACAGCGATAAGGCCCGTCTTTGCCATCTTTCATGCATGGCTGGAATCATTGGCATGTCTCATGTTGTCAAACCTACCCACCAAGTTTCATTCCTGATGGTTAATTCCTTCTGGGTGCAACTATTTTTTGATGATGAGGATGTATATATATATACTGACTAAAAATATTGTCATATTTCACATATTGCCTTAGTTAAGATCAGTGCATCAAGAAGCCCTTTTACACCTCGAGTGTTTTAGAATCGATAATGTCTGCTACTGGGTGACAAAGTGAGAGTTAAACTACATCATGAAGTAAATCGGTAACAACTGAAAATATGTCAGTCACTATGCGGAGCTGGGATTCCATGCTTTTAGGATTTTACGCTTTTCTAAGCATCAATATCTTGCGTCATCCTCATCGACAGGCCTGTTGCAAATGGAGAAAGCTCATAAATCATTCATCTGACGGGACCCTCTAAATAAGACTAACGTACACAGCGTGTAGAAACCCCCCTACACAATACAACGCTTGTTAATCGTTACTGTGATTCTGGCCTTCGCAATACTGAAATTACAGATGGCTGTACTACACAAATGAGTCCCTGACCAACTGCGTTTTTAAATAATAATAATAATAATAATAATGCATGTACTATAAACAGCATTAAATAGCATTTATACTTTTCACAGATTTAACATAGAACATAGAGGCAGCTCATTGCATTTTCAGTCTAATTAATATATAAAATATATAAAATAAATATATTAAATATAACCAGGCAAATATTAAACAGTTGTAGAAAAAAGGAGAAGAAACAAAATAATATCAATTAAACTGAAGAAAATTAAATGATTAAAATAAAAGTTAAAATAAACTCTAAGGTGAAGAAATAATATGCAAAAAAATATGTTTTGTTTGATTTTGTTTATTTAGTTTTGGGTAGATAAACACTGATTGTGTATTAGAATGTGAAGATGTGTGATCTCGGAAGAGGATGTGCTCACTTTCACTTAATTAAATCGTTTAGGCAGGGGTGCTCATACTTTTGCACATGACTTATTAAATCACTAATAACATTGGTAATGTGTTTCAGATCTTTCACATGTTAAATCAGAAATCTGCTTCTCCACTTTTTACATTACATGTGTAGACTACAGAGAAGGCAGCACCGGATGATCTAGAGACGTTTGGAACATTTGGAACATTGGAACAACGTTTATCAGGGGTTCAGAGACCTGTGAAGGAATCTACAAACCAGCAGTAAAACTGTCCAGTGAACTCTAAAGGGCAGCAGTGAACTGGTGCTAAAACTGCTGTAACTGTATGATGCTGTTTTCTGGGACATCAGTGTTCTTACTGTTGGATTTTGTGTCAGCTGTAGTTTGTATGTTGTAGTTGTAGGAAGTGCTGTGAGCAGTCCATTACAATAGTCAATGCGAGAAAAAACAAAAGCACGGATTAATTTCTTAGCATCTTGCAGCTGGAACTAGACCACCCAGACTTTTGCACATGACTGAAGGTAATCCAACAAAAGCAAATTTGCTCAACATAATAATGCAGTAATGCACAGCAATAAAATAATAATAATAATATATATTTTTTTTAAATCTCGACTGTTGTGTTTTTTTTGCTGCTGGTCACATGGTTAAATGTACTGAACATTACCAAAAATTGGTTACAAAAACAAAGTTGCAACATTAGGAATATATTTTGCCATATATGTTATGCCTTCTTATTGTATTATATTATATGATCATGATTATGTATGTACTTGATGTCTCAAAATGGGAGCCAGTCTGCAGATGTGTGTAAAAGGGAACAAGAATAACCACACGCATTTGAAATGTAGGTTACTGGAAACAATACAAATTTCAGTTCCCCCCAGACTTACAAAGTTCAAAATACTAAGTTTCGACTATTGGTTTATAACGCTTGCAATGACAAGATTACAACATGGACCGTGCACTCTTTCTAATATAATATTATTATATAATATAATATTTAATACGTTGTAATAGAACGTGTTATGCAAAAGTTTACAACATGCAGCCAAATTAGTTTTAGCTTGTTAGAAAAAACAAAATAAATGTCAAAAACTATCAGATGTGCCATATTTGATGTTTTTTTAACAGTATGTGCAATTCAGCAAATTAATAGGAATTGCACATTAAAAAGAGTGACGTGTGTTTTCCCATACGCATGCAAATATGCATTTTATCAATAGAATACACACAGTGAATCAAATACAATCCGAATTCGGGATCACGGGAATAACGTCTGTAAGTCCGTATAACACAATCCAGTATATTACTGAAAGTGACAACCATGAGCGTGACAAAACTCCACTGGGCAGCTCGCGGAACTGGACAAAACTAGATTCCTAACTGAGTACAATAACGATGGGCAAAGAGTGGCAGATCAATCAGAACAGTGACAGAATGCCAGCAATGCTTATCAGGAGGTTTAGAGACCCCCCGTACTAATACCTCAAATATGCGAACAGCATTGTGAAGATATCACCCAAATGTGTCAGTTACCAAAGTGAAGAGGAACCGCAAAGCTAAAGCTGCTCAGATCCTAATCCAAATGTTCTGCTCCTATCTTACATGTAGCAGCATTTACATGTTGCTTCAGCTTCATTTAAGGTGGAATGGAAGACTCCAATAAGAGGCTGGCGAAGAAGAGGCCAAGTTCAGCCTCAATAACAGTCTCAGACACAAGATCAGAATGTGTAATGCTCAGCTCATTTAACACTGAGATGTAAGTGTTATAGGTTCCATGGTGTGTTTACTTTTATTTAGATACTGCAATTTTGTTCTATTCTATTTATTTTATTTATTTTATTTATTGTTCTAGTTATCCCTTTAAGCACTGTTGTCTTGTAGCAACAGGAAAAGAAATGTAAAAAAAAAAAGGTGTAATTTATTTTAGCTTTTTGAACTAATTCTGTATTAAAAATATGTCGTATTGTGATGCAAAAATGAGAATATGTATTGGATCATTAAATCTATGTATTGTTACTCCCCTGATGTTTATTAAGCTTTAAAAAGAGTTTTGTCGGTCCATCTTTAAAAAATACTCTAACTTGTTACAAGAAAATGAATTAGGTTTATTCAACCTAAAAAGGGGACTCTGAATGAACAATTCTTTCAATCAAAGTCATTTTCTGAGCTGAGTAAAACTTATCCAATTGCTTGTAACAAATTAGAATTTTTTTTAGGTTGCACTTTTTCCAGTGTAATCTAATATAATCTAAATTAATAGAACAGAATAAAACAGTATGCCTTAACTTGCATGCTTACTATTCAGTTTTTAGACATCTTATATATTATGAACTACTATAACATTTATGTTAAGTAATGTAACTAATGTAAATTGTATAGGTAGCGTTAAGTGTGGCCATATTACAGACCCCTAGAGTTCAATTTCTCCTAACTCAGACCCCGTTCACACCTGGTCACTTCATGCATCACTCCATGAGTATCAGGATTATATCTGGATAAAGCCAAGCCATATGAAAACGCAAGCGCAAACGCAGACACATTTTAAACACACACAAATCTGATCACACACGCCGCTTCAGGAGGTGGTCTGTGACGTATCTGCGCCACGTCATAGCAGTGTAAACTCTCCAAAAACACATTCGACAAAGAAAACCCCTCCCAGTACAACTGAAACTCCTCCCCATGCAGTCGGTCACTGGGCATGTGATCTGTGTCTGAGAGGAAGATAATCATGGAGGACACACATGGTTGGGGACCAGATGGAATGAATATGCACAGACACTACTGAACAGTCCATAGCTGAACAGACTAGCCAGAGGCGCATTTGACTACCAAGAGGACATGCGTGTGACATGAAGTGACCAGATGCAAACAGGAGCCTTCCAGCATGTTTGCCCCTTTTTAAGCATGAATTAATAGCTCTAAGCATGATTTAGAGTTCACTCCACACACCAGCACATGTCACATTAAAGCATGCTGCGTCGTGGATCAGTTAGTATTGTTTAAGGAGAAAATCTCAGCCAATCTGCGATGCCTCCCCAGACTGGCTCTGTGCCCTGCAGACGGAGAGAGAGCGATGATGTCATTCATTACCACCTTAGAGGAGGCACGCACACACACACACTCACGCACACACACACACTCACACAACAACAACAAACAGAACCATGTGGGGTCGAAGCAGAACCTGTTTTACTCTGCAGCGGCACCAGCTTTTCTAACCTAAACCTGCATCTCAACTGCTAGAAGATGTTAAACGCCTTGTAAAACAACAATCCCAAATATAAAACATAATCAGACAGCAGCGGCATCATGTCCTTTATATAGAACTAGCATAGATGCTTTATGCCTGGTAATGTAATGAGTTATGCTAATGTTCTCCATTCTGTAAAACACATATAAGATCAGTGCTGGACCTTCAGACAGCGTCCTCCGTCCCTTACAGATCTACATACCAGAAAGACTCGACAAACCCAGCATACAACAACAGAGACCGACTGTGGTTAACAGATAACAGGTTACTTGATTGAACACAGTGGGTTACCTCATTTTGCAGGTCTAAAATTTAGATATCATGGTGTAAAACTCCCCAGCTGATTTGTATTATTATTATAATCAGTCCATACGCAGACAATTCAGTCTATATAAAAGACAAAACAACTCAGATTTATTTTTGCAAACCTTTTTGCTTTTTATGAGATAGAGCCGAAAAGGGGAGGGGGGTCCACAGGGGCCTGTCCATGGTGGCATCATGGACAGGTGTGGGAGGGTATTTAAATATAAGTAAATATATTTATTATAAATAATATAAGTCTGAAATTAGCATTACTGTAATGATAAAACTGGATGAACCTAACATGTACATACATATATATATATGTGTGTGTGTGTGTGTGTGTGTGTGTGTGTGTGCATTATATTAATTTATGAAAATTAGATATTGTTAACATAGGACAAAATATACTTGAATGCCCATGAATATAGCAGTCAGGGCATGTACAGGAAACTAGACGGTCCCAGTAAGTCTCAAAAGGACACTCAATGTGTGCATCATGTTCAAGCTCAGGCTTCATATAATAAAACGTCAATAATAAATTTTTTTAAATGTATATAATCCATATCTATTAATTTTAGAGGTGGGCAATATGAGGATATTTTAGTGTCATCTACTACTGCATTGTGTCTGTGTGCCAAAATATCATTAAACATTTTGTGTATTGTGGAAATTAGACTTACAGCTGTTACAGCTGTTTACATTTATACATCTAATAACAACAGATGCATTTCTCCTCAGTGTTAATCCAGGCAGAGATACACCCAAGATATACACTGTATAAATGTTTAGGCATCAACATCGGCACATATGTACCTGATAAATATGAGATATCGGCTCACAATTCTCATATTGGCAAATCCTGATGCAAACAAACGAATAACACCAGATACGGTCAGGTGTGTTAATAACAGCACGTCATCTGGACACAAGCAGTACATGTTGTCACATGTACATCCCCACAGGCCACCAGCCAGAAATATCACCACGCTCACTCATGTCCTGCGTGCATGACTTGGCCTCGCTCACCTTATAGTCTCTGCTTACGGCTTTTATAAAATGATCTGAACGGTCAGTGTCCAGGATATTACTGTCAACCACCAGGCCTTGAGTATAACTAAGCCTTTACAGACCAGGTTGAGAAGAGGCTTGGACACGCTAAATGTAATGCAATGGCGATGCACTGTATGTAGTCACTTGCTTAATCTCCAGACACCCCGTGTAATTAGTCACTTGTTTAATAGACCGGGATGCTCTGGAGCAGCCACACATGAGCCTAAGGTCACCAATGGCAAGTGTGAGCAGTGGAATTACGTTCTCTGGAGTCATGGAACACCATCCAATACCTCGAGGTAAGCTGGCATGTAGTTTGTATTCCAGAACTAGCCACCATAGCTGACCTCACTTGAGACTGAACGAAGCCAAATCTTCACAGCAATGTTCGAACAACTAGTGTAAAACCTTCCCAGAAGAGTAGAGACTGTTATTCCAGCAATGAGAGAACAAATTCCCAATTAAACCACTGACTGCCAAAGAAGAGCTGAATTAGCAGGCCTCTGCAAACCTCTGGACTAGGGTGACCAGATGTCCCCGCATTCCAGGGACAGTCCCTGTTTTAGTGGAGCTGGACACATCCCCATTTTTAACAGTGAATTAAAAACACAAAGAAAGGCCTGTGAAAAACACGAGCAGATGTCTTGCGTTGTGCTTGTTTTGGCCAACGGGGAGGCTGTTGCTATCTACTCACGTCTAGCACTTGCCTAGTTTTAGAGAATACTGCTGTGTGAAACTCCACCAGAAGCTAGCAAGTGTCCAGTGAGTCCACACCATTACCACAAACGTCTTTTCAAGACAATAGGGGTGGGGTTATGGGGTTTAAATTATACTGCCAGGTGATAGGTAGGCTATCTGACTTGTACAAGCATATAACCTACTTGAATGTAGCTACCGTGACACCTACAAACAGTACATGATTTTTCAAACTGCATCCCAATTTCAGCCATCCATATATGACGTAATGGCATGTTTGCAAACGTTTCTTTTTAAAGGAGCACTGGGTAAGCTTCTAGGCCCACCCACTGACACCACCCTTTCCTAAGAACTACATAGGTCATCAGGTTTTCTGCCACTGTGTCAGCGCATGTCTCGGTTTTGTTTTGCTCCTTGATGTTTTGGATCGCTTGACGACGAGGATTTACCCTCCTTTGCTTTTTCTTGTGTTTTTTGGGCTAAACAATAAATTAGATTTCGGAAAAAAAATCTGGGTTCTAAAGCTTCTCAAAACACAACATGCTTCGCTAGCACCAGTGTTCTAGTCATTTATTCTATCATTGAGCGGTTCTACCTAGCATCCTCATATCATAAGTACAGTGTAGTAACTCAGTGTTTGAAATATTTAATGTTACTTAATGTTATTTTAATATTACTACTCCCCCATGACCTGATTTAGGCTAATGGCTAATGCTGGTAACATTTTCTCAAAAGGACATTCCACCTTAAATGGTTCCGCAGTTACATTCCGGCTCGAGGCACTGTAAAAACTGCTGCACCATTTAAGGTGGAACGGAAAATTTTAAAAACAAGAAGCTGGCAAATAAGAAGCTGACCTTGTAGTTTTAACAGGGAATAATAATTTCACCTGAATAAAGTTTAATGCATGAAGCCAAGGATAAATGCGTTATGGTAGGACATTTCGAGAAGGATTCTTTTTCTTTCAACGTCTTGCAACCGCTGCTATAGTGCCACCACTACAACTTGTGAAAACACAAAGCTTGCTCCACAGCCAGTGTGTGGGTTTGCCTGTTCTAGGCTACAGTAGAAACATGGTGGTGGTAGCCTCTGTTGAATGAGGACCTGCTCGTAAGTAGATTTGAAGGATTCATTCTAAATAAATAAAAAGTAAAAAACAAAAAATAAAACAATAAAACAATAATTTGTAGTTACAGGTATTAAATCTCACTGCTTATTTAAACAGTGCAGTTGCATTAGATGGCATAATTAAGTGAATGTCCATGTTCCACAATGCACTGTGACAGTGTCACGATGCATTACTACAACCCTACTTTTGACTGCCAAAATATGTGATATGAATATTAATTGTGGGCTCATAAAACCACTGAATCCTTTGTGGTGAACGTACCCGTGCCTCATCCCTGCCTTAACTGCTAATTTTATTTAGCAAATTTTTTCCTAAATTTGGAGGGTGATGATTCCGGAGGAGGGGGAAAGCAAGAAATATGAATAACGGATTATTGTCCTTTAATATTTCCTTTATTGAGTGTTCCATAGTTAACCACAGCTTCACTCTGCAGGGTAGCTGCTGTATGGTTTTCTGAGATGGGTTACACAGTTACATAGTTATTACCAGTTTTATCAGTGCACCATAGTTTATTACAGTACCGTGATCAAAATGCATGAAACTTCATATTATTCAATAGACAGAAACCCTGGATATTTTAATTATATACTGAACTGGAAATTATACTGGTTTTCAAAGTAGAGGCCAACTTCACTGTACTTCACTGTATTACATTTTACAGTAACAATCAACTCTGCAGTGTCTGTCATTCTGTAATCTTCTGTATGTAATAGTCTTTACATGTCTACTCAGACCTGCAGGTATAGAGATCTATATATGCACAAGTATCCATGCAACACTTTAGCTCTTCTCCAGCTCTGTATTATTTTTATTCATTATTCTGATTATTGTATTTACTTTATTTTTCTTGGTTTAAAGTTTGTTATTAATCTGTGTCCTTCTCTGACCTGTTTAGTATGTTACATGTCATACACTGTCCGACTCCCCAAGACAGATTCTCTGTGTGTATTACCTATATGGCTAAATGAAGTGATTCTGGTTCTGATCTGGTCCCGCAACTCTGGGCATGTTAAGGTTAGTGTGAACGGCTGTATGTGCTGGTCTAATACGCGCTGCGGCCCTGAAAGGGTTAAAACGGTAGGCGCGTAAAATGTCTCAGTCAATGAACTGCAAGGCTACTGCGCGCTCACCATTAACACCAAGCTTTTACAGCCAAACGCGTTTCCACCGTCCTGCCGTGTGTAATCGCCTTTATTTAGAGGGAGGAACGATTATAAGATACGATAAATAACAAGCTAAAGAGCGACTAGCATCACTGCAAGCTGCTAACTAAACTGATTTCCCCCAGTCTAGCCTGGCATGCTGCTGTCAGCGGACGGAGAGCAGAGACAGATGCACCGATTAATAACCTAATCGGGGTCTGTAGCCGATCGATCGGATCAATTACGAGTGACGAAGGACGCATACGAGCATATGCACGGCTCGTGCCGAGAGGAAAAATCTGCAATGTCTGGCACAGGCGGGCTATTATTCCTCAGAGCTGTCTGTCGCCTGAGTGTTCGTGGGCAAGATGCCCCAGAAAAGAGGTGCAAAAAAGGTCCAAAATAGCCCAAGAGCGAGGCCCAAACACCCCGGCAAGGTACCGCACAGCACGCCGAGCAGCTCGGACGCGCACGATCGGCAGAAATGTGCACCGAAAAGCTTTGTTTTCTTCCTGCAATGTTGTTGCAGAGCCACCCACAGCACAAGCCCCAGCCATTAGCACAGCCTTTAGCACACACAGCCGTACGCTCAGTCGCCGCCGAGGGTGAAGAGCGCTTCAAAAAGCCCGTTAAGGCGCCGAAAAGGGAGATATTTCTTCCAGCAGGCTTCTCGCCAAACGGCCGATAAGAGCACGGAGGTAAACAAAAACACGTCGCGAGCTGAAAGGGAACTGAGCGCGCGGCCTCGGAGGGACGGAGCAGGAAAAACACACACACAAAACACAAGATGGGAGAGCAAGTACAGAGATCTAGCCCTCCAAACGGAGGCAGGAGGAGGTGAAGGTAAAGCAGAGGGTGTGAAATAAAAAGGGCAGACGGATTTACCTGCCGTGGAACCAGTCCTTACAGGCGTCGCACTCGATCATGAACTGGGTTACGTCGTACGGTAACCTGCAGATGCAATACACGGGCACGGTCGCCATGTTAGATCAGCATTCACAACAGCAGAGGAGGGAGAGAGAGAGAGAGAGAGAGGGAGAGAGAGAGAGAGAGGGAGGGAGGGAGGGAGGGGGGCAGGAAGGCAAAAAAAGCCTCAGTGCAATAGCAGCAGACGCTGGGGAGCTCCTCAGGGCGAGGGGGTATTCATATCCGAGCGGGACGAGGGTCCAGCAGGGGAGTGGTGGAGAGGGTGTGTGTGACGGGTAAGGGGGTGGGGGCGGACGGAGAGATGGAGGGAGGAGGGTATGTGGGTGTATATAGGCGGCAGGAAACTTTTTAATGCTGAAGGAAATCGCAGTTGGAGCGGAGCGGAGCTGGAGGGAGACGCAGCCCGGCGGAGAAAGAAAGACGAATATTAGAATCAATACTGAGAATATTAATACAGTAAGTCCTGATTACACTCGTCCTCTGCTCGGTACGGACATGTCTGTAGCCATTACTGATCCGGATAATCAATGATACATCATTTTAAACGAGGCTTACTGTGTATACTTGTGTCTATATGTATGTACATAACTATATGTATACATAGTATTACTGTACCTAATACATATGGCCGTGTATACTCGTATGTATTATGCATTATACAATATACGTATGTATACAATTATCTATATATACCCAAGTATATATATATCATATTATGAATATAACATACAGTATGATTTATGGAACAGGCTTGGTTCCATATTTTTATTGTCCCACAAGCCATACAGATTTCTTTAAATCCATCCGTCATTGACACTAGCTACAAATAATACGGGGCTTCCTTCAGAAGAGGTTTGCTCAAACACACTGATATACATACAATGAGCCCTTACTGTATTAATATGATTTGCATTTATTCTAACATTAGTGTCTAATATAGTATATATGTAACATCTAATATATTTATTTGTAATTACATACGTATATTACATGTTATTATTACGTGTATGTGTGTTATTACACATGTAATAATAATAATAACAATAATAATTGACATATATGTAATTGTAACATTATGTTTTTATGCATGCACACACACGTGTATATCTATATATAGATGAAAGCTAAAATTTTTAATTCTTTGAAACCTGAAAGTCACATGGGACATACAGTTTTTTTAAACATGTAAAACTAAATTTGATTTATGTTACTGAAAATGTTGATTTCAGACTTTTGAACTATAGTGCATATAAAAATCTTTAAACAGAACTGTAATGAGTGGGAGCGGTGAGTTGTTTTTTCCCTATATAATCCAAATGTTTTAATAAAATGCTTTGTTTCACAAACTTGTATTCATTTTGGCTCCATAGTGAAGCATATGCTGTAGTTTGGCTTATACACAGTTGTCATTCACAGTTGAACTGTAAATCAGGCCACTTACATATACAAAAGAAGCTTGTATCTCCTTTTTTGTAATTTTTCTGTCTTTGGCATAATTTGAAAGTACCTGTTACCTGTTGACCCTGAATATAAATTTCATGCTGAGTGGACCAAAAGAAAAGTTCCAAAATGACTTGGGAAAAAGTCTGGTTCCACTGAATTATGTTAAAAGTATGATTTTTCTTTCTCCTGTAAAGTTATAAATTTTGGATTTAGTTTTTCTCCCCTACAGCAGCGGAATATCTGTGAATGGCAGAAAATATTGTCAGTAAAGTGAAAGAACCAGCTCTGCTGAATTAGTGAGTAAAAAAGAAATATTATAGCCACCAGTAGGGGGCGCACACAGACATGCTGACAGCAACAATAAGACACAAGACGAATAAATAATGAGTTGTTTTCCTGAAAGGCAAAATAATAATAGATTTACATGAACACTAGCAAGCCTAACACTAACATTTAGTTTCAGAAAATACGCTTTAAATATTTATATATATATATATATATATATATATATATATATATATATATATTCCCCAATAAAAAGAAATTCTTAAGTCTGATTACAAATACCTGTATTCCTAAGAGGAACCAGTGCAAGAATTTACAACATCCATTACTGTCTTGCAAATTTCTAAAAAAAAATGTTTTTCAAATTCAAGTTTCATATTTTAATTGCTACATCATTAATATAAACATAACGTTCAACTCTGCACTTACTCCAAATGCATTAACTCCAATAAAAATCCCACACAGAGCAGAATTATACTAAAAGAATAAAGACTTTTATTAAGCATTGTAAGTTGCATTCAATTTCCTTCAAATACATCACACCACAATCCATCAACAGTCACTCAAACCCAACAGTAGATCATTCTTTTACACCCCATGAGTTAGGAAAAAACTCCGATCAACTTACATTAAGGTAACCTATTTAGTCTTGCGGGCAGGGGAATACACCATATTTCTGATCACTAATGTGCAATGAAAAGCATCAGGAGGATTAGATGGAAAACTTTTTAAGTAATGATTCTCGTTCAGAAGTAGAATAAGCTCCAAAAACACTAAAGTAAACACCGAAAATGATTACAAGTTTACCTGCTTATGCTAAACTCTCAAATGGGAGGGTCATACGTTTCATTTGTTTCAGGCTAAGAAAAGAGGGGGCGCTGAAGATTAAAGCTTCTTTTTTTCCCAGACAGATGTGTTTGTTTGTCTTTTTTTTTTGCTATATGAATGCAGAAAAAACAGCAACAAAGAACAAGAATGGATACAGAGATGGATGAGTACACCAGGGTTAACAATATTTAAAGTGGCTAGATAACATCTGATACTTTTTTATCTTGAGTAAATGCAACAGAGGTCAATAATCACAAAAATTTAAAGGTTAGAGCAAATCAGTTACTAACAGTTAACACCTTTTATAGGACTATTACTGATTATTAGCCATTTTTAAGATTTTGCAAATGGGCACAGTACTTGTAGAGATGGAAGAAAAAGGACAACATGCATAATAACTACACACTTGTTTTTAACCATGAAACCATGCAGAAAAGTTGCTGAAACCGTCGTACTAATGTTCTACAGTTGATTCAAGAAACCACACGAATAATCGATCACTGGTGCATGGCGATTTCTGACAAAGAAAACACTGGTGTTTTTTCATCGGATCATTCAGCGATTTGTCTGTTTCTTGATGTTTCTTACAACGCTAAAATATGACACTGATCATTAGAACCTAAAGCTGCAGTATTTATATACTAGTTACTTAATTTCCAAACAATTCTGCACGTTATTTTAAGTTTTTTTAGCACGAGTAAACCCACAGTGATGACCCAAGTGAGAAATGTACTTTGCTCTCTCTCTTTTTCTGTTCTGTGAGTTTTACTTCTTGAAAGAAAAAAAGCATTTACTGTGACACAACACAAATTCAATTACAATGGCAAATATATATATGGTGCCAAGTACTGGTAGAACATCTCAACCTATAAGATACCAAACGACCGCCAAATGAAGGTTTTCTCGGCTTCAGCAATTCAAGAGAACAGAAAATAAAATGTCTGTTTAACCAGTCCTGAAACAGGTAAATATATCAGTGAGGAGGGAGTAGCCTTAACTCCTTATACTGGTATTGTTCTCTAAGAAACTGGTATACTTAACGTCTTTATGTTGTCTTTTTTTAAAATCTTTTTTTAACTGAGAAATATCATCGTTACTCGTCATGTTTAACTCGCTGACATCAAAGAGGGATTTCCTAAAAATGTCATACAGCAAGTCCTCGTATTTATCGCTTTTCGGAGAGGAAAATATTTTCACCAACTGCAGGCTTTCCATCTTTCCAGATTTTCCTTAACCCTGAACCTTCCAACATCCTTCGCCCTCTCTATAAAAATAGGTTTACTCTTCTGTTTTTAACACAGAGGCTTCCACAGCTTCGTCTCTGTGGCGCTCGCTGTCCGCGTTTAGTGCATTTAAATGAGGATTAATATTGCACATTTTGGAGTCGTTGCTAAAGGCACTTTCCGGTAGGTGGGGACCCCTGCTGTCCACTTTGTTTCCGTTCACTTGCTCCGCCTCCTGGACCTCCAGCCCGTTCTCAGCTGCTGCCGACCCCTCGGAGGATGTTTTGCTCTCCACCTTCGGCTTCTTCCTCTCTTTCACCACCTCGTTGGCTGACGCAGCGTATGCAGGCCTAATCTGAAAACAAGATGAAAAACCTTTCTGGGAAAATGTTCGCAATTTTCACCCTTAACTAGCGCTCTGCATACCGTGTGTCTAAATCAGACCCAACAGGATTTTGCAGCCATTGTTTGTGGTTGTTGCAGACAAGATTTCTCAAAATAAACTTAATTTAACAGGGTTTGTGAGGGGGAATTCCTATTTAAAAATGTGTGAAGATTGGGTCTAATATTTATTTTGCTTGTTGATGTAATGAAGATGATCTACAACAAAAAACTACTGACAGATCGTTCTTATATAGACTCTGCCAACAGACTATGTTTTCTAAAAATAAACTTAGCAAATGTTTTAGGACATCTGAGGAAATGTATTAAAATTTTAGCATCAACTAGTGATGCAACTCTTCAAACAAATATGAACCCAGCAGATAATGTGTTTGGCATCAGTCAATACGGTGCAATAATGTCCAGTATCTATATTGCTACAAATGGCTCAGACACAGCATGTACAGATGGCAACTAGATACAAAAAAGGCATAAAAGAACATTCACACTTACGCACAGGCAGGCACTCAGAACATAACTGACAAAATCACGACACGTGTGGTCAGCCTATGTTAGCTATCAGATGCTCCGTTTGTGTGTGAAGAGGCTAAAACTGTGGCTTCCCAGCACATAGCATAGAAGCTACAAGCTTCAGTTTGAAATCACTTCACAGATTTACATGTTTCGTGGGGAAATAATGCATTCATAAATTCCTTTCATGGCTAAAAACAATACCAGCAGCTTTGTCTGATGCTACTTGACACAGACAACAACTTGACACAGTTTGAGACAAATGATGATGGTGATTTGCACAATGTTAATTTGCAGTCATCAGCTTGTTAGATAGATTAGCCTTGTAGCTATAGAGCAAAGCTACCATAACTTCAGACACAAAACATGATTGACTGCATAGGGGTATGGGATAAATCGTATAATATTTCATCATATTTCAACCGTGCTCTTGATATTATGCCAAACTGAGCTGTACAAGTGTTGAAAGTGTCTAAACGATAGGAAAAATAAATGCTGTTGTCCAGTAGGTAGGAAAAATGAAAGCTGACACCTTTTACCAGGCCAAGCCACTAGATTCTTTGAATTATAAGGCTGTTTCAAAGTCTAAAAACAAATAAAGCAACATGCAAGATGACACTGCTACCCACTGAACTGACATCATAACACTGGTGGTAGTTAGGCTGCAGTTTAAGGAGCTGGCACATATTTTCAGTTATCGATTCCATCAACCCCAGAACAGGCGAACCACGTACACCCCTTCATGGAAATGGTATTCCTCAATGGCAGTGGTCTCTTTCAGCAGGATAATGTGCCCTGCTACACTGCACACATCGCTTGGTGTGAACATGATGAAGATTTTAAGGTGTTGCCTTCAAATTCTCTTGATCTCAATCCGATCCGTGGGATGTGCTGGAACAGGCAGTTCGGCAGCGGCCCCACCTTGAAACTTATTTGACAGTATTTAAAAGATCTGCTGCTAACATGTTGGTACCGGATACCACAGGGCACCTTCCGAGGTCTTGTAGAGTCCATGTGGTGGTGGTTTGGAGCTGTTATTGTGGCATGCAGAGAACCAACAGCATATTATATGCTGGGCATGATGCAGACTACAGAACGATGCCATGGCTTCTGGGGTCTATGACATGCAGTAACTGCTTCACAATAGGAGCTCTGTGTTTGATAGCCACAGACCAGAAACATTACTAACCTGGTATGATCCCTGACTTTTGAAACCTCTCCCGTAATATCTGGCTCCTCGGCCAAAGGTCCTTATGACAGGGGTGGAAATCACACCTCTTGGTCGTCTACTCAAAAGACAAAGAATGCTTCAATCTTTGTTCACAGACATTGTTAAAGCATATATTTCAGTAACTACTATGAAAGTAATGTGTAACTTTTGTAGCATAACTTCTAATAACCAATGTAGATATGAGAGCGATTATTCACACTTTACTCTGACTTACCCTCTGGTTGGTCCACCAACTGACACCACCTGAATGGGGAAGGAGCCTCGCCCCCTGCCTCGCCGAGCGCCTGCCCAGTGACCCACCACTGTGCCAGCTATCTCCAGCTTACCACCCTGAGCTGGGATGGGCTGGAGACCTACTTACAAAAAAACACAAACACTTCAGCGATAACAGCTCTGCGGTTTAGGAAAATGATTAGTGAATAACACATATGACACTGATAATGATTCTGTCTTAAAACCAAAAGCATTCTGGAAAGTTCATGTCATTACACACAGACTGCAATGCACTACAAGAAGCATAGGGGGCGATGTTTATGTGAATCATAAAAGAAGATACTACTTGAGGTGCAGACAGAACTTTAAACAATGACAAAAGCAAAGAGAGAGAAACAGAAGGAGGCAGAATAACCACTTAATCAGTGATGGAGAGGTTTATCTATGACAGGCAAACATTACTTGCAGCCCTTTTGCAGCTCATCATCGAAACCCTTCTCACATTAAGCAAACAACAAAAACAGCATCAAACCCTGTGTTGTGACAGTTTGTAAAATGTTCTACCCCATTTATTTACTGAAAGGCGCACACACTGCATTTACAGCCGCAATGCACTGATAAGGACTACAAACTGTGCGCGAGACTGCCTACTAAGTACACATTCAAGAATTGCAGGGTTTAAAAGGTGCAGTGAAATAATGGAGCTGATTAGAAGATCAAGTCAAAACAGAAAGTGAAAGTCTAAGAAAGACAGCGGTGCTAATAATTCAAGTTCCTCACCACCAAAACACTTCTCTGGGGTGTACTGTACTTCAGCATTGTGTACATCTGCTCCTGAGCACTGTTGCTAAATATCGTTTCAGCACATGTGTGGGGCACGTGCCCCGATTTAGCCACTAAGTCTTCAGGTGTTCTTAAGGGAGGTATCTGAACTTGCTCACACATTTACACCTGGAGAAAATTCTGCACAGAAGCAGCTGCTGCTAGGTGCTCAGAAGTGAAATTTGTAACCAGATGCACTTCCAAACAGTTTCCATTGCTTTATCTTTTATTTGCAAAGATCTATCCATATTTATTAATTTCTCTTTCATAATCCAGTTGTTGTTTAGAGTGTTCTGATGTGAAACCTACTGTAGAGACACAAACTAACTCAGAATTCTTTACAGTGGTGGTGATAGGAACCAGGAGCCACAATATCCCCAACACAAATATGGCCACTTTTTTACTATTCCAAATAACTGGTGAAACTAAATGTGTCTTTTGAGGTTTTATACTTAACATGGACAACAGTAAAATAATGGTTAAATTTTAGGGACTATTTTGCCTTGTAACTGTCCATCATTAGTTTCAGGGCAAAACTCCAAAGTATCAGAAAACGTCGCAGCCTTCATGCAGTGTATTTGTGAGCTTTAGACACATTAAACTCTTCAACCACTGTGAACAATACTGATTCTGTAAGTTTCTTTAGAAAGGAGTATTTTACTTCATTTACAAATCAAAGATTTAAACATGCAGACATTTTGAGTAAACTAGTAGAATTCCCTCAGTCTATATTTGTTTGTTACCAAGTCCATGTCAACATTTGGGGGCATCTCAAAAACTAATAAATGAGCATAATAAAAGTGCATCTCAGTAAAAAATGGATATTTCTGAAGACATGAATCTGTTTTGTCTGAGATCTGAAACCTGACACTGTGGTCTGAGAATGTACTAAAATGTACATCGTACCATAGACGTAGAGTTTCTAGAACATCTAATCTATGTTACAATAAATGTGGTATTAATGCAGAATTTCAGATTATCTATGTTTGAGTCAAAAAGTCAATTTAATAAACCAATAAATTAACAACAAGCCTTTAAACCTGTGTTAAGTACCATCACGGAAGGCTGTTTTGGGGTTACCTGGTTAATCCCCGTACACAGGCCTTCTTTAAATGACGCATATTTTATAATGTCCTGTGCTTGCCTTTCAGCATTTATTACGGCATAATAACAACAGCACAGTTATATTAACATGCTATTTGCACTGCACTGTGTTTGATTTCAGAAAAAACATACAATGTACACAAACACATAAACAAATAAACACCTGAAAACCCTGAATGAAGAGAAATCTTAACTGCTTGTTTTTCAATTTAATGTGTGTGTACGGAATGCACTTACCAGGCATGGCCCTGCCTCGGCCTAGTGGAGGGGGAAGAGGGGGAGGAGGGTAGAAGGTGCCGTTGGGGGGGTAGAAAGGCATGGCGTGTGGAGGTGGCGGTGGGAAGGGGAGGGGAGGTGGCCGAGAAAAGTTCAAACCCTCCAAGATACTCTGACGCATCTTCTCCACCTTAGCAACCTGCTCAGCCTACAAACCACAGAGGAAGATAGGAGAAAAGAGCTTTACCACCTCTACCACTCATACTGCAGGACCACGATGATGCACAGTTTAACAACCACTCTTCAGCACACCTGCAGTAATGAATGTCATAGGAATTAACTGATGAGCTGAATCAGACGTGACGAGCAGAGAAGATGCTAATCACTGCACAGTAGTACAAATCAATCTTTTGTATTTTGCTTATTATTTACTGTCATTAAGCGATGGTTTGGTCAAATGTACACAACTTCCCCTTACTACAAATCAGCCAATCAGTAGTCATTCAACCAAGACATGTTTAGTGTCTCCTTTTAAGTTTGCTACAGATCTAAAGACCAAATTTTGCTTCTTTAATTTATTGCTGGAGCTGCAATCAATAGTCACCCAAATCTTTTTGGTAAGTAGATCCTCAAAACTTTTCTCAAACCGCATGCAGGTCTTCATTAAGATCATAAAGAACTGTTTGTGTGGTTTAGGACACTGAATGCTGGGGACCCCTTTTTTAAACAGGTGTTCTGACGAATTCTGAGACCCCTGCAGGCCCCAATGCCCCCTAGCATGCACTCACACTGGACAGCCATAGGAGAGCTATATTACATTTGCAATCTCTGTTGTTTCTGTTAGCGAGCATCTTGGCTTCTAAAAATTAAAGATTTATTTAGAAATACAAAACAACAGACAGTAAAATAACCTGTATGCCTGTGTGACAGGTGTGCACGAGAACAGGAGGCAGAATTTGGCACATCTATTGTCTTACAGAAGAGAGTTGGGCAGTTATTAAATAGTTATTGTAGTTCACCAACTAGCCCTGTGCACAATGCATGTATAAATCATCACACACTTGTCTCAAACTGTGATGACAAAATACAGACAACCTTTATGGCTGCTGCCAGAGATGTTCAGTCAAGTCTAAGGTGCAAATCTAGTCGAGTCTTCAGTACAGCATTTCTGTCTTATTATTAGCTGCAACTGTCATGTTTGAGACAGCTTTAAACAGTGAACCTTTCATTACAGAGAAACCTTCGGTGTGAAGGACAGAACTGAAGCACTACATGCAGTTAATACGGTGCTTAAAATAAAGAAGCAAAACCACTTGAAACGATTAGTTTGAAGTGTTTAAATTAGTGTCTGCAAGCTAGCATAATAGCTAATGAAGTTTAAGTACATTTTATAGAGGTGTGAACTGTAACTGCTCGATTAGCTGACAACTAAAGCCATATTTTGTCAGCTGAGGTGATTTAGCTAGCGTTAGCTCACCAAACTTCCATGCAAAGGTTATACTTAATTAAGACTGTACTCTGTATTTTTGTTAAGAATCAACTGACGTGTTTAATTGACTTTCGGAATTGATGCCACTGATTCCCATCACTTAGAATCAGAAGTGAAAGCAGTTCCAAAAATTCTGGAAACAAACAGTCCTACAGGGAATGCAGAGACTCTAGCACAGCTGCACATAACTAGACTAACATCTCTAACCAATATTAGCCAGATATAAAAACAATAAAAAGATATTTCTTTAACAAAAGTCCATGTTGGCACGACGTCCACTCAGGAGAAAAGCAGTTAGCAGTAGTGTTAGATTAGTTAGAATGGCTAATAATACTGTTACCTAAAGCTAGTTTTGGCTCTTTCCTTTGAACTGTTTTTCACTCCATGTAGCACTTTCTTTTGTCCTCCAGATTTAGGGGGTTTTATAGAATGAAAAGCTTGTTATTTTACTGCTCCTGTTTACTTTGCCTAATTTATGTCTCCAGGCCATGGTCACGATAACCAGGGGAGCTTTTCCCATAACTAGCTCCAGGGCCAGATTAAGTTCAATGCAACGTGATGTTGGAAACTGGAAAACCAAGTGTCCCACTTGTACACTAGGCTTGGCTATGGCTAACTAAGTCGTTATTACAATTGGTAAACTCAAGGTTCTAGATGATTTAAAGGTTTACTAGATGTAACCTGTATTGTGTATCTTTTGTGTATGTTTTTACACAAGTGAAAAATGTTTTTTAATACAGCAAATCAAAAGCAGCATTGTATTCTCCGGATTCCTGTGCTTTTCTTTCCCATCTGCTAAGTGTATTTATGAACAAGCATGGAAGCTGCATTACTTATTAAACAAAACACCTTAGAGTGCCAGCGAAATCAAAAAAAGGGGGCATTTTTACATCACCATCTCAAACTCCTACTACTGTTTTTAGGTTTCTTTTATTAAGATTTTTAACCTTCTCATGGTTTGAGGCAAGCATGTGATGATTTAGGCAAGCAGTTTGCACACTGCTAAATGATGGAGCCAAAACCATCATCTTAAGATAACCTGAAAGCCAAGTGCTGCAGACTGAAGCAGCCAGTAGCTGCTGAGGTGACTGTACCTGACCGTCACAGAGGTCAATGAGCGGGGCTTTGTCCCGGGTGGCTCGGATCAGTTTGCTCTGCAGCAGCTTGCCATCGAAATACATCCACGGACAGCAGTGCTCCCAGGGAATGGGCTGGCCACACACGTCGTTGGCGAACAGGGCCATGTCCACTCCGCTCATGAAGAGAGCGGCCAGCTGGACATCACGGGGGTCCAGGTTATCGATCTAGAGACGACACACACAAAACCAGTTACAGCCGCACTGGAGCCAAACTCAGCACAGCCCATGTAAAAAGAGCGCCACCCCAGGCAGCAGCGAAGCATGAAGCAAGCAGGGGAGCACGCAGCAGCAGAGCGAGAGCCAGAGCAGCCAACACATACAGGTAAAGAGAGAAGCCTACACACAGCCAGCCACACACAGGCAGGAACGAAGCAACAAAGCCAACACGCACACACACACTCGCACACAAACAATAGGGTTGGGCGATATTCATTATTCAAAGTCACTGATAGGTCTTATTTTAAATAACCTAATAGACAATAATAATGTTCATGTTAGGCTTGTCTTTATGAATCAACAAGTCCATTAATCTTTGAAGACGTCCATGCACTCTAAGACTAAGCCTTGAAGTGGGCATCTGGACATATCTCATTATTTTTAACTGTGATTCAGCACAACTCAGCTTTTGAGGTACTGATTGTAAATAGTAAATGTTACTAACGAAATGCTTCGCAAAAAACACAAAACGGTTATTAATGAAAAACAACAAAAACGTTGTTTAATTATGTAATCCAAACAGTAAACAAAACAGTAAACAAAAGTTACTTGAATTTCAAAACAAACATGGACAAACTGTGGCCGTTTAATATATAATTGGTGGTCTGGATCCACACGACTCCCAAACAGCGAGTAATGACCTGCGTTACAATTCACAGGCTTCTTCTTAGCTGGTATGTGACTTGAGTGCCTGTTCCTTTAAGCAGGTCAAAATGTTCAAAGTCCATGAACATTATAAAGAAGGAGACAGGTCACTTGTAAAATGAATAGGATCTGTCTTTGTTGACGATTTTAACCTGATCTGGTAGTGATGTAGATCCACATGCTAGTCATCTCTGCACATATTTAGTGAGACCTTAAACTTAAGATCAGCCAAAATCATGGAAAGCAGGTAGAACATTCAGTGAATCGGTACACTAGTTTGTGTTTTTAAATACTCTAAACCAGCCAGGACTGACAAACGCACCTACAATGGTGGATCACCCATAAAACACTGTGTTATGACACAAAATTCCCTGCCCCTGTTCATATCACCAGCCGGTTTAACAAGTGTTGGCAGTATATGCTGGCCCAACAACACAAGGTACATTTGTGTTTATGGGTGGAGCATTGGCTTGTGTTGTAGTGGTCTATTGGAGATGGCAAAATAATCTTTCAAAATAACCCATCTCTGCTCCTTTAAAATTCTGCATTTTATTATTTGGCCATATGGTGGCGTTGATTCCTGCAGCACTCGCAAATGGGTTACACACAGTCTACCTTTAAAAGAAACTTTCTCCACTGTGTGGAAACCATTTCTGTTGTAGTGAATCTTGAATCTGTGCATTGCTTAAATCTTAAACTCCCAACTGCTCTGATAATGGCTGGACTGTTGAATAATCAGGCTTCGCTTAATATGAAAATGGACAATACCAAAACAAATTTTGGGGATACAAAATGCAGATAACTGACAATACTAGCTGATATAATTTCATATTTATATTTCAGATTTTCATTTTGTACAGTGGGTTTAGTTTCAGGTAGATTTACGTTAAAGATATGACTGTCAGTTCTTAATTCTTACACTTAAATTCAAGTAAACAGAAGTTTACGGTCTTAAATAATATTGCATTGCAAAACACATTGCATTGCAGCTTATAGTCAAAGAGAGAGCACCTCATAATGGCTCCTCAGGAGTTTTGCAGGTTCAGAGTTCAAATCCTGACAATGCTGTGACAAAAAATAAGTTAGACATTATCAGCGAAACTGGGGGTTGTCAAAAACGGCCAATATTATCGGCCAACCGATATTTACTAATCACTGTCTTAATAAAAAAGATACAGCCACACAATAAAAAAGAAACAGCCACACAATATGGCGTGAAACTCCATAACTGCCTCCTGCCTAACTCCCTCACAATATGGGCATTATGATCACTGTGATGTTCAGAATGCTGCATAAATTTGTATCCCTAAAGAATAATTGCAAACATACTGAATACTTTCAATATAAATTTCCTGATGGAAATTTTAAATCATTGATCAAGACTGTTGACATTGCAATGATAGTATCATCAAATCGCCCAAGCCTAAAACATGTAGCTACAGACAAAAGCGCACAGATAGTGTGGATGGCTTACAGAATGTCCATGTAATTCATGAACTGGTTTATCAGTCTAGATAAACTGACAGACACAGAGACAGGAAATTAAAAGACATCAATAAAAGGCCACTACAGGAAATCTAGTAGTAAACCATCCACACAAACCCCAACCGTCCCTGCCATTTGAAGCCAGTCAAAAAGATGGAACATCTTTTCCTGCAAAGCCAGTGCTTAAATGAAAGCATGCCTTTACACAGGGGTAAGGGCCAACACATGTTCTTGCAATAACAATATGAGGAGTGTCCTGGGGATTGTACTTTGTTCTGGATGGTTCATCTAAACACAAACCAACCCACTGTGGTAAACTACACTGAAGATATGAAGTAATGCCAGGACATTCCACATACAATAGTTGCCACACAATCACCTTGAGTTCCTGCAGCTGGTCAGGTTCATAAAGTTTAGGAGAAAGTGCTTGGGCTAGGAAAGCATCGAGTTCGTTACGACGCAAAATTCTTACTCCTGGCCATTGTAACATAAACCTGAAGCAAAACACAAAGGAGTGAAATGCAACAAAAATACAGGAGCCCATTATTTCTACCTGTTGAACTGGTTTTCCGGGTGCAGATTAAGACCACAAAGTAATGGCAACGTACATGACAATTACATTTAGTCTAAAACTAGGCTTAAAGGAACAGTTTAGCCAAAAAATGCTAATGCGGCAAAAAGTGAACCAAAAACCAGCATGATTGCTGCATAATGTGTGTCATAATATTAACCACTTGCTAGGAACAGTTTCCCTTTGCCCCAGATGCAGTCGATCCAAGACCTGTTTTGTCTCTGAAGTTGGCTTCTTTACTTCTGCACTGGAGCTGCGAAGCTAATGTAGCTCCCAGCAAGTGAGGTTACACCCCATCAATTATCGCTGTACAAATTGCAACCCTAAACCCTCACACTGTTGCCTGAAATTCTGTGGTGTGATCTGAAATAGACTTAAGACCTATTCACACCAAGTCAAGATTTTTAGAGACGCAGAAACACAACACAGGTATTGTAAACAAACACACACCTGAATGCCATATTTTACATCAAGTCTGAACCTGGAGGACTGCTTTTTGTTTGCATCGTACGGATGTGTTAAAAATCAGGCTGACCAATCAGGGCTCTATTTTCATGGGTGCAGCCCAAACAGGATGGCACCAGTACAGCTCATCTTGTTTGTAGCAGAGCACAAAAGCTTATACGGCTAGCAGCACAATGACTATATACTGTACATGCAGAGGTTATAAAAATATATAGTGGACCACAGCTGAAAGGCTGGGAATGACAGCAAGTACTTATGCAGCGACTATGGTAAGGCTTTACCCAACTCAGAACTTTGAATCCAGTCTAATCGAGTTTAATACGTACAGCTGAAATAAATTCATGCCATTATCTGTTTTAAAATATAAACTACATGTTGTCATCCGGGTGGGCTTATTAGGCTACTGTATTTCTTTTAACATGATAAAAAAAATGAATAAACAAATTATTTGTATGCTTCTCTGAATTGAGACGTCTGCCGATGACTCCTCCAAGTTGAGTGTAATGTCTCATAGCTGTTCTTGACATAAGCGTACTGCCTGCTTTATATGTAGTAAATTACAGCAAATCTGCACAGAGAAAAAAATTATCGACTGCAAAGATCTCAGGTCGACTGACAGCTCTCCAGCTGATGATTTGACTCGTCCATGAAGAACAGCTAAAGAGTACGATTACAAAAATAAACTGGATTAATGCAATCACATTTAAATGAAGGATTATAAATAAGGGGAATAAATAGATGGATATACTGTATTAGTATATCATATTTGGTGAGCTTTCTTAAAATAATCCATGTGACAGCAAGTGGTGGTGGTTAACTGATGAGTAACTGAAGCCTGAGATAGAGTGGTTGGTAAGCTAGGTTAGCTATAACCATGTCTCAGAAGAAATTTAAGGTCACCATTTTAACTTTTTTAAAGAACTCACAACACAACAGAGACGGCCATTGTGTATCTGGGCAGATATGCTATAATTTACTATGTATAAAACAATAGGTCAAGAAGTCTGGTGGGAGAGCCACTGCGTAGAGCGGTAAACCCTGTCTCAACTTAGAGAAACAACTGACCCCTTCAAATCCCTTAAACCACAGGTGTTTAATTTGTTTATGTTTAATGAGAATACAGTAGCTTAATAACCCCATCCTGACAAAACTAAGAAGTTGTTTCAGACCTGTTATTATTTTCATTTACACATTTACACAGTTTTTTGCTGCTTAAAGTGACATAAAGAAGAAAATAGGCTATAAAAGTTTATTTTAAACAGAAGCACACTTGTGTGTTTTATTTCACAAATGAATCAACTAGCCAACATTATATGTCACTAAACAAAATACGGCACAATTCAGATCTGTAATTATACGCTGCGGTCTCATTTATTCCTTTTTAAATGCTTAGAAATTTGCTCCCATGACTCTGTAGCAAGTGACTATGTTAATGTTGTTGAAATCATCATTGAAATTTATGGCAAATTGGATTTTCTGATTGCTGGATAAAACAAGAATGAATAGTTGAATCTATGTATTGAACTGAGCTGGGTAGAAACGACATGTAGTGCGAAAATCCATTACTTCTATAGTTTCTAACACTGACTGAAATACTGTCATCATTTAAAATGGCTAAAAACTATAAGCAAAGTCCATTTGAGGTTTCTTAACAACTGCATGGTTTGAGGCAAGTGTGTGATGATTTAGGCATGCAGTGCAAATCGGTGGGGTATAAGCTATCATTACTTGTTACTACTACACTATTGCTACTACATGCTACACTGGCCTCGTAGCTTTAGTGCAAAAAATAAAAATAGCTAAATTCAGACAGCAAACATGTCTTGACTGATCCAGAGCAAAACTGCAAATTTGATTTTAGGCTGAACTATCACTTTATTTGAATGGATGTGGGTAAGTGGTGTGTGTATATGTGTAAGTGACAGTATGTGAGTGTTCTCTCACCGGAGTACGCAGCAGAGCACCATAAGTGGAGTGGGGACGTTGGCAGGGTTCAGCATGGCCGGTGTGTCGGACCTCATGCAGGCCAGGAAAGCCCTCATGCGCCGATTTTTATCTTCCACGGCTTTGCCCAGCCAAAGTTTCTTCAGGTTGGGACAGGTCCACTCTCGAAACGGCAATGCCTCCACCAGCTCAGGAGTGTGTGGGGATTTGCCCTTGTAAGCTGCCCATTCTTTTATAATGACAGGCTGATCTGTGGTCAGAGGAAGAACCAACTGTTGATGGATGCTTAGAAACTAAAGTGCTAAACTCAGACACTAAAATTGACTGATATAATTTTGTCTGGTCAAAAATTTAATCAGGGGTTCAGAAACATTTTGAATTACTTTAATAAAAGAACTTGATTTAGTATGTGAACACCATTCGTGCCTCAAAACGTACTTTTCATTCTGCACTCTATGCGCTGAAAAATAATCCATATTGAAATAGTCTAGAATTAAATTTGTCAAATTTGTTTGGGTTTTTTTTAGCAAGAATTGTATTGATGTATTGATGTATCATATGTTATTCATGTTTTTTTCCAGCGCCATTTTTTCCGTTTAAAATTTACACGAGTTTACTTACACTCTGGCAGGCGATTTCTCCTCATGGCAAGTCTCTCTGCCTTCCTCTTTGCCTCAGCCAAGCTGAACAGAACTCCATAAACGTACTGACGGATTGGCCGGTAAAGCTGCACCGCAGACGGCAGGTCCTTGTTAGCTTCGTCTTCAATGGTAACGGATAACTTAATCTCACCCTGCAAAAGAGAAAGACCAAAAAGTGATTATTGGGTAGGGCAGTAAACAGTTAATCACGGCTTACCTTTTTAGGTGACAGCAAGATTGTTGTAAAGGATCATGCTTTATTGTTCAAAAATATAGCTGAATATACTTTTCATGCCATAGGAAAACGTGTTATTAATCACAACCTAATGTAAAGGATTAAAAATTCTAAACTTGGGTTTCAAAATTCGGAAAAAAATCAGCAGTATTCTCTGCTCTGAAATGATGAGGGCATGTCTGCTGAAGGCGCTGAAACCACAGCCTTAGTCAGTAGCCTTTCTCAAGTGTCAAATACCACTACGACTTGAAATATGGATGCTCCGTCTAGCAGCTTTACTGGACTTAAACAGCCATCCATGTTTGAGCCACCAGAGCTAGAATCCAAATTGGAGAAAATTGACACTGACGAGAATCATCCTCTATGTCAGCAACAGAGTGGTACTTTTTTCCTCCTATTTTTGCATGGAGTAATAAGCGACCATTCCATCTAACATATTGACTAGAGACACAATACGCTTACCACGCGTGGACTTTTAGTTCGGTCGGCCTGCCTACTGAAAGTACTGTGTAGCTGATAGAACAGGTAGCTTAGCTGAAGTTAGCAAAGTAGGCACTTTCTGAGGACAAAAATTATGAAGAAAAGCTTAACGGTATAACACCACAATTCAGTACTATACAGTTCTCACACGTTCTATATATTATATATATTATCTGTATTTATTTTTACTGAGATGTGAAAGGGGGCATTTGAGATCTGTTGCAAAGGAAAACTGTCATAGAGCTACTTAATATGTAAGTGTAAAACATCTGTGGTTTTAAACCATTAAAAATTGTATTGCCTCAGTTGACTGATTTTTCATTACACAAACCTTGGTGAGGACGTGGTAGATGTAAGGGTACATGAGGCCCTTCTTGTGTCTGTGTTCTGCCACCCGCAGCACCTCGGGAGCCACCAAGGGCAGTGGCGGGGTGGTGATGTCCATGTGGTTCCTGGTTGGCATTGAGAGCAGTGATGGGATCTGGGCATTGACTCCGTGATGACCTCCGACCTCCAAGCCCTGACCCACAGAGGAGGTCACAGAAGAATCAGACTGAACAGGTAGCGGGGAGAATGAAGTGAAATAAGAATGGACAGATGATGCCAGTAAGATGGACAAAAACAGATGAGGCCACAACAATATACATGTGACCGTACATCACTTACTTTAATTTGGTCCTCCACGTCTCCTTCCGGGACGTTGTCCATCTGATTTTTTTGTTTGTCCCATCCCTTATGGTCACTTATATGACTGAAAAACAAATAGAAAAGACCAATATACGGTTTTTATCCACTCCTCTGCTTAAATAGTGCTCAGCATTTTGAACCTAAAGCCCTATAAGACATTTAGTAAATCCTTCTAGATCCTTGTAACTCATCAACACAAGTGGTAAATTATGTGGAAAGTGCAGATTCAAATCTTTCAATTTACACTCATCACTGAATAAATAAAATAGTTGCACCCAGAAGGAATAAGCTGACAGGAAAAAAACTTGGTGGGCAGGTTTGACATCATAAGACATGGGAATGATTCAAGTTACAAGCTCGGCCGCACATGTGACGTAAACAAGGACAGGTCTTATTGCTGTACCTGACTGACTATACAAAGCGTGCTTTCCATTCCAACCCTTCCTATTGTATTTGTAGTATCCCTTGCAATGCCTTGGAGAAGAGTTTGAAAGCAATTCAAGCCTTTGGAAGAGGGGTCATATGTAGGGCTCCAGAAAGTGGGATGGTCTTATCAGTGTATTGCGAGCCATACCGGTCATGCAGATCCTATCATAGCACACTGTTGGCGTTTATCTTCCTTCCCAGTAGCTCTGCAATCCAACACTTCCTTCTGGGTTCAACAATTTTTTTGATGACGAGTGTATATCCAACCTATTTGCCTTTGCAAGTAGAAGAGGCGGTACTTTATTAAGCTTAATACAGTGAGATTTTGCCTAAAGGAAAACTATTCAAGTTTATTATTATTATCATTAAACTGAAACTGAAAAGGTAAAAAGTGCAGAATCACTTCACTGTGATATCTCAATGCAAAACTGTGATCAGGGATCAGGGATAATGAACATTCTATTATTTATTATTAGTTTTAACACCAATGTTTGTAAAACGATCATCACCTATCAGTGACTCCCTCCAGCACTCCTCCCGCCACCTAGTTCCAGTAACAACATGATAATAGTCATTCATTTCCTTCATTCAAATTTAGTTTAAAATATAAAAATACCAAATCACTGACCCAGTATCCTGATCAAATCAAATCATGGAATGAGCGTATTGTTACAGTCCTAGTAACTACATATAAATATTTCCGTAACTTGAATATAAGGCACAGCAATATTAACTCCAGACATGTAAAGGTTAAAGCAGTATTCTGACAGGTTTAAGCAAGTCACACCTATATGCACAAAATTACATGCCGCCCACATCCAACAGAAGCATGACTGGTTTGTGTACTAAATACTAGGAACTAACAGCTCCCAAGTGTAATATGAGTGAGTATGAGTTTCAGGACGCCATAAAGGTGAACATCCAATGCTCTGAAGTGTGGTCAGGTTCTCTTTTTCATTAAGTTTCTTTGAATATCTAGATGCATATTTCAGTACTGCATAGCTACACTAATACAGGCTGCCTAGCTTGCATAAGTTTGCAGCTGAGATTAAAACAGTATAGAGTCAGTCATAACCTAAAGCAACTAATTAGATAAATAAACAGTAGGTTGAGAACTGTTAGTATCATGTTAGAATCAGTCCGCTGAGAGTAAATGCCATTGAAGAATACATTGTCTTTAAATATCATCGTGTTCATGATGATCTCATTAGCTGGCCCCATTGTTAATTTCCAGATCCAAAGGGACAAGTAAAAAATAACATTGTCTAGGGTATTTACAGAAACCTTTCTGCAGCAAGAAAGAAAAAGGGGGCAATACATCAAATTAGTCTTTGGAGAACAGATATCTTTTTTGATGATACCAAAAACTAATTCATTATTATTATTACTAATAACCATCATATAATACCATCATATAATAATAAGAGTTAACATTAACAATTGTTCAGCATTAATCTTTGTACCGATATACTTCATATTCTTTAAGATGAGTCAATACTATTCATCCCAGCTTCTGAGTGGTGCTGGTCGCTTACTTGGCAGTGGGGCCTGTGGCTTCCTCGTTCTCAGAGGAAGAAGAAGTGGAGGAGGTGTTGAAGAAGGCTGGCTCAGTGTGGTTGGGGCTGCCCGGGTTTGCCGGGTTGATGGGAGATGCCCTTTCGTACAACGGTGTGTGGTGCTTGCCTTCGTGCGGAATGTTGCCGAAGCTGTTCTGATCCGAAAGCCCTTTCGCCGCTAGCTCCAGCCCAGAGGAGTTTTGCTGTACCTGTGGGGAAATTGGTAGCTGTTTATCTGTCATGATAATTATGCTATTATTATTATTACTATTACTATTACTATTACTATTATTATTATTATTTTTATTATTATTATTATTATTATTATTATAGTATGGCAGTATGGAGTGTTCAGGAATCACACAGTTGAATGCATTTTGGAATACTTAAATGGAACCTGAATAAAGACAAAAAGCTGACACACTTCATACTGAAAAAATGATTATAATATATTAATTATTATATTTAGCTGCTGAAACCTTTGCATTAAATATGTTTACTGGTTTTCCTTTAGTAGAACTTGCACAGTACTGTATATAGGCTGGAATTATTGAAATTATTAATGCTCTCTAAGGTGTTTTGACTTGTGTGCTACAGTTGAGTTGTGTGCTACAGTTTCTCATAAGGTTTAATGGGATGTTTGCCAACGTTCCATAAAGCTCGCCCAACCTCTCAACAGTAACTGCTAAAGAACGCACTGACTGGGACGGGTCTAGCTGCCTGTCAGTGGATATGGGTAGTAAAAGCTGGAACAGTGTAGAACTCACCCCAGACTGCAGCTGGATGACGGGCTGAGGAATGTTGAGCAACTGTGGAGGTGTGTGTGTGTAGTGTGGCACACCTGCAGGAACCCCGGGCCGCTTTGGTCTGACTGCAGGAATAGAGACAGAAAATATTATAAGTTTGTTTTTGGCACAGTAATTTTTCCAGTGGGCGAAACCTCGTCCTTTTTCACAGGCAGCTGTTAAAATAATTAATCCTGACCAAAATGATTTAAATCACTGTTATACTTTGCTTAATGCACATCTGCACAAACAATTGACTTTTTGATTTTTGATCACTATACAGTGACCAGGTTGATTTGCCTACTTGAATCTATTGCAATATGAGTATTACAAAGGCCAGTATCACAATTACAATTAACCAACAATATATTGCTCATCCTATCTACTAATAAATGTATGTGTAAATTATTTAGTTATAAGAAGAAGTAAAGTGTGCATAAACATACACGTTGGAAGTTAAAGTAAGGGGAGGTTCATGTTACATGTTTTCTGAATGATGAAAAAAAAGATCCTTTTTTTTTGCCAGTTGACACTGGCTATTTGAAGGCTGCTACATTCTACATGTGTTGCAAAATAAAAGAGCTGAAACTGAAAGATATGACACATCCTAAATTTACTGTAGCTAACATACAAGAGACTCATCTAGAATTGCAGCTCCACTGGTTAAACAAGCTCTGTGCAACAGGCAGATAGCACTCCACTGCAAAACGATAGGACATCCTCACACCACAGCATAAGCCCTGTACTCCTTTGGATCAGCACAAAAAAAATTCTCACAAGGCTACTGAGAGATTCACATGGGCATGAAACTGCCCACCGTACTGTACTGCCCAGACCCGACAGATGATGCTAAACTGAACTGATCGACAAAACAACATATTTGTACTAAATAGTATTTATAACATTTTTAACATACAGCCTCCTCCTCTGAGTACTGGAACAGCAAGGCCAAATATTTTCTTTTTGCTACACACTGACATTTGGGTTTGAGATCAAAAGCTGAATATGAGACGACAGATCAGAATTTCAGATTTTTAATTCCTGATCTTTACATCTAGATGTGTTATACTTCGACCATGGCAGCTTTGGTGGCAGACCACACAATTTGTATGTGAGCAAAAGCATAGAAGCATCCAGTAAATAGAGTCATACAGTAAATGAAAGTAAATAACAATATTTGACTGCATTCCATTTTTTCTGCTTTTTATCACAGCTTTTGTCAGTGGTTGCTTGGCCTGTCCTTCCTTTTTCCGCTGACACCTTTGTTGTCTTGGCTGTATGTTTTGGGTCACTGTCCTGCTGCATGATCAGTAAAGTGACAGACAGAGTGTTTGTTTAGACCTCTGAACTCATTCTGCTGCAGCCCTCATGAGTTACATCATCAATAAAGATTACTGAACCTGTTCCAGCAGCAGTCATGGGAGCCCAAGTCACTTCCTTTAGCGTGCTTAAGTGCTGAGCTCATATGTTTTGGATCATAAGCAGAGCCTTTCTTTCTCCACTCGTTACTGCTGACGAGGGGTTTGGCCGCTAAACTTCTGCTCTCGAATACATTCAAAGCTGTTGACTGTTTTGAACAATCAATGTAACAGGGCACACCAGGGTAACATCAAACAGCTGTCAATCACATGTTCCAATAATTGTGCCTACTTAATAAATGGATGCGTTCAAAGAAAAGGTGCCATGGTTTAAAGTGTTAGACCCATATGTCTTCAGCATACAGCACTGTCAGTCAACTCAGGACACCCAAAGTGCTTAGCCACAGACTAGGCATCCAGCATTCAAAAGCAACAGGCCATTGCACCTCTCCTATTGAAAACAAAAAGGAGTTGCTTTGTCCCTCAAAAAACAAGGAAAAGAACAAGACTTCCTTTTTCTATTTCTGGTCTTGAAAAGCTCTTTAACTACAAAATGTTTGGATATATGGACTGCACTTACATTACGCACAGGTGGTATATTACATTCAATACTTCAGTGCAAGAGTGGGTAATATTTATAACATCCCACATATGACATACAGTATAATAAGAAGAAAGACGCCTGCATCATTATAGGTAAAACAAGGACTGTTGCTCCATTCCTCCACAGTGTTGTACATCCGCCCACAGTAAAGCTGATGTGGAGGTATGTTTAATCATGAGTAGGCAGAGAAGCAGTGACTCTACACCGCAACCAAGTGGGGGCACAAAATGTGTAGGCTAATTTTCATGCTTGTGACTAAACAACTGGCATTAAAGCAAACTCATTAGGCAGGAGCAGTAAACCGAAGGTTCTGGTTGTCAGACACACTAAAACCACATACAACTCTAAAGTGAAACATGAAATGAAAAATGACAAGGAAAGTTGGGATCCTATGTCCAAAACAAAAAAAATAATAATATCAAATAACAAAAACAACAGAAATGATAATAATATAATATATAATATATAATGTAACATATATATATATAATATTAGTAATAACAAGCATAAAAAAAGAAGTATAAATTTATAAAAAACATTAACAACAAAACAGCCACAAGAAGATTTCTTAGTTAGCCTAATACATTGTGGAACGGCTCCACAATAGTTTCAGTGAATTTTAAAGTCGTCTTCTTGTATTGTGGTTCCAGGAACCATATCTTTAGGGATGCGGTAGACCACCACACTTTTCTTTATAAAAGGCCCACAACCACCACCACCACCATGCCACCATCTCCTCTTATTACTTTCCTGTGTTAATGTTGATGAAAACTGAGCAGATAAAATGTTACAGTGATGGTTGTGAAAAATGAGGAGACCCGGCTGAACGTGGAGCTGTTTATTAAGAGGAATAATGGCTAACGCTGCGGCTAACGCAGCAGATACAGCATTTGTGGAAATGGAAACTGAAAGTGAAAAGTCACAACACTTTGATAAACACCTGTGTGCCCGCTCACAATACTCTTCAGTCTTCCAGTTTATCACACTTTAATTCTGTATGGATGTTTCCACTTCAGTAAGGCGGCTATAACTTTTATAAAATATACAAATTTCTAACATTATTTTAATTACGTGTTTGTGTTTCAGCTGTGCACGTATGGCCAGTTTCTTGGTAACTCATAAGACATAACAATGGATTATGGACCTCGATCAAGTAGTTTAGGCCTTCTGTGTAAAGACATCCGTCTCTTTAAAACACATTCAACAACTAAACCCCTCCCACTCATCCCCATGCAGTACATTGCTGGGCATGTGATCTGTGATCTGGAACAAAATGCTCAGTAGCAATATAGACAAACACTAAACTGCAGACAATAGAGGCTGAACGGATAAACAGTTGTTAAATTGGTTGCCACGTAACAAGCTTGTCTGCACCTTGTATCGCACCTAAGTTTTTCACTCACCTTCACACCTGTGAAAATGTGACGTGACAATAAAAGTGATTTGATTTGATTGCACATTTCACCGCACACAGCAATCGAATTTCAGGCCGACTAACCAAGGAAACAACCTAGTGTGAACGCATACGGCTGAAATCATATCAGGATATAATCCAGATACTAGTCAAGTGAAGCAACCATGTGTAAACAGCATCTCTGTCAATACTCAGCTTCCATAACTGCAGGCACCTAGACAACGAACAACTACTTTAATTTGTTTAATTACAGTGACAGACAAACTACGCATGACAAACAAAATAGGCCTGCATGTCTCCAACATAGAGGTGAAGGGCTTTTTCTGAACGTAAACTGTAAACAGTCTTAAATACAGTCTTATGAATTTTAGGCTACATACAAAAGTGTGGTTAATGCCTCTAATATATATACATATATATGTATTTTAATGTTCTGTGGTGATTGAAGTGGGTTTCCCTTACCTTTAAATACCACTGCAACAGACAGACACATTGGATGTAATTGACAGGCTAATATTTGTTTCTTGGCATGTATTTGTTTTCTGTTTAAAATAAAAATCAGTCTATTTTTAGATGTAAAACTCTCAATTTATTTCCCAAGTACTGACCCCATCATTTATACAGCAGTGGAATATAGCAGTGCACGGCAATGGCAAGCTGACTTTCTTCGTTCAACCCAATAATTTTTGAATGTTCACACTACAACAAGAAGTTCTGCCACAGTTTTGTTTTGCTATCAAGCATTGCGATAATTCACTAGTTACATCACTGTTAGCATTCTGGTATGGTACAACATTAGTTGGATCGAATTAGGAGGATTAATTCCTTCAACTAACTCCTAAATCGGCACTTTGTGAAAGAACCTGTTCAAACTTTTCATGCTGTAGGAGAGGGGCTTTTTCCACCCTAGCAGCTCCCATGCAAGAAGCTTTTCTGAGGGGAGCCCATTTGTATGCATGGGGCATAGCGGCCATTCCGAAGTACACACAAGGTCTGGGGCTAGTGGGAAAATTTCAGGCATTACTGAGAGGCCTGAGGCTGGGAGACCGCTTATAAAGACTGAGACTGCCTGTCAAACCAAACTGCTAAACACAACGTCAGCTAAGCAGGAACGACCTCTAGACGTGTCCTGTTCAAACAGACATAAATCAAAAACGACTGTAAAAACAAATAAGAAGAAAACGAAATGATCATGTGCAGGAGCTTACCTATATAAGGAGAGGACTGCAGGGGTTTGCTGGCGGCTGAGTAATACTCCACTGCCCTCTTGAAGCGGACAAGTTTGTCATCAGTCCTAGACTGGGAATGGCAAAAAAAAGCCAGTTCATTCAACTTTTCCAAATGAAGCAGATGCTGCATTGACTAGGGACATAGCCTTGGGGGGCTTGGGGGGCTAGACTATTTTTAGCCCAGGTGTCCTCATGTTTCTTACACATTTTTTGAAAAAGAGGCGAACTGATCAATTGACTGTCATTCTGTCCCCAGTGAAAATGATGCACAATATAATGTTTAAGTGATTCTGCTGGTAAAATGTATTTTACCCTTTCACTTAACTAGTAAATATGACTACTCAAGTACCCTAGCTAATCTGTGCTAGTGCCTTGCACACTCCCAGTGATTGTGCTGAGCAAACAAATACACTGTATGCAGTGTGCTGAATATTTATTTTTTATTTGTCCTTTAAACACAGTATTTTGTAAGAAGCACTACAAGTTAGTACTTTGAATGTCTGTAATTTAAATGGGTGGGATTTTCCTGCACTACTAAAATACCACATGAGTGCATTTTCCGCAGTGTGTGTGGAAAAAGAAGTCATAAATATGGAAGCTTAGGCACGGGAGATAGGGGCAGTATTTTTGGATATCATCAATGATGGACGAGTATTCCTGTGGTGATGTGTAAAAGGTGATCCTCTTAATCAAAATCCCCTGCACCATTTACTAGTAACCCATATCAGCACCCATATTTCCTGCCTGTTTAACCTGGTCAAAATAAACCTGCCTCCTGGTCAGAAACTTGGTTCCTTGTCAAAAGCACACCTTGTTTTTGGTATGATCTCGTAGATGTCAGTATTTTGGGCAGATATTGCTAGAGGTGTAGTAAACTGCATGTTCACAGCTTACATCACTTCACCTTAAAATAATTAAATGGTTCAAGCTTACACATGTGACACAGCCCAATGGCTACTGTTACTGTAGCTAGGTACTGTCTGTTTTGGCTTTAATAACCAATCTAATCTGATGTTTCATAAGGGAACTATCCATGCATGATGAGCTGCTTTATCAGTTTAACATGATGTACTTCACATTGCTACAGAATCTTCTAAAGCCAGGTATCCCATCAGGCCTGATTCAGGATGTGGACTATGGATTAAAAAACGACAGCATGAGCAATTTCTGTGCATCTTAAAGCCAAGAATTTCCAAACTCCTGGAATTAGGTTTTCCTCAAGGATTGCTTTGCCAAATATACTACCATCCATCTTTCCTTCAACTCTGACCTGTTTTTTAGTCCCTGCTTATTAAAGCATCCCCACAGCATGATCCTGCCAACACCATGTTTTACTGTGGGCATGGTGTCCTCAGGAGAAGTGTTGGCCAAAAAGTCTCATCTAAAAAGAGAACTTTCTTCCATGTGTTTGGGCAGTCTGCCATATGCTGTTTGGTAAACTCCTGACAAGTTTCCTTATGTTCTTCTTGAAGTAACGGCATTTTTTCCATAAAGCCCAGCATAAAGTGGTCCTATGGTCAGATCATCTCTGCTGCGGGTCTATGCAGCTTTTTCAGTTATGTGGGGTAAGCACATATGCTCTCACAACATTTCAGATTTCTTTTCTTAATTTCTTTATTTGTTTATTTGTATGTTGTTCAACAAGGGGGTGAATACTTGCAAAGCACTGTACGAGTGACTGAGTAGCTAGCATTTGTTACCCTGTCACCTATGCGTTACGCAACTGGCATGAAAAAGTGCTTACCTGGGAGTGCTTGAATATGTCTTTAGCGATGGCTTCCAGCTCGTTAATGTCCGGCAAGTTGCGGACATAATCTGCCACAGCCCTTATCACAACGTCACACGGAGGAAGCACAAGCTGGTGGGCACGGACCTGTGTCAAAACAACTACCCATCACACTTCCAGCAAAGAGCCCTGCTCAAAAATGTGATGGGTGTCATAGGGGGACATGTCTGTCTTGGTATAAACATGCTTTTGAAAGATAATTAGTAAAATGTGCAAAACACAGTATTCAATATTATATATATGTCATTCATATAATATATATTATATTTTATACTGAATTAAAGCATTCTCCTAGACACACACAAATACGTATAATTATATTAGCAGATGAAACCCATTTATGTAAGGTGTGTCTAAACTTTTGACCGGTATTACTAAAGGCTACTAGTGTGGTGGTAAAAGTGTGGCTACAAAAACAGGCTACAATGAACATGAGGGTCTCACAGTGGAATGAAAGTGGAAAAACTGAGCTAAGCCCTGAACCAATAAAGCCATCTGTCAGGCAGGACAGTGCTGAGGAAAAACCCCACAGAAAGAAACCCATAGCCTTCTGTCCTTCTAGTCTCAGGATCCTTATGCAACCAACTGCTTTTTAAGGCTACAAGATGCATCGATGTTTGGGGCTAAAAGAGTGCACGCAGTGCAGAAGGATAAAGTGATTTCACACGGTCTCGATAAATTACTTGCCAGACCTCATTTCAATCTGGTTGTCACGGAAACCGGTCACCGTGGCTCTCTACAGAGGCAATGTGTATAGTACAACATTTATTTTTGCTGCGTTTGTTAAAAATGCAGAACAGAAAACCTCCAGTCACTACACAATCACCTGTGGGTGTACACAGGGACACAAGACACAACAGCAAGGACAACACAGACGTGTTAAAAAAGAGCTACATGGATAAAACAACACTGCATGAACGTATATGACCATGCACTGCTGATGGGGGCTTACTGTACCTTCAGAGACGCTAATGGGTGCTCTGGGCCGAGTAAACTCCAGTGAAAGGCCGCAAGATCCTCGTCAGGCAAAATGTGATTCCCTGCAAACACCATGCAGTGAGTAAGCACTGATGACTGGTATTATGAGCTATAATACATTACTGACCCATTCATTTCACATAACAGTAACAGCAGTTATTGGTAATAACTAATACTGCAGTATAACAACTATTAGTAAGAGTTAAACTGATCTCATCATTACTACCCATGGGTGTTCCTATGACATGTGTTCCCTACTAGTCTATTACATAATCATATTTGACTCATGATCATACACAGTCATAAAGATGACATTTGTGCCACATTAGCACTTTTTCATAATTGGCCAAAATTCCATAACCTCTAGAAAGGTCAAATATTTGATTCTGAAATGACCATGAAGCTATATATATTTAACCAAAGTTCTCTGTGGACAACAACACAAAATGCAAGTTACACTATAAAAAATTAAGCAGATTTCAAACTTAGTAACCTAGTTAATTTATTGAGTTCCCTGTAACCTGTAATGTAATTTAAATAACTGATTAATTTTCTTTAATTATTTAAAGTTCAATGAACTTCAGGTTAACCTGGAAACTTACTTTTTTTTGTTTAAAGTCTGCATCATTTTTTACAAACATGAGTCTATAAGATAAGCTCATGAATGAACAAATTATCTCAATTATCTTAGTAAGCTTTGCTTCACAATCATGTTGATTCTATCAAGTGAGTTCTTTTTTAGTGAGTAGTTTACCATATTTTTCAGCAATTCTAACTACGTCCTGAAACGACCACGAGCGGTTTCTTAAGTTTCTTTTTCACATTTTTTCACAGTTTCTTTCCTAATAAGACAATTGGCTTCCTCTTAGTTTTCATGTGAACTCAAGTCTTCATGAATCCATAGGACATGTTTGAGTGGCCTGCTGAAACCGTGGCGAGTTAAGGGAGCATCTAAACCAAGTTCAAGCATGACACACTAATATGAGGCCTTATGAACCAGTACAGGCCTCACCTGACACAAATGACGCCCAGACAGAGTTATCAGTAATCTTTTAAATTAACCCTCCCAACCCTGTCAGTTATTAGTTATTACCGGTTACACTTTCTGCTGACAGTTTTCTGCTGACAGTTTACAGAATGAGCTCCAGTCAGGATTTGATGTTCAAAGTCCAAGTCCAAACCTTAAATCCTTTTTGAAAACTTCTGACTTGAAGTGACACTCACTCTTCTTACATCATATGATCTGGTTTTGTTGGAGTTTGAGTTATTTATAGCACCTAACCACTTGTTATGCCGTTTCACAGTCCTTCAGTGGCATGTGATAAAGTCAAGAGTTTCATTCCTGCATACTCTTCAACAACTCATGTCGGCAATATGTTTAGCTTTTTACCAAAAATGACAATGCTGAACTAACAGGGGCCATTCCAGACAATGTTGACACAGCCATGATCCCCACTACACTGAAATAGGATCTCGGGGAGAATACTGGAATCAAATTTTATAGGTTCTGGAATTAAACCGTCAAATATATCTGGAACGTATCATGCAAAATCTCATGATTTCTGATCTTGTTGTTCTTAATGTAGATGGCTAGAAAATGGATCAAGACAGCATAATTGTTCCCTTTAAAGAGATTTATAGATATTTGGGTGGTTCCCGTCTTTTGACACCTTGTATATTGCTGGCCGTTTTGTGTTATTGGTAATAACAGTAATATAGTAGTAATAATAATAATAATAATAGTACTTCAATAACATCACAAACCTCTTCATGATCACAAAGCTTACCTAAAAGTGAAGCAAAAATGACAAAGCGATTTGGATTGAGATCAAGCTGCTTGGCAACTTCGTGCATCAGGTACTGGCTGGTGGTGAGGCTTTTGCCATTGCGGCTGAGTTTCAGGGCGTGGGCGCTGAAGTAGTACGGGATGTTGCACAGAGCATAGTCGGAATCATAAGCAACCAAGCCATGGAAACCATTTTCTCTGCATAAAGAGATCACTTCCTGGTGATGATCCTCAATGCTCTGGACAACCTAGAAAAAAGAAACAAATCAGAACAGAATCAGAAACCCAGGAATTCTTTACCAAATACACTATATATATATAAAAAATATTAAACCTGGTTATAGAATTGCTACTGAAGTGCACATAAGGCATAGTTTATTAGTAATGAGAATATTGTTCTAGCATTGACATCGATGTACCACTGAATACAAAGTGTCCTTTTATGTCTTCCTCTTTTTGCTTTGCTCCTGATCCTCATTAAAGGAAAAACTGTAAAAACAAGACGTTTCTTGGTGGAGAAATCTGGTTTTCTGCATCATCCTATCACCTCCCTTGGCCACTCAACAGTCACACCATGACAGTCACATATGTCTGGAAACAAGTACACTATGTTTCTGACACTGTCTGCTAAATGCGTCCTAGTTAAAACCAACTGCAATCACTAGACATTACGCATCCATATCTAGCATACATAGCAAAGTTTATAATGCCTATAACACTATAGTAATAATGGCATACCACTGTAGCTCAAACCATTTAAACTGCATCAGCCCATAAATGGACTCTCTTATGACGTACACATTACATTACTTATATATTAGATTCATTGTAAGTTTTTATGTTAAGAGGTTTGGTACATAGAACTGACATGCCATGAACATCAAGCACTGTTGCCTTTTATAAAGAGGTCAGTAAAACAGGCCAAATTCAAAAATCTTGGCTCATTAATATTTATGCTCTGAAAACTGTCATACAATGACGATGGAGAAACATCAACAAATATGAGGGATTATGTGGAGAAATCTACCGTTCCAGGCTGTAAAGGCAACGTAGCCACTTTCCATACCATTCCCAAGGAACCAAATTGTCAACGGTAATGGCTGACGTTCATTTTTTAAAGAGGCTGAAGCTGGTTTTCTATTTGCCAACTTCTTAATCAAATTTTACATTCCACCTTAAATGCCACAGCTTGTACAGATGCGAGAATGCAACTGTGTCACTATTTAAGGTAGAGCGGAAAACTCTCTAAACAAGCTATTGAACAAGAAGCCAACTTCAGCTCCCACATTTTAAAGATACTGGACAGCCTTAATTAATTTCACCCTGAACAGCTCCTTAAACCTGGGACAATATCCAGTAGCTTCATTCAGCGTTTTGACACTGGACAGACTTAAGAAAGTTCTGACTTTTTCCGAATTTGCATCACAACCCCCCCCCAACAGTAACCTGTAAGTAGCAGCCATGCTGTGTGATGCTACACACCTTTTGCCATCTGAAACAGATCATCTTAAACTGGATGTTTCATGGTTGGCTAATTAACCTTAATTTCCTTTGCGCTGTTGTCGAGATCAAAATAGTATGGCAATCTAGCTTATTACATGGAGGTTCATCTTATTTTCCTCTCTGTGTGTGTTTTGGCATCTTGCTTCCTGGTTTATCCTCAGTGCCTCACTCTCACCCTGCAAATCAGAGCAGAGCTTATCAAATTATTCATGAGCTCACCAATAAAGACAAAACAGCTCATTTCATTCTAGAGCCAAATAATAGGGCTGTATGTATGTGGCATGTAAAACCACATCAGGGCATTTTTCGCCCCAACCAAAGTCACATACCCAATCTAAAACACTAAATAAATGTATCCTACAGCACCTTTAATGCTGTTAACTGCTCAATCCTGACACAAGAGCATTCATGGTTTTAGATACTTTCCAAAGCTACATCTCCTCTCTATGTTTCGTCCATTCCAGAAAATGATGTACAGACTTGATCTGGTGTTGTCAGCTGTGTGACGTCCAGTGGAGCCTATGAAGGCAGTAACTCCTGCAGTGAGCAGCCTGCTAGAGAACAGCAGAGGAGGGAGACCCCAACCATCTCACCGCCTGCACACTATATTATTCACTGTCTTCTGTTTCTAAAATCTTGTACTTTCAAAGAGAGTAACAATCACTAAACATTCATAGACCGTACTGTGTTAACCCTGAGTTGGTTCTTACCTAAATTCTACCTTTAGAAAGGACCTGCAAATGTAACATTAATCGCTGTGCATGTTCGATGTCTGCAAGCTTTCTCTTCGTTATGAATGAGAACAAACTAGAAGAAGGCAACTTGAATTTTATGCAACCTGACATGTCAGCAGAGTCATTAGGCTGATGAGACTGCCATACAATTAAGTATTTCTTTAAATCAAATTAATGAGACCCCCTGGCTTTAATGAAAGCCACTAAATGCGAGTCAATATCCATATTGCTTTAAAATCTAAATAGCAGGCTCTGAAGCCAAGTTAGCTAAAGCTAGATGGCTAATAATTGAAGGCTAAGATTTCTGACAGTTGCACAGATTGGAGGGTGAACCTCCCTTCGAGAAGATTTAGCCAAGTCATGCCAGATAACCTTACACAATACATAATACATGCCACTTTAAGCAGTTTAATGACTATTCTAAACGTGTCCCAACAAAAAACATAAATAAACGAGGGCCAGTAGCTTGTGTTTTTCTGTTATGCTGCTAGCTAACCAACTGGCTAGTCGCTCGTTAGCTAGCTAACTGTTGCAACGTTAGCAAGCGAGCTAACGTTACTGTACACCTGAAACTGTAAAATGACCAGACCCCGACGCTTATTTTTACAACGTGGACACATTAATGAGGTTTCTGAGACATTCAAATAGGCAAGCTACGACGTGACAAGTTGACCAGTAAACGTTATAACCACCTAGCTAACGCTGCCCTTCCAACCAGAGTGAACCGGCTCATGCTTCGTTTGCTTGTTGGCTGGTTCGGCCAGTAACATTAAGGCCAGTCTGGTCAAACAGTGCATCGCTCCTGCGGTCCAAGTTTTTTAGAAGAACCCGAGACATCTTATTAGCTAATGGTCAGCCCCTTCTGAAACTGAATCAGGCTTATAGACCAAGAAAACACTAAACACCGCAGTGAACTGGTACTCCAGAGTTTGGAAACTGGCCTGAGTAGAGCTCTGTCAGCTTCACTGAGTCCACCTGCCCTGTATGAGTTTGTGCGTTTCTGCTTTTAGTACAAATAATTAATTCAGCTCATGGAGGACCTGGGACATCTCATTAGCTACAAATGCAGCCCTTCCTTTACTGAATCTGAGCAGGAAAAACTGTACAGCAGCTGCTGAAGCTGACAGAAGCCTATAATGCAGTGGGGTAAGACTTCATTCCTGGAGGGCCACATCTCTGGATGGGATTCGGGTTTTTTTTTTTTTTTGCTCCTCTTCTACACAAAGTCAAATTGCAACAGTTTGGGGGGGGGTGAAGTTGAACTTGAGTTTTTTCTCCTCTATGCACCAGTTTCAGTTCACAGATGCGTTGTTTGTTGTTATAGTTGAAGCAGAGGACTCAACTCTGGTCATCAACCAAGCCAGCAAACCCAGCACGGATTGCTTTACTTACTCCTATCCGGAACCTGAGCAGCGCCAGGCGGATGCAGTGGGCCATGCACACCGGGGGCAAGAACCAGACTTTGGGCGGTGGAGTGCCGCGATTCTGAACGTGGCTGACAATTTGCTGGGCCGTTTGCCTCTCGTTCACCTGCCGCTTGACCCACTCATGAAGGCGGCCTTTTTCCAGGGCGCCGTTGAAGCACACCAGCAGCTCGATGTTGCCGTTGAAGCAGGCTTTGGCTAGAGCCGCCAGGTAGCCCAGCATGTGGTTCCATTGGCCCCCGCTCACCCAGTCCGTGTAGAAGCCGCCGTAGAGCCGGTGAAGGCAGTTTTCGGCGTCCACCAGCAGCCTTAGCGGAGACTGAGGCGGCCTTTGCCTGCCGCCCCCAACTAGGCTCCCCCGGGCTAGCTTCTGGAGCTCCACCGGCACCACGGCGCTGGGGCAGTGCTTTTCAATGTACTCCTGGAAACCTTGCACACCCATGACTAGTATTTTTGAGACAGCAAAAAAAGAGAGAAAAAAACTAAAAATAATCAAAACCAGTCGAGCTGTAATGCAAAAAACCTAAAGAAGCGGGGAGTTGTTGCAAACAAGCTGCCTCCCCCTCCTCCTCCTCCTACACTGAAAACCAGAAGGAACCAAATATTGCTGAGGATGAAGGTGATGAATCCAAAAAATGAAGCAGATCGAGCTGTCACGGATGCATTATTGGTTGGTTTTTGGTGAGTTGATGTGTTTTCTTTTTTTTTTTTGGTTCATGGCCGCTGGCCGCCATGTGCAGTCCTATGGAGCCATGTCTGAGAGAGAGGGAGCACAGTGACGCATGAACGAATCGGTTCTTTTGAACAGGTTCTTTTCAGTCAGAATCAAATCACACTTTTCACTCGGACACGGAACACTTCTCAGAGAGACTTCCACTAACCTAAGCCAAAATGTGGCGTCCTATAACAGAGTTATACAATACAGTGTATTACATATCTATTACACATATACTATGTGAAACAATTTCACTGATAATAAAGCCAACCTGACATCAAAACTCATCTTTTTAGTGCATCATGAGTTTGTTACATTACGCACAAGCTATCATATATCATTTAACTAACAACATTCTTGCATCCGGATAACCTTTTAATCAAAGTCTAGACATTGCCTGCCTGTAAAATGGATTCTGATTTTTTATTACATCACTGTGCACTAGTGGGCGGTGATCATCTTAACCAATAATAATTTGTACCCCCTCCTTTTCCCACCAACCCCACCTATCAATAGGGATGGGTGATACCACTGACTTCCGATCCGATTACAAGTATAATACCAAGGCTAATATTGCAATATCAATACCCATACCGATACTTTAAATTATGTGAATTCAACAATGACAAATGGCAAATCTAAGCCAAATAGTAACAGAACAATCTGACATTTAATTATCATGAATTATTATTGTGGCTATTAAATAAACATTAACAATTAAATTCAGTGTTCAACGATGTTCAAATGATTTGTTCAGTTGAACTGGTATTTTATGTTAACTGAAAACTTAGTAACTGAATGTGTATTGATTAGATTAATATTTGAGTAGTTATATTTTGAATAGTTCCAGAGGAAGAAGGCGGAAGGAAAAGTAGTTCCTATTTCACACCATCATTTACAACAGTATTTTTATTTGAGAGATGGAATGTACGTCAGTCCTACAAAATGAATAAACAATAAACAAACAATATAGATTTTTTTGCTTCACAATCAATTCTTCAAAGCAAACTCCTGGATAGGAAGCATCGATATTTAGGTATTGAACTGCCCATCCCTACCTACCAAGGAGCAAAAATGTTGAGCTAGCCGAGACCTGATTATGGGTTTCACTTGGAAATATTGAAAAAAAAATATATAGGAAAATTCAAGCTTAATTCAAACTCAAGCTGAAAGAGCAACCTCTTTGAATTCTCTCCCATTTTCCCTCTGTAGATGCAGCTGCTTTCCTCTTTCTGTTGTGCGTCTGTGCCTTGTGCATTCCATGTCCACCTCCATTAGTGTAAAGAAAAAGTAGTGAACATCAGATTCACTCGCTGAAAGTAATTGGAAACAGAGTCTGGAAGCTCTGTGTGGCCTGTAGCATAGAGGCTAGTGGTGACAAGGGCCACCAGTTTTTATGCATGACTGATAAAGGTAATAATATAGCTCAGTCCTGTTTAATCAGGCAATCTGTACTACAATTAGATAAGTAACTTAAGCGAATATTCATATAAGGGGTGCATTCATTTTTGCAGGGGGCTGATATGATATAGAACACTTCTCATTGTGTACATCAGACTCACTTGTTGAATCAAAAAGATTTAAGGGCATATGAGAGATGGGCATGAGAATGAAATTCATTTCATGAATCCTTGTGGAGATCGGATTCATTGAATAGGTTATACTTGACGTTCAGTTTGAAAGAATCGGTTCGTTCGTTCTATCATCAGTGACGCAGCGTGTGAGGAGGAGCCGTGCCGGGGCGCATCACATTACTGGGACAAAAAACTGTTGCATCTTAAAGGGACAGTCCTTTCTCCCCCTCAAAACATAGTATTTTCTAGTTTCCATTTTCCTTAACTTTGGTGTATTGTGTGAAATGCAGGCTTCTAACAGAAAGACATGGTGCTGAAACGTTCTGAACAGCAGCATGGCTTGTGCGTTTCTTTGTCCCAGTCTATTTCACAGTAGGGATGGCCGATACCACTGATCAAACTTTCGATCCGATACCAACTAATAGAAAGGATAGCATCTCGATATCGATACCGATTCCAATAGTTGAAAGGATGTGATTTTCAACAATACCAAATGGTAAATGTGAACAAAATGGAGAAAGTCAGACATTAATATTAAAGTAACTTTCCAGAAAGTTCTGTCTTTGCTTCTTTTTTTGTAAAATAATTCAAGTGAGTAATAAGAAAATTCTGTATTCAACATGTTGTTCAATATGTTCAGTTAAACGTTAAAGAAAAAGTTCATAATTGCAGATGTGATGTTCATCGTTCTACGTTGTAATGTTTGTGATCCCTCTGCACTGACCAGCTAACAGGACAAAAATTCAAACAGCTCAGGATCATGCGCCTGTCCCAAAGGCTTGTAGTTTTCAGAAGTTCCTCCCACCTTCAAGATGCATCATCGGTATGGAAGGGAGATCCGGTCAAAAGAGATCTTATAATTATACCAGTAAAATCTAAATGCAGAGCTCTGGTTGCCATGTCTTCTTCCAAACATCTGTGCAAACATCCTGCCTAAACTGAAACTGAATAGCCACACTCACTGTGATCTGTGACAAATCTGTGTGATCTGACTATTTATTATTTCTTTGTGTCATTGTCCTGGTATTTCCCAGCCATATCTAAAATGGAAAAGCTAATAGGGAAATAAATGATGCAAGCTTCACTTTGGCTTTGCCTTTTTCTTCATTTGTTTTAAATGTATTTTTATTTTTGTCACTGATGCTTATGTAAAATAGTTAATGTAGGATGTAACTAATTGCACATGTAGGTACTGGGAAAAAGTGATAAATAGAGGTCTGCATTTACATTTTGCTGTTTTAGTTATAACATCTCTCTCTCTTGGGCTGGATTTGCCTCCAATACATCAAGAATCTTTAAACCCGAAAAATCTTACTTTTTTTGTGGCACGACTGTAGGAGGCTAGAAAGCTTGTTTACAATAGACGCAGTGGCTACATTTGTCCTTTAGAAATAAGGTTTGACACGGCACCAAAACAGACCAGGGCCAAACAGAATGTCTTGTTTACAGTTGCCTGACCATAAAGAGGCAGATAATCAGGTATGAGTTAAAATCAGAGGCAATTTAAGGAAAGCTTCACCACTTACTACTTTTCTAATTGCATTTGATAAGAATACTACTCCCAAATGAACAGGGTGAATGGAGTTAAATGGTCAAAAACAAATAATGAAACGTATTAAATGTTACATTTCTAGCCTTTCATTAGGAAAATATGAAATTCGAAGATATTTATTCCAATAGAATATTGAATAAAGCTGAGTGCTGATTCAAAAACATGACAAAAACAACCCTGCTGAAATAATTAGCTTAGACCAACATGGAATTTATGCTGGCCCATTCTGGTCCATGTTGGTTTATGCTGGTTAGTGCTGTTGACCAGCAAAACTTGCTCAAAATACAATAAATAAATGACCAGCAACATGATTTCGCAGTTAAGAACAAACAATTTCATACGAAAGCTCCATAGGAACCCATTCATTTTGGACTCAATCGAGAGAGCCTTGTTTTGAACAAACCTGAAAGTCATTGTTGAATGGCAGTACTCCTCACTAGACACTCCCTGGTAAATATGCAGCTGTTTATTAATTCACCAGGTACAACTGATTTTATTCCAGGTTCAGTACATGCACAGTCTGAACGTTGCTTGAGTCTGTCCCAAATGCACACTTTTAAACCTAGTGCCCTCAAGACTTCTTGCCCTATATGTCTGCACATTGCTGACACAACCTCATGGCCTCACTACATATATCAGTAGAGCTGACTAACATGTGGTGACCAGATCAGAAAAATAAGGAGAGGAAGAAAGTCCAAGAAAACAAGTTCAACTGTTCAGGCATAGCCATTGCGGGGCTGAGGGTGTCAACTGGAACCAGCCAGAAGGTGACTAAAAGCAGTAGAAAAAAGCCAAAAAATTAATCATCCTGTTAGTACCGGCACCCCTGGCTGACGGCTGCGTGACGCAGGACTACATGCACGCAGACTGTTATGACTCAGAATGGCAACAGGTCATCTTCAGTGATGGGTCCTGCTTTTGTCTTGGTGGAGACAACCAATGTATCCGTGTGTGGTGGCACTGTGGTCAGCGCCAAGATGTTTGTTGTCACACGTCCAGAAGGCCTGGTGTCACTGCACCTCCACCCCTACCGCAAAATCTGCAGGAACTGTGTGAGAATATTCAAGCTGCATGGGATGAATTATCACAGGACACCATTAGGAACCTCTACAACTCCATGCCAAGACATCTGGCATGACATGGTGGCCCAACACCATTTTGAGAAACACTACTTTTGTATGTGTAGCTCCATTAATATTGGCCATATCAGTCTAAATTTATCATCAGCTATTGTTCCTGGTAACCTTTATGTTCCTTCCCAATAGCACTGCAATCCAACACTTCCTTCTGGGTGCAACTATTCTTCTAACGATGAGTATGAACTGATGGAGGGGTGAATGGTAAGTTTCAAAACTTTTAACAGTGTTTTAACTCTTTTGTTCTGAAAAAAGGAAAAGTAGTTACAGTGTGATAAGTCTTAGGATGTAACAAGCCTGGCATTTTATTAGCTCTAATACTAATATAATACTAATAACTAATATTCCTGCTGAATTCTCATCATTGTTAAATCACCATTGTTCACTGTGCAGTGTTAACAGAGTCAGCACCATGCTGTGATATCTGTTCACACATACTACACCACTCCGCCCCTCCTCCCAAGGTTAAATAACTGTAGTACAGAGGTCACGTTCATCTCCTTGAAACTGACTGAAAAGAGATTACACTCTTTTTTATGTTTTATTTGAATATGATAATGCATACCACTGTTGTCATGATAATGAGTGAAAATTGGTGCTTAGTCCCGAAAACAACGAGAGCCAGCCTGTTTAAAGCACCTCTTTCTCTTTTGGGTGCTGCTGTCAGTTTTAGAGTCGCTGGAGGAGTCGCAGATGGACTTGTGGCTCCTTTTTCTTTAGGGAGAAATTGCACTCTGAGTTTTAGCATCACTTGTGTGATCAGAGCATGCATTTGAGGCTCTTTTGGCTTTTTGCCTGGGCACACCATCAGGCCTTGCACATTTTGTTCCTGTCGTGTCTGGTCTTCTTCTGCCTCGTGGTGTCTTTCGATTCCACGTGGTCCTGCTTTAGAAGCTTTGCTTTGCTTTGCTTTGACAGGCTTCTGTGGGATCAGAAGTGGAGGCCCCACTTTGGTTGAAGAGAGAATATAATTAATAGTAGTTACTCAGTGTCATCTGATCCTGGACTTATGAACTCAACTGCAGTTGAGTATTTGTCCAGCAGAGGTGCAGGGCAGCCATTGTCAAAATATTACTGGAAGCAAGAGGCCAAAACGTTGAATATGGTGATGTTTTACCTTTCACCTTCAAATGCATTAAATGATTCTTCTATAATTTTTTTTTCTGTTGAGGTCCACACTGAGTCAGGAAAACAGTCGAATCACTGGCTTTATAAAAGTGACCAAAATATGGATGCCAGAATAGTCCCTGGTGTGTCATCTTCAAATAAAAGTTCAAAAATCCAAAAAATCAAACTTTTAGAGTAAATTTAGTCATAAATTTAAATATAAACAAAGTACATTTACATTTACAATGCATAAACAAATTTGGCATCTAATATAAATAATACAATAATAGACAATAATACAAGTAAATTACTTTCATTCAAGCTAAGTATGTTATATTTGTGACACAGAACACAGCTTTTACCAAAATAAAGATATACATAAATATTTTAAAAATGTAATTATATAAATCTAAGGAATTATAGGTTAGTTAGGATAGATAGACCTACTATCAGTATCGGTACTCAGTATTGGGCTGTGTTTAAGAATCAGGTTTTGGTACTGAAAAGGAAATGTAAGTGAAAAAACAGGACTTTCCAAAACAAGTTCAAAAACGTATTAAAAGAGAGAGAAAATGGAGAAAATAGGATTGGTAGATTACCAAACCTGTTGCTATCAGAAAAACAGCACTTGTAGTTTCATCTTTGAGAAAGAGGAGAAAATCAAGCTCCATTGCTGCTGCAGGTCCACTGTGAGAAGCCAGCTCGACACTATGAGTCTGACAAGATGTGCAGCTGTCAAGAAGCCCTTACTGAGAAAAGGGGAAAGACACGTCAAACAAAGAGTCTGCTGGTGTTCTCACCATCCCAGAGTCCGGACCTCAGCGCCACTGAACGTGTTTGGGATATTCATTGGTTCCTAAGAAGCAAAAAATTCTACTTCTGAGACTGAACTTTGGGGGTCTGGAAAAATATTGGATTTCTTTGAAAAACTGGAAGAAAGTCTCCAGACAATAATGGAAGCTGTAATAAAGAGTGGACACATACAAAGTAAAGTGTATACAAGTTAAAGCTTCTGTGTTACTTTGATTAATGCATGTTTTCAGCTTTTTCCTTGATACTGAATGAATATACAGCTGTTTTGACTGGAGATTAAAAAGGGAACGAGGGATTAAGCGTGGTCTCTGTCCTTTACACAGGACTGTAGTTTAGTGAAATAACATAAGAAGACCGTAAAAGATGTATTTTGAGTCCTTTATTTGTGAAATCCAAATAATGATATGAATTGCAGTTACCTCAGAACCAGCAGAGGGCGCCAAAGCTTTGTTTAGTGATAAAGTTCAGGTATTGCACTGCAAAGTCACATACACTCATCCATTTCCTGTAGTTTTTTATTGATATTATTGATAAAATGATATGTGTAAACATTGCTATATTTAATGAAGCAAGCAGTTATCTGATACTAAGCAAATAAAAGATTTTGTTTGAGCTTCTTGCAATTGGTAAGAACAAGCTGCATCTATTAAAATATATATATATATACTGTATATATAAAGGTACTGTGAGCATAAAAAAGTAAAAAATGAAAACAACAAAAGTATTTACACAGTGCTTAGACGGACAATACAATGTCACAAAATATACAAAAATAGTTATGTATAGTATATTCCTCTACTGTATACAAACAAACATTTCTGACTACAAAGTTTGACATCACAAAGTGCAATTTTCTTTTGCTTACATGTGACTTTTTTGAGGTTAGGCTAGCAACTGTATTTATTACACTTACTAAGCAAATTGGGTATATGAGCTTTGCCATACCAATAGGCTGTGATCTCACTTTAGGCCAGCTGGCCACCCTAACTGGCATCAGTGGTCCAATTAGGTGACTGATGTTTTCATATGCGCTGAAGTAGAAATCACCAAAAGTATTAAAGAAGAGATCAATATAAAAAGTCTACCTTTAAGTCACTGTGTAGGCAGGTTTCTGTCCACCAATATGCACCATTCGGTTATCCATTCAAATTCATAGACCCTTTAGACCAGTGTGTCTCAACCCAAGTCAGAGCATCCCCTTGTCCCCTGCATATTCTCAAGTTTTCTGTATTGCCAATACACCCAACTCACATGGCTCATTAATAAGCCCTTCCTGAAATCAACTGAAACAGGAAATCTGATCCAAAAGACTAAAACAGTGCAGGGAAAGGGTGCTCCAGGACCAGGATTGAGAACCACTACATTAGACATCCAACGACATGCGAAAATGATGAGCCCTCTGAGACAGTTCTTTAGCAAAGTCCCTTGCCTCCTGGATGGCCACTTTGTCGGGATAGTGCAAAGCAGCCTTTTTGGTAGCCACGGCCAGCTGCTTGAGCAGGGCGCACAGGTGGTTGCTCTTGCATAGAAGTTCTTGGCAATCTGGTCTGCTCTGGGCTTCAGAGCATAGGGAGTCCATCAGCCTCTGTCCCACCATGATCACCAGTTTGCCGTGAGCTATGAACTTCTCAGGTGGCTGGCCCTCCTCCAAGCTGCTCACAAACACAGTGATGGCTTTCTTGATGGCCCCAAAGTAAAGACGGCAGTGGTCTGAGATTTGGGACTTGCTGGGACTTTGGCTATGGCTTTGGCTGGGAGGCATAGGAGGTGGCGGTTTGGAAACCTAATAAGACAAAAACAACTGAAATTCAGAACATGTACAATGGATCCGCTAGGATAATGGTTGCCAGCCAATTAAGTAAATAACTAATTAATTAACAACCATAGCAATAGGATGTTTCTTATTGTGAGATAGGAACCAAACACTTCACTGGTATTTATGAGGAACACAGACCAATATCCTGACTAGCTTGCACTATAAGTGTGTCATCATTAGTGCTGAGGGCTCCCAGACAGGAAGACTGCACAAGTACTTAAAGAGGAAATGAGCAGTAATGATAAAAGGGTTTTTTTGAGGTTATTTCCAGCATTAGCATCTCTAAGCTATATAGAGTTCTGACCGGAGACCCTTTGTGCTTGATGTCTATTCATTTTCAGAGCATAGTTTTGACTGGGGCACAATTGCAGAGAAAGCGATTACCTGTTTTACTTTATTTCCTTCACACGTCCCTTCTTTTCTGTCATCTTTTTCTTTCATTTGCTTCTGCTGTTCAAACTCCGTCTTTGTCTAGGAGGAAAGAAAAGACAGACAAGAAAGGAAACTGAGAACCATATATAATTACGTGGCAGAAAAGAACCTACTTTTTACTCACTTGCATTATTAAGTTAGACATTTTTCTTGGTATTAATTATTTCCATTGTCCATGATGTGGACAGTCATAATTATTTTTTACATGTTAGGTTTTCCCTTTCCTTTCCTTTGGTCTTTGACTGTTTATTGTTACTGTTCCACTAAGACCAACACATATAAACCACCTCTGTTCTGATTGGCTGCCCTGTATTGTGCCTCATTTAACAAGTAGTCCAGGCTGAAACATTCCATATAATTTCAGCATGAATGGGTGGTACTCAGCTATATATGAATTTGTTGGCTTTCAAGACATAATAGAAGAATTTAATTCAAATTGGACCATGTTTGGACTGTATTGACCATATCGACTGGGAAGTGAAGGGCACATTTTGACATTTTAATATACATATTTAAATTACACACTGCATTAAACTACTGGTTGCGCTGTTTAGGGTTATCATTTTATTTAATATCCAAAGGATCCGAAAAAAAGTAAAACAGCATCTAAAACTGTATAAGTGGAAATTTTAGCAAAAGCTTGATTTATTCTACCGTCCCTGTAAATCAGTTGATTTGTTTTTGTGGTAATGGTGCTGTAAGCCAATGTAATACACGATACATAGAAAAGAGCTCAGACATTTATGCTCTGACATCTAAACAAAACAAAGTTCTCTTTGCATTTTACATTCTCTGTAACTAAACTACACTCTGCTGTAATTAAAGTACCCTAACCAGGACAGTAGAAACCTAGGGTGCTATCATACTAACACACCAATAGTGCCCTAAAGACAAAAATTAGCTTGCATTATTAACTTATGATTGACTCGTTGTAAAACACCAACCTGCAAAGTTTAAAAACATTACCTGAACATTTGTTCAAAGCTTCAGATATCTGCTAATATTAATGTGTTACCCCTAATGTGGTTAGCAAGTGCTTGCAATTCAGTATTTTTAGTGATTACAGAGAGACAAATATCCACTACGTTACTGATGCTATCAAAGCCAGCAGAAATTCCTCCCAAAGAACTCTGCTGAAGCTGGGGTTCAATGCAAATTAATAGCAGATGAAAATACCTGCTGTTTTAATGGTCCTGCTCTGTCTTCACATTAAAACTCGCAGGTCTTTATGGTCTTTTTTAATTGCCGTTTGGAAAACATTGTGAATAAACTGTAAATATAGATTTCTGAGTTTGGTCACATCTTTTGTTTGCAAAGTTAATTGACAACAGGTAAACATTTAGTAGCCATGATTGAATCAAGAATGTATGTACAATAAATGCCTTGTTTCAGGTGTTGAAAATGCTGGTCAAATGTTTGGATAGAAAACTTGCTTCTAAATAGTCAATTACTCTAAATCGTTTCTCATTTTATTGTTCATTTCTTACTATTCTATGAACATACTTAAAATACTGAGTGAAACCTCTGAAAGTATATGTTTGCTATATGTAGTTTATATTTAAATCTACGATTTCAAGTTGAAAAGAACATAAAATAATATTCAAAACATTTGAACACTAGTTTAAAAGCTCTGCATTCCTTGCCATTAGATTATCAGAGAGGATCAGCTGAAACTGCTCTATTCACCAGTTCTTTTGAGCTGTCAGTTATTTTCAGCAATCAGTGAATGAGTTATGTTGGATGAAAGAGTTTTAAGAACCAGTGAGGTTCTGATCGGTAAATAACCACTGCAGTGGCTCTCCGGTTTGAGTCACAAACTGGTTTTCGGTTCCTTCATGAATCGGACATCACTACTTTACTTTCTATGCTCATAGATTGTGGATGTAGGCACTTAACTTGAACTTAACTTGATACTTTTGTTCATCTACTCATATTTTGAAAAGGTACTTTTACTTTTACTCATCATTTCACCAAAGTAGCACTACTTTCATAATCAGTATGTGATTAGGAAGTTCCAACCACCACTGGTTATATCAAGGTATGCATCAAAATATGCCAGGCCTCTGCTTACCTGAAGTTGTACGTAATCATTGTCATCTCCCTCTAAGTCTGGCAGTGGTTCGTTCTTGCCCAGGCTTGCTCTTGTCTCAGAGGGTCTGGTGTTCTTCGATGTCTCTGGCTCCTTTGAAGAGCTTCTGAATAGAAGCCTGCCATTAGCATTAAGGATGGACACTAGACGCTTCATGTCTTCAGGCACAGTTCGGGCCACCATGACAAAGCGCTCAAGCTGGTCCGGAGTGTGTGGCTGTTCAGGATCCTGAACCAGGGCCTCCAGAGACCATCCTAAACCACAGAGAGCTTCCACAGATTGCTGAAGAATAAGTCCAGAATCTTCAACGATGGAGAGCTGCTTCTGGAGCCGTGCCTGCAAGTTGGAGTCAGTCAGCCGCCGGGCATTTCCTCTGACATCCAGAGCAAAATCTAAGAAGGTTGTCACTGAATTTGCCACCACTTCGGCTGCTTTGCGGATTTCCTGGAGATGTTGGCCAAGGTGCTCCCGGCTTCTCCAATCCCTGCTCACAAAGTCCATGAGTTTTGGAATGGCCTTACACACCACTTCTTGGAGATCCAGCAACTTTTGGGACACCTCCTCCGGAGACATTGTGATCTCCCTTAGCAGCTCAGGAGAAGGGGAACTTAGCATCAGGGAGTCACAGGAGCTCCTGGAGGAGCTGGACGTAGTAGAGGAAGTTGAAGCTGTTGAGCTACGCTGGTTGTCGGACACAGACGAACCTCTGCCTTTCTCAACACTCTCCTCATTCTCCATGCTAAATGCTCTCTCTTGGGACTTGCTGGACACCCTTGTCTTCCAGCCCCACGACGGGCACCCTCGAGGAAGGTCATACATGGGCCCACTGCTACCTCTGTACTCCAGAGGAACAGGGCCCTTGTCAGAATCATTCAAGTTTAAGCTTTGCTGCTTTTGGAATGGTAGAACTTCCAGAGGGGTTTCTCTTTGCTTGGCAGCGGGTGGTATATCGTAGATGCCTTCATTCCCTGGTCTGCTAGAGTCTACACTTTTTTCTGCAGCCATGCAAGGTTTTGGGACGTCGTAGAGGGAGCAAGCAGAGGTTGTTGCAGGCCAAACTCGTGCCGGCAGTGTGTCATAAAGTTGTTTGCTTGAATTCACATATTTGGACGGAAGGCTGCCACAGCTAGCAGATTCAGCACAGGTCTTCTCAGGTGTCACAGGCACGTCATAAATCCATTCAGATTTGCGTGGGTTCGGCATAGTGCTGTATCTGCAAGCAACCGTTTGAGGAGACTCACTGTTTGAAGGCACAGGGATGTCATAGTTTGGCTCCTGACTGATAGAGGGTGGTACTGCATAGACCTAAAAAATAAATATGTTCAAACTTAAGTCATCTGGATAACTCTTTTGCGGTCAACTTCAATTATTACAATGGCATTGATTCTTCTTTTTTTTTACTGTACTTGATAGAAAACTGACACTAGTTTGGTGTTCATGACATGAATGTGAATCTCAGTGAACATTCTTGGTTCAAATTTCATACATACGTTGTTCTGACATGTTTTCCAGTTTCTATTTTCCATGGTTTCATATCTCTTCTTGATCTCTATGGTTGGTTTCAGAGACGCGCTCCGTATTACAGGCCGTGGTGACGTTGTCTGTGTTCATCAACAAGTACAATAATGTTCTTTGTTAATCAGAAATCATGAAGAGAAACAAAGAAGTGGATTAAAGGGGAATGCCATCTCCACTGTAAAAATATGCAGCTTTTAAACTTAAATTTTGAGGTCACTGAACATGTAATATTAAGTTTACAGAAGAATAATTTGTGTTTTCATATCTGTTTATTTAAAAGTTTAATATTAGCCCAGTAAGTTTAAAAGCTGCAGAATTTTTGACAGTGACTTTTTTTAATGCACAATTGAATCAAATTAAATTGTAAATTGTCCTAGAGAAACAGAGCAGTGGTGATAGGAACCAGACAATGACAACGGCAATTAAAGGGTACCTCACAGAAAGTTAATACACGAAACAGTAATTAACATCCTGTCTGATGAAGTAGACATTATTTTACCATAGTTTTGAGCTGAGAATATTTTTTTACGGTTTTTCATTCAAGGTGCCATAATATGTAAAACTGTATTTACATTGTTGTAGTTGAATAAGGAGAGTTTGGTGCATAGAAATCACATACTATGAACATTAAACACTATTGTCCCTCCTTCAAATACAAATCCCACAATTACAGCGAAAGGCAGAAAAACCTAGACGTTTTACGCAATCTTTTTGAATCATTAATATTTATGTGCCAAATAGATGTTTTTAGGTGTTTTTCATACCTTAAGTTGACTTTCTACTTGCCAACGTCTTAATCAAATGTTTTGTTCTACCTCAAAGTACTACAGCTTGTATAAGCACCAGTGTGTAACTGCGGCACCATTTAAGGTGGACCAGAAAATTTACAAAAGAAGCTGGAAAATAGGAGGCCAACTCTCACATCTTTAACAGGATCCTGGACAACTTTAATTCTGTGTTGTTAGTTTGCTGTGTACCTTTCACTCTGGACAGTTTCTTAAACCTTGGAGAATATTGAACAGCTTCACTCAGTGTTTAACACTGAAGAGACTGATAAGAAGGGGCAGTTCTACCTTTATCAGCATAACAATCCTATCTGAAGCCTATACACCACAGCTATGCTGTGTGATTTTATAGACTTTTTGGTAGTTGAAGCAGATCATCTTACAGTGATAGTTTTAGAGTGAGTTTTACTGTTTACTGTAACATTACCCACTAGCAAGTAAATAACATTAACATAGCTAAATGTATGATGATCTAGCTTATTTTACACAGAGGTTAATTTTATTTTCCTGTCTGTGTCTGTTTCCACACGTTGCTTCAGTGTGATTGTGGTGGTGTCTCGCTGTAAACCAGTGAATCAGAGCAGAGCTCATCATATTATTCATAAGCTCATCAAAAAATGGATCGTTCCATTCTAGAGCCACATCATAGGGGTGTGAATGGGTGTGTAAAACCGCATCTGGCCATTTTTCACCCCGACCAAAGACATCAGACTTCTGTGTAGACATCAGAGAACAATACTGAATAAATGCATTCTGTGGCAACGTTAATCCTCAGAGATGTACAAGTAACGCATGGTAAAGCAAAACAGTCCTAAAGAAAGAGTGATTTTTTTAATATGCCACTACTTTACCATTATAAACATTCATACAAACTCTCACAACAAACTTTCAAGTTCACTGTTTGTTTTGGACAGTAAATAAAATGGATATATTTGCATGGTAAACACTGCAACCCCTGGTTCCAATCACCACCACTGTAAAGGAATCGGTGCCATCTGTACGTTTTCCTACAAAGAATCATTTAACAACCACTCGGAATGACTTTGGTCACATGACTAATGAGAAAAAGGTTGGAATTTCCCTTAAAAGTGATTATATACATTATTAATATGCAGTTTGAGTATAAATCTGCTAGTTAAAATGAACTTACTGCTATTAGGGATCCTTTTCTAACATGGTTCGGAACATCATACACATCAGCATTGGCACTGGTGGAAGGCCACCCCATCTGCAAAGAGCAAAAAACAAACGTATATCAGTACATTATCCTTGCTTTGTCACAGAAGCATTTCTTCTACGTAGCTGGCCACATTAGGACCTGCTTTTTTGGGTCAGACATTCTCAGCTCGGTATGTCTGCCCAATTAACCCAGCTCTCTAATTAAAACCATGATGCGTATTAACTGGTGGAGAACTACTGTAAAGGTAAATATTTTTGCCTTAGGCACAAAGGGAAATCAGCAACATGTGGGCCTACCAGACCTCCGTACCCACCCGTAGTTGACACCTCTCTCTCCTTTTCCCTCTCTCGCGCTCTCTCTTTCACTCATTCTCTCTCTCTCTCTCTCTCTGCTGGATGCAGTTAGTGCTGTCTGAAGTCTTTTCTGTTCTTTTATAGGCTCATAAAGAGGCTGTGCTGCATGCCTGTCCCTACTGAGACAGATCCCTAGCCCCCATCTGCTAGTGCTTTAGCCAGCAGGGTGACTGCCTGAGTAGCCTGAGTTAGCATTGTTAGCGACCTGAAATGAGACACTTTTTCAGGGTGAAGAGGACTTTAACCTTTAAAAATAAAGGCTCCTGTAATGGTTCTTGGTGTGGATTTATGGAAGGAAGCACCTTTAATTGGTATAGGAACTTTACGTTGGGGAGATTCTTTGCACTCTGGTGAAAGGTGGTTCTCCTGAGGCATCACTTCAAAGAATTGCTTTTGGTACCTTTACTTGTATATGTAGATACATCTTAGCCCATATGCATGTCTGGTTCTCTAACCATCAAATCACTACCAATCTCGATTTGTTAGCCACCAGGCACTAATATATAATACTAACTAAACGTCTGCGGTGGTTTTGTTAACCATAACATAATACAATAAACTGCTATATTTTGCCATTTGTCTGAAAACATGGATGAGCCAAATGAGAGTAAATGAGGTCAGGGGTTGCTAGCAACCAGAGGTTTAACCCCTTAAACCCCAAGGCTTCTTGAGACTTGGTAGACCACCCAGTCTCTTAACCGCAGATAAGCTTTTAACTTTGAGGGAGAGGAGAAAATCCAGATCCCCCTATTGCATCAGATCTGAACTAACCTTGTCACTCTGGTTCTGAAAGGATGTGAGTAAAGATACTGGTAATTCAAACAAAGACATTGCTGGTGTTCTCAGGACAATGGACTGGCCAACCCAGAGTCCAGATCTCAACATCATTGAATATGTTTACTTGGATCATGTAAAGTTGAAAATGCAACCAACTTATATGACTGAATTTTGGAGGTGTGTAAAAAATATCCAGGCAGATTTCTTTAAAAACTGAAAGCAAGTCTCCGGAAAAGATTGGAAGCTGTAACAACTGCAGAAAGTAAACAAATTAAATACTGAAACACTCAGTATTATAATTACCCTGTTGAAAAAAACAGTACAGATCAGCATGCTTTCCTTGCTGGTGTAAGCTGGTTCAAACTGGTATGATGCTGACCTGGTGCTGGATTAGCTGGTCACCCAGCATGATGATACTGGTTGACCAGTGTACCAGCTTATAAACATCTATAATATCTATAATATGACAACTTTACAGGTGAGGGCAAAACCTAATTTAATTGTAATATTTATCAATAGAACCAGACTTTTTTCCAAGCAGTTTTGGGACATTTCTGTTTGTCCATTCATGATTTTTACACAGTGTAAACAGCAGCTGCTGTGTTCAAATGATCCATGGAAGTTTAAATTAAGTTAAAATCGACAAAATGGTGATACAAGTTTTTCTTCGGACAGCCATGATATGCTGGTAACCAACCATGCTGGCCTATGCTGGTTTTCTTGCAGGCTAGCTGTTGAGGTTTTACTATTATATGTCTTAACACTGAAAAATGAATAGCGTGTACTTAATGACCAATTTGACTGGAAGTAGTCACTAAATAATATGATTTATAACTGAGTATTAAGCCGGTAGTTTAAAGTGCTTGTTACTTTAAGTCAGCAACCCTGTCATGCTTCTGGTGCCGAATGACATGCACTCTTCATTTAGAAAGCTGCAGGATGCCTACCCTGTGTGGAGAGACGGTTCCCTCGGGCACCTCCGGCATTAAGTGTTTCCGTGGGAAAGGCATGGTCATTTGAGCCGCTTGCATGGAGGGCACCTTATAGATCCGCTCCATGATCTCATAGGTCGGGCTGGCTGCTAAGGGCCGTGGCACTTTAGGGATTTGATAGATGCTCGGGGTTTTGAGACCCAGGTCTTCAACCTCTGCTGGCGAAAGGCGCATCAGACGATTGGCTGGGGCCAGACCTTCCTTTCCATTTAGAGAGCATTTCCACCAGCCAGTGCTTCCCTCTACGTTCTGCTCCATCACCGTAACAATGTCGCCCTTGTGGAAAGCCAGTTCATCCAGGCTTTCCGCCGTATTGTCGTAGAGAGCTTTGGCGAACAGGGTCTGAGAGAGACAGGGTAGAAAATATAGCAGCATTAAAAAACGTACACAAATGCCCCTTTACCCAGAATACAGTCAGCTGGCCAAGACATGTTTGGTGTCTGAAGTATGCCTTTTAATTTTGCAGTAGATCAATGAGCAATGAAGCTATGATTTTGCTATCTATACGCATAAACATCATAAATTTGACTCTAACTGTACTGAGCTGTTGGGTAATCTCAAATAGTCTTGTTTATTTGGCTTATGTACACACTGTATGACACTTTAATCTATGTCTATTTAACTATGGAACTAACTAAGCCCAAATAGGCCATGGATTAGCATCTTTTATTTAACCTGTTAGCCTCCTGTAACATGTTATTTTTTTTTCTTTTTGCAAGATTTTAATTCATTTATGTCATTATCACAACTAGTGTTGTAGTTCTTGAGTCCAGTCCCAGTCTTGGCTTCAATGCCATTTTGACTTGGTCTTGCCTTCAGTGGCTCATTGGAAGGTTATGTATACCATAAGATAAATGACTAAATTATATTAGTACATGGAAAAAGAAGATCCAGCGAACACAATCCTGCTCAGCACACAGGTACAATAATAGTGAATCAGGTCTATATTTTTCCAAATGGACAAATGGTTACAAAGCTATACAAAGCTCAAAATGGACTCAACTATTACAAAGCCTTGAACTCGATGTGTCCAGGTCTCGGTCTTGACTTGAACTCATGCCTACTGATCTTGAGGACAACACTACTCACAATATTACAAACACTGTTAACTGAGATCTTCCTTGTGATAATGTCATAATTCATTCGGAATGTCTCAAAAACTACACAGACTTGTTCCTTGCTGGTTAAATAACACGGATCAACATGCTTGTCTAAGCTAATTTATGCTGGTTTATGCTGATCTGGTGATGGTTTAGCTGGTTTCCTAGTATGGTCATGCTAGTTGACTAAAGCACAACATGTGCTGCGTTTGCTGGTGAGCAGCATATTAACTTCCATTGCTATATTAACTTCCATCATTGTTTTCAGCCTTCTAACATCCAAGTAAACACCAGCATTTAAAACACAGTATATGCTGGGTTTGCTGGTTTCCTGAGCAGGGTGGTCTTTAGACAATGGTTCTAGCAGGACATATCAACACAACTATCAAACAACAATTTCAGTAATAACATCAAAAGATCAGAAATCTAGGCATATATGTACATTTATTATTTCTGTGCTCTGTATTTTATAAGCATACAGTCTACTTTGAGGCTCATATGTCACATGTTCCTGACACAAATGTAATATATTACACCAACATGATTGCTTTTGTGAAGTTGACTTGTTTTGGCAACAACTGTGTTCCTGTAATAAATATGATTCATTTGCAATTACTTGAAATATCATGTGAATTCACTGTCAGTCAGTTCAAAACAGCATTTTTTGCTGTCTGGTGTTCATTTCAGTAGGGTATTATACTGTAGGGCTTTACACTAAAGGGCTGTATTGGTCAGTAGCGCTGGTGGCGCAGTAAGGAGCCAAGCTGTGTGTTTGCTGTGATGACAGCTTGCAGTGTGTCAGCTTACTGTGAAACGAACTTAGTGTTTGGTTTGAGATTGCGAAAAACGGAGAGATTAACAGTCATAAGCAGAAGTTTGGGCACCCCAGCTTCAATAACATGTTTTGATTATCTAAGTGAAAATAAGTGAACACACCCGCTACAGAGAACACATTTCCACAATTTAAGGCAGAATTACTGTTACTCTTCTCACCACTGTTTATTATTTCTACTATTTCTTTAATGTAACAAAATATTTGAATGTTTTCTCTGTAGGAGGTGTGAACTTACATTACAACTTACATTCAAAGCTGAAGACCAAAGCAAAGGAAGGAACATGAGGTTCATGCAGGTAAAAAGAATTAAGAGAAAAGAATTATGCCATTATCTCAAGAAAATGATTCTGTTAGTTCAGGAAAACAGTGTTTATTGTGTCATGACGGTTAATAATATTAAACAAATAGTAATGAAGTTGTTATCTACCTCTATACTTAACTTTCTATAGAATAAGCTTCAGTTCTTAGCTGCATTAATCTTGTTGCTTCAGGGCAAAACTCAAGACACAAGGTTCAGAGACCAGTTTCGTTGGCTAACAGTCTACAGTTGCTTAAGAAAGAACATTGTGAGAAATCAGAGCCACAATACAAACTCTAAACAGAAGATAGAAGACTGTGGTGACCACTGGGGAGGTCAGTGTTTTCCCAAAGCAAGATTCAAAACAAACAGCAGCTTTGTATGAGGAGGAGAATAGGCCCGGTCGTAGCTAGGCACTACTGTGCTGTGCGACTGAAAGAATGCCACTGACCTTATTCCCTACATTCTTCTTGGCCAGAAACACAGTCTCGTAATACCTGAAGTCATGGCAGTGTATTGCAATGTGTAATCCTCCAAACCATTACAACAGCATGTAAAATCACACTAGAGATGTAGTCACCATGGCATAATCAGTTGTTTATACTGTTAAATGTAGGAAAAACTCTCAATATATGGCATTAAACTATCCAGCTCCTCATTCTTGTACATATATATTAAACACATTATATTAAGAAGCAAATGGGTTGTAGTTTTACAGGAATAATATACCACTGTAAAGTAGGTATAAAGTTTTTTGTCCTTCTTTTACAAGTTTTCATCTGTGCAGCCATACTGGACCTTTGTTTTTGTATTCTGAGTTTAATACAATACATAACATGTTTTCAACAGGCCTGGACAGCAGGCAGGCTGATCTAGCATCCGCACTGCCTGGTTACGCAGTCATGCTTTTGTAACATATGCTAAATGTGGCTTGGTGTTTTCGTGTTGAAATAAGCTTGGGTTGCCCCTCAAAAAGACAGCGTCAAAGTATCACATAGGCTGCTCCAAAATGCGTTCAGTGTGTTGCTTCAGGTACTTTCAGAGACGTCCAAGTTGCCCACTAATGCGCCCCACACCGTGACAGACTCTGGCTTTTAAACTTTACACTGGTAACAATCTAAACAGTCCTTTTGTTCTCTGGTCCAGAGAACATGTTGACCAGTATTTACATAAATGATCTGAAAGGTCTACTCATCAGACCACAAAAACAATTTTCATTGCACATCAGTCCCTTTCAGATGAGCTGGAGTCCAAAGACGTCAGCAGTGTTTTGGGAGGTGTACAGTCTTAACTTGCATTTGAGGACACAGTGATGAATAGTGTTTAGAGACAACAGTTGTTCAAGATGTTGTGTAAACATTGAGCTAATATTCTAATCTCCTGTCCCAACTTTTTTGAAACAAGGTCTCAATTTCAGGATGAGTGTAGATTTATAACACATAATGACCTTGTTAAAGTGGGACATCACATATCTGAGCTTTGTTCAAATACAGGTCAAAGTAGACCTGTTTATATATCACTGCTTTCTGTTGTTATCTACCTTTTACCTACTGTCCCAGCTGTTTTGGAACTGGGTTTGTAACCTCAAACAAATTCAATGATGTTGAGGTCTGGACTCTGGGGTGGTCAGACCACTGTTTTGAGAATTCCAGCAGCTTCCAGGATTCCGTCTTTTTTGTTCATTGTCTATATTCTCAGAGCCTGATCTTCTTCTTTCCAAGCCAGTGTTGCTCTAAAAAAGGAAATCACCAAGTACTGTTTATCTGATGGCGAGTAATGGTTTTGGTGGTCTACCAGTTTGCATAATTATTTGAACTCCAGATACGGAAACATATTTTAAGCTGTCACCCCCCTTCCTTACGCAAATGCGTTATCTTACATCTCATCAAATATCTCCTGAGAACCAATAACTTACATGTAATGGATGTTTTGACTGGAAATGAAAGAAATGGATGGTCTTTTGCACAGTACTGTACATTCAGTGCACTGCTTTTTACAATACCAATAAGCTTGATGGGTTAACTCTTTCATGAATTGTGTGTGAGTTGTGTTCTGCTGTGCTCCTGCTGTGTATTTGTGTGTTTTTGCCTTTGTTGTGTTTTTCTGTTTTTACCTATTGTCTCCTTCCTTTGAACTCTCAGCACAGGTTGGAAGGCCACTTAGCTGAATATAACCGGACTAGTTCTGCGGCCATTCATTTTCCATTTAAGCTGCGTTAGGATGACCGTGGCGACAGGCAGGTGCATAGAAGAAAAACTCTTTCATGCATCTGGCTTTAACTTCCTCCCACAGCTTCCGTTAGAAAATAAAAGGAAGCCATTTCCACGTACTTCTCCAAATAAGTGCTCAATTATATCCTCTCAGAAAGCCCCCAAAACTCAGAAAACATGTTATATACAGAAAACAATGGCAATACAGATGAGTATAATAACATCAATCAGTAACGCTGTCATCCATCCGTTATTGCACCATTTTCTGAATGAATAGCTTTTCCTGAGAGCTGGGAATATAATTATTGTTTTGCTGTTCATTGTGTGCTCTTTGTGCCCAGTTTCTTTGCAAGACATCCACAACAACACCTGCAAAGTCCTAAAGTGAACAAGAGCAGTTGCTGCATGCAATGTGCAGGACCACCGCTCTCCCTCTCACATACACACATACACGCACTTGTGCACGCGTCCCTTTAAACCGAGGCCCATGTGTTCAGAAATTCCTCAGCAGCAACAGTTACAAACACACACTCTCACATTCGAACTGTGCAGCACTTCAGGGTCACAGAATGCTTTGCTTGTGCAAACATGGCTAATTAACTGTACAGAAAAGAAAGAGAGTAATAATAAACGAGTAAGAGATGACCCGTCTTCTGTAACTGACAGTAACCCTGGAGCTCGCTCAGTAATAATAGCCACATCATACTAATGGAATAACAAAACTTTCTAATGGGCCGAACACTGTACCATGTTGGTATTGTTATTGACTTTTGCAGACCAGGCCGATCATATCCTACAACTTACTGCACATTATGTAACACATAGTTCATAGCCTCATTCACTAGCTTCTCTCTTTATACTGCACTACACCACACATAATTTCATTACTCCTATTTCATCACTTCGGGCACACACTGGCGGTTCTAAATTATTTTTTTTTTTACCAGGGGTGGCCCAGGAGTGGCAGGGAGATTCAGCAGGCAGTGTGTAGATATGACTACTTGGGCTAAGGCAATAACATGGCTGAAATTTAGCACTGGGGTGGCCAAACAAATTTAATAGGCGGGGGGTGTACTGGCAACCCCAACGACCCCTTTAGAACTGCGCATGCTGGCACAAAAAACACAATATTAGTTAACCACTGTTTACATATATGCTTGTCTCCTGTAATTAGATACATGTCACTAAGTCACTTACTTACTTTGACAACTTAAGTTAACTCTTGAAACTGTAGGCTCATTATACACTTATTAATATGAACCTTTATTGTTCAGTAAGTACTATGAATTATTCAACTTTTACCATAATCTAATATGTTAAATATATACATGTTAAACTAATATGTTAAATATATACATGTATTAGTGAAGAGTTAAAGTGTGGAGACATACTGACATCTGTGTCTATGAAGGCAGGTCCTAAAATTCAGTGGCTTCATATACTAAAGCTGCTGTACATCAAATGAGAGCAAAGAACAGAAAAACACTGCGTTTTTCACAAGGGATGAGAATTTAGAGAGAAAGAGAATTTCACATTAGTTCAGTGTGCATTGCACCATGCACTCCACATTGCAGTGTTCTGATGTGTGAAGTGACATCATCACATATACACACTTCCTGTTGCCTTAGCATGCTATTCTGATGCACTGGCCTCTAAACTGGCACACTGCACTGGCCTTTTTGCTAGGGTGCACTCTATGGGAGTTTACTGTTTAGTTTTAGTAGTGTCCATTCTGTCTGGTGGAGAATGGACGGCACTGTATAATGTTCCCACAGTGCACTGCAATATGCACAATGTATCCTAGTGGACACAAAAAAACAGTGTAATGTCTATTACAAATTCTGTTTCTGATTCTTAATATCTATAAATTCATTTTCACTGACACTAAACCTGGTCCTGATCTTAAACATAATCTTAACCGTAGCCCAAAATATACATCTAACCTTAATCCTAGTCCAAGACTGTTGAAAATCTGTTGAGTTTCACCAAATAGTTTAAGGACTTAAGGCCGTGTTCTGTATAGTTCTCCTGACTTTCCTATTGTAGGATTCGTGATTACATTTCTGGTCCATATAATGATGTTTTGCTTTCATCTTATTATCAATATCTGGTTAGGAAACTGAAGTGTCATTAATTACAGTTCCTGGCACAATAGGAGAGTATGTACTCATTCTTTAACTTATCTGATTATTATTTTATGTCCCATTAAATGTCACTGAAATGCCAAAGTTATCAGTTTGCAGTGAAAATGAAACTATGTCAGGAACAGGAAAGTTACGAGTTTTAACTTTGGTACTAATGAGGAGAACCTGGCCTCCTAAAGACTCCTTAAGAAAGTCCAGCTGATATGCATTCCAAAGAATTCAACCAGATGATGAACTGGCTGTTAATCATCGGTTGCTGCTAACAGACTCTCTTTAACTTAACTGGTTTACGTGTTCTGTTTCCTGTTACTGAATATATTCTGCCCTCACCAGAATAGACTGACAGCTTACAGGCCAAAGCTGCCCATGAGAACCCAGTAAACCAAATGATTCCTGTTACTGAATATATTCTACCCTCACTAAAATAGACTGATAATGTACAGGCCAAAGCTGCCCATGAGAACCCAATGAATCAAATGAGACAAAAATATTATACGAGGTCTTTTACTGTATTTATTGACCACGGCAAGACTATGTGAACCTTTGCTTTCACTATATGGTTTGACGTCTTTGTGCAGCAATAACTGCGACTAAACATTTCTGGTTGATCAGTCCTGCACATCAACTTAGAGGAAGATTAGCCCATTTTTCCATACAGAACAACTTCAACTCTCCTTCCGCAATGCTTTTATAGGATTAAGGTCAGGACTTTGACTTGGCCATCCCAAAACATTTTATTTATTCTTCTTTAACCATTCTGTGGGAGAATAACTTACGCTTAGGGCCTTTGTCTTGTTGCATGTCCCACATTCTCTTGAGACTCAGCTCATGAACAGATGTCCTGACATTGTCGTTTAGAATTTGCTGGTATAATTCAGAACTGAACAATGATGGCAAGCCATCCTGGTCCAGATCTAGGCCCAAACCATGATACTACCGCCACTATGTTACACAGATTGGATAAGGCTGGAATGCAGTATTTTCCTTTCTCCAGACAAAACCCTTTTCAGTTAAATCATAATGTTGTATACTGTGGTTCTGATCCATTCTCAAAATAGTTTCCAGTAGCCTTCTGGCTTCTCCACATGATCTTTAGCGAACTGCAGATGAGCAGCAATGTTCTTGTTGGAGAACAGCGGTTTTCTATTTGCAACCATGCTGCACACCGCTTTATTGTACAGTGTTCTACTGATGGTGCACTCATGAACATCAACATTAGCCACTATGAGGCCCTGAATGATCTTGAGTGTTAGTCATCCACTCCTGGGGAGGATAGCATGTGTCTTGAATGACCTCTATTTGTACATGATCTGTCTGACTGTGGGTGGCGGAGTCCACATCATTTAGAGATGATTTCTAACCTTTACCAGCCTGATGAGCTCTGACATCTGAGGTTTTCTGAGGTTATCGGTAATGTCCTCTGTTTATGCCATGATCATAACATGTGTTGTGATAACATGTGTTATGATCCCTGTTTCACGCACACCTGATTGTCATCCCATTGACTGGAAACACCTGGCTCTAATTTCACCTTCAAATTAACCATTAATCCTAGAGGTTCCATGATAACTCAAATATTTTGGACTCATGTTTTAATTGGGTTCTCTTTAAATACTTTAGGACTTAAAAATCTGATTATGTTTCAAGTCATATTTATGTAGATGCATAGAAAATTCTAAAGGGTTTACAAACTTTCAAGCACCAAACAGGCAACAAGTTTCCTGTTCTTTTCTAAGCACCAGACTGTCTGTAGTAATGGACAGTACACTACATATGCAGCAGATCGGGATTAGGTTGAAAAGCCCTGGTGCACCCCTTTAATGTGATCACCTCTGACCTCACTCTTTTGCATGCCTTGCGCAGCTGATCCAAAACTCCTTCAGACCAACAGCCCACCCAGCCCTCATGACGCACACACACTGCCCGCTCTATCCTCATGATACACACACGGCTGCCTTCCTTCCTCACCCCACACGCCTCCTGCTGATAACACCCAGCCACTCGCGCTGCCTTAAATGGCAGCTGGCCTGTTACTGTGGGTGAATCTTTTGTGACAAAGACTCTATTCAGTCTGTAGGGCCTGGCATAGTGGCACCTGTTGTGCTGAAGGCCTGTCAAAGTGGGCCTTGTGGTCCCTGTCTTGCTAACCACAAGCGCCACACAGCTATACTGAGTCAAGCGGAGAGTCCCAGGGTGGTGGACAGCAAGCAGACCAGTGACTACCAATCACATGCAGGAGGAAGTGTGACACAGAGATATAATCTGCTTGAAGACAGAAAGAAACTGCCACTGCCACTATCTTTACAATCTGAAGATAAAATCTCTGACTCTGTATCTGAGAAAGTGTAGCTAGAAAAGCAAAGTTAAAGACTGGCTTGAAAACGGCCTGCTAGAACCGTGATGGAATACAGTATATGTCTTGAAGTTCTAGGGTAGAAAGAGTTTGTCCCGCCTTTGCTGCAGTAACAGCCTCTACTCTTCTGAGAAGGCTTTACACTGGATGTTGAAGGCGCTCCATCACTCCGGAGACTGCAGCGGGAGAGCTTAATGCCCCTCTTACTGGCACTTGGCGTTGGGCATGGTGGCCTTAGGCTCCAACAGACTGTTCTGTTCTATCAGCAATACTTCAGTCAAAAATAGTACATATGTGTCAGCAACGACTGCACCTTAAAGCATGTTCACTAATAAGAGAGGGTGTCTGGATACTTTTGGACATTAAGGGATGGTTTCCCGGACATGGATAAAGCCTAGTCTTGGACTAAGTTGCAGTGCCCATGATGAATGAAACTTGGCCATTATTTTTAGTCTTTGGATTAGTCTCAATCTAGGTCTGGAAAACTGGCCATAATGTGTTTCAATGACAAGTTGTTAGAAAGGTAGATGAGTGCTGTCAGTTTAAACTGCCACTACAGAGTACTTAAGATAACTATAGAGTTGCTTGGAGTTAAAGGAGAGCAAAGGAATAGCTCAGTTACAGAATAGTTTACAGAATGAATTGATTTTAAATGAGACAGGATGAATAAAACAATAGCAGATAATTATAGACAAGTGCTATATGAAATATGGAATTATACAATTTGGGTAAACAGATGTTTAGTTTGACTTGAGCTTATAAATTAAAGAAGTGAATGGATGGGTTCTGTTGGGTGGATGAATAAAGGATAGAAGGGAGGAGTAGAAGGTAGAGGAGTACTATCAATATAGAGATAGCTTTAGGGCTCTTGTAGTAGGTCCTTTAGAGGAGAACTGGACAAATGTGTGATGCCTGTGTTTGACCATTGAAAGATTCTTCAATATTCTCTTAACTTTTTACTCCTTTTCAGTCACTGGGCTAAAAAAGTAAAACCTTGCCACTCTGTAAACAGGATCGGATCAACTCATCCTACCTGACTTTCGGGATCTGGGATCTTGTTGAAATTTCAGCCCTTTTCTTTGTTACAATGTGACATCATCTCGGAACTCAGTTCTTAATGACTTTGCACTTCCTCACACACTTCACAAAAACTCCTATAGGAGTGGAACCGCTTTAGCGGTTGACAAATCAGAACAGAGTCGGTGAGCTGACCAACTGGACCACACTGGGCTCATTGGGAGACAGGGCTCAAAGACACAGGAGCTCTAACAGAGAGCGTTTTAGACGCAGGGTGAATACATATTTACAGCATGAGAAAAAGAATGTGTTTTGGGGAAAACTGAGGCATGTAAATCTGTTCTAGTGAACTTCAAACATACAGTTGTTAACATTAAAATGAGCATGATAGGTCCACTTAAAAGGTTTATAAAATATATAAATCTAATCAACAGTAAAATTGCAAGAAATGCTTATAAAGAAGTGTGTTAGGTTTGTTAGGTGTGGCTTAAAAGCTGTAGAAAGAGCAGCACTTCAGTGTATCCGGTGTATCCCAGATAAAATACGTTTGAACAGTATTTCTGAAAAAGCTGTTTTAAGAACGCCTTTAAAAGAGCGTCTATGCGGCATATTTATATCATTGCTGCTTTGTATACTCAATTTTATGAGGGGACAGTTTATATGGTATGTGAGTGGTGCTGCTTTCAAGTGTGTATATATATACAGTACACACGTGTCTTCACTGTGCTGTGTGCTGAGTGTGTACATTTCTAAGTTCGGGAGTGTGTGTGTAAGAAAGGAGGTCAGATTCAGCTGTGATGGTGTTGGGATTCCTACACATGCCTGTTTGGGGAGATCAGGCCGAGACAGCTGGCCAAGGCTTTCTTTCAGCAGCTGTTTCTCTCTCTCTCTCTCTCTCTCTCTCTCTCTCCTTCTCTCTGACTCATGCAACTAAATAACAATGTTACAGTGTTGGTAGCCGAGAAGTAGCCTATGAGATCACACTTTGACACTGAGTGACTGTCTTTGTATCTTATCTTTCCCATATGTTAATTACGGGATGCCCTCAGCAGCTCCCACAAAAAAACTTGTTTTTACCATAAACACAACACAACCTTTCAACAGCAGCTGTTCATACAGAAGCTATTAAATTGTATGGTGTTTTGACCCTTTAGCCAAGGTTTCTCCCGTATCACAACTACCGCATGCCCTGCAGTATATTTCTGCACAATTATATCACAATTATTTATTTATTTATTTATTTATTTATTTGATTTTGATCAATTTGAGTTGGCTTTATTTTTGGATTCCTACAAACCCACATTTGTGACCTGGAACATCTGTGATTGGTCAGGAAGCTCACACCAGGGAAAGTTTAAGGTGCACCTTTGCATATACTCTTGTACTTCAATGGCAAATATTGCAGTAGCAAGTAACAAGCAACATGTTGTGCAGCCTTTACTTATTAATATCTCACTATTTTTTACCCAACATTATATAGACATAGTGCAGATAACAACTACAAATTCCCACTGTGTAAACCCCTATTACCAGAATTCTCTGGCTTGGTTATCCCTATCCCTATCTTACCTGACATATCATTGTTGATCCACTCAGAGTTATTGTCTTTTAGCTTCTGTTAGGTGTGTATGTCTACGTTATCAGTTTTATGTGCTACTGTGTTTCCTATCGCTGTATAAGAGAAGCTCCATACTGCCTTTATTATTGGATGCATTGCGATGGTTTCTGAGTGAGCTTACACGCAGTCTGAATTAAATTAGCAATGTAAATGCTTGTTATTAATATTTTTCCACCAGAGAAAATAGAAAACACTTATTATGATTTCCTAAAATGGCAATATGCAGCACAAACAAAATGATTTTTACATATTAAATATACATGACAATAACATTGAGAAATCGGAAGTGTAGAAAAATAAAACACAAACAGAAACAGATGCCTCTCTTGCCCATAAGTTTAAACGGCACTAGATGTTTACGGGAAAAGAGAGTCCTGTGGGAATCATACCTTCCTAGTTGACCTCTGACTTTCTGGTGGAAATGGCCTAAACACAAAAATGGGAGGTCAGCACCTCTCAGTAAACTAAACATTACGGGAAAGCCAGCAATAACACCCGCAATGCAAGAAATGACAACATCATATAAAAAGACTGTCTTTCATAAAATATATTAAATCCAATACTGATCCAGTACTGATGTGTATGTGAGAATAAACTCTGCAGTCATTTGTAAAACTTTGGGGCCCCAGTCAGAAGACATGTTTGTTCATTTTTGTTCAAGTGGAACTGAGTGAACACATCCTATACAGAGAAAACACATCTGCACATTTCAGCGCACAACCGCTGTGTGTCTGTGCACATGATAATTGGCAGGCTAAATATTTCATGTTTCATTTTTTCCCAATATGTTAAATTCATAATAGAACAAAATAACAGAAACTGAGCCGAACAGTGTCATATTTAAACTGTATGCTGTAGAAATTGTGTACCTATTTTCATTTAGAATATCAAGAAAGCATATCATTTGAGCAGATGTGAAATAATAAATAATATATCATTTAAAATGTAGTTTTATTTTCTTAAGGTTGTTTTAAGGTTTGGTTTCCGGTAAGAATGTTAGTGCTAGATCAAAGATACTTAATGCATTTTCATTTGTTCTAAAATAAGACAGGAAGCGTCTGTGTAAAACTGATATATTAGACTTTCCCACACCGTGTGTGTGTGTGTATGTGTTGGGCGGATGGTCTTGACCACACGGCATTGAAACTGCTCAGCTTTTTGACCTTCACAAACCTCATAAAAAAACCCTAATGCATGCTTCCATCAGTCAACAGTAACACCCTGCATACTGGTGGCAAAATGTGTTTTTGCTAAATTGGTAATATTATTAATGATCTAATTTCAGAAAACTTCGGATTGTTTTCCAGTATTCAGATCAGTTATGAATAAGAAAGTTCTTAACCCACATTTAACAACGATAGCTAGATAATGCAATGCATATTTTCATTTCTTGAGTAAGATTCTCAGACTACATTTGTATGATGCAAATGATTTACAAAGCCAGATCTGGATTTTCATCTTTGCAGGTGAGCAAGCAAGTCAACACTGAACATGTATTCACTCTATATGATTTACTGAGATCAAGAGTGCTGCAGTTGTGCTGTCTATTTTATCTCACTGGCATGTTTGTAGATAAGCATGATTGGTATAGTGTACTTCTGCCTGCCATGCTGCACCTGGGCAAGCACCCTGCAATATAAAGGTAAGAGTCTTTGGGCAAGATTCCTTCACCTTCCTCAAATTATTATTATTATTATTATTATTATTATTAATATTATTATTCATCCCTTCATTTCCCATTAGTACCTCAACACAACATTTCACAAACACAGAGCCAAACAGTGTCCTTCTTAATCTAATAACAGAAACTAGAGAAGGATAAAAACACCTATAATACATATTATGCTGATTTTTAGGGACCATAATTTTGTTTTTGAAGTCCACTAGAACAGATTCACATGCTTGAGTTTTTCCAAAACACTTTGTTTTCATCCTGCAAATCTGTATTCACTGTCTGTCCGAAACGCTCTCTTAGGGTTACATATACGAATCACCTCTGTTCTGTTTAGCCACAAACTTATTTTGTCTCATACATACACAGACATAGTAAGAATGTGGGGATAAACTGCTGTAGGCGGAATAGGTGGTCAAATATAAATGTATGGTTGTGACATCATGACCATAATGGCTTTAAAATGTGCCTTCTTCACCGTTTAGTTTCCATGTACGTATTGGGGGGTGAATGGAATGTTTGTGAAAGCAATGTTTACGTCGAAGTTTCATTTCAAGTTTTCCATGATTTAGGCCCTCATTGAAACACATTATAAGACACAGCTGTCAACATGTTCAGATGTCCCCTAAAAACAACACTACAAGCAGAGAAGACACTGAGATGGACATTAGTAGCCACTCCAGGCCCCAGTATGTCAGTGTTTCTGGCCCTTTTGGACTGCATTGGTATTTCCTGTCTCAAAAGTATGACAGATATGGTACATAAACGTTATGTTTCTCAGACACGGCTTCCTGGACTCCCTCCACATGGCCTAGTTTATCCAGGCAGAGGATGCTCCATCTCAACATGATTGAACGCTGTTTAGATCTCAATGCTGACCATCTCTTGGGCTTTAAATGCAGGCCAGACTGCGTTGAGAGGTGCAGCTGTTGATCTACACCAAGCGTGCAAAAGTGTGGAACTTTTGGAATGTTTTTAATAGTATGAAGGTATTTGGTTGCATATGCATGGATTAGTTCCTGTTGGATTTCAGATTTCAAATAATCAGTAGGACGCTACACAATACAGCACTGTGCAAACGTCAGAGATCCTCCAAGAAGACGTTACTCATTTTTCAGGAGATGCTTCCGAGGAGCTTACATACAAAATGCTCCACTCCAACAAGAAAGAGGAAAGTCAGATAAGTCTTAAGGGTTTCCAAAACTGGGGTTCAAAAAACGGGACCTTTAAGAACAATGCAAGACCTCGTAGACCACCAAACTGGTCACCGTCAGATAAACGGTACCTAAAGCTTCAAATTAAGCTTCATAAGCTTAACATTTTTCAACAGTCGTGTTTGACAATTTCACAAGTCAGTGTGGGCAGATGTGGCATAGAACAGACAGTGGAAGATGGTGAAACGTCCATCATGGGCATCAGTTAGCAAGGCCGAAGGGGATTTCTCTACGACAATTACTCCGGAGGAAGAGACGCTACAGCTGAGGAGCTTATCGGTTCTTTTCAGTGTGGTTTCACTCAGAAGCATACTTCCTAACACCCGCTTTTACTCAGCTGACCTCTTCCTGGTATCATGTCCCCCACAACAAAGTGACAAATTGTACCAGGCTGCACAGTTGCACGACTACTGGCAGGGTTTTGGTGAGAAAGCAAAACAGCATCAGTTCAGCAGATTCATATTATGTAAAAAAGACAAAATGCAATGCAATAAAAGACTTTGAAATGCTATACAGCCATTGCTACATTGAACCTTCTATAGAATGCTGGCAGGGAGAGTTGATAAATACCTGGTTCAAGATAATTTTTACACTCTGCTCATATAAATTGAATTAAAATATTTTTTTCTGCATCACTTATCACACTAGTAACTTTAGAAACAAGCTGACAAAGGCTAGGCTGGTAAGGCTGCCTTTCTCGGTGTGTGAACCTCTATTCAAATTTTTGTGACAGTGCATCGAATGTGAGGTGGTCTTATCACAGCCCTACTGAAGTCACCATTATGCTGTTCCTTTAGCTCCCTCCATACCCACTGAAGTAACACAGAGTGTTGTTTCTGCTGGTAGTCTGTAGTGGAGGTACTAGAGTGGAGGATGGCTAGAAAACAATAAAATGTGGTGCTGTTCAGGGACTGTCAGGAAGCAAATACATCACTTCCGTCTTCCAAAGGATCCACACAGCCCTGAGGATTTCAGTCTGAGCTCAACAGTTTGTTCTGCACATCATAGCCAGGGCAGTTTTTTGAACAAGGCACAATACAGAGCACTATGATCTGGTTTATCATTGAAGTCCATCACGTTTGAAGTCTCTTTTGCACAGCGCTGATGCTGCAGTAGCACTAATACGGCAGACTACTCTGGACAGTGCTGCTGATAAGCCAAAAAATAAAAAAACTGAGTAAAACTGCAGCAAAGTGGAAACTTTCAGTTTCTAAGACATATGAGAGCGAGAGCGCTACAGTTGTGCAGGAACATGCGGTGATGAAAATTTTCTGATGAAAATTTAAAACCATGTTCACCATATTGTCATGCTCACCTAGTATTCTAATTCTAATGTTATGTTAACGTACATGATGGGACTTAAGTTTCTGAATTACTGATAAAAGTACATACATTATGATGGAGCTTATTTTGTCCACTCATATGACTACAACAAAATGTGCTACATGTTGCAAGGAAAACAACTCTCTTTGACCAAATAAGATGTGGCTATTGCGATTAATTATTTTGATCAATTGACTGTCATGTTTTTAAGTGGTATGCTACTCCTGGTCAAATTGCATATTTGAAGGAACAAACCGGGGGGTGCCAAAACTTTTGCATATAACTGTATACTATTTATTTTTCACTCAGAGCTCATTAGAACAAGTGGAGACAAACTTAAAACTGCTGATACAGAATGTAAATCAAATTCAAAGGTAATTCACTATATAACAAATATAACATATTTCAAAAATATCATCTAATTAATTATGGAACAATAAAGTTACATCTAAATAACACAACAGGCCTGCTAGGGTTAACCAGTAATGTCCGTTATGCTGTCCTGTTCTTTATTTTATTGTTTTTTAAAACTGTAAGTGTCTTTGGGCTACTGGGAAGTATTATGCAAACGTAATTTACTAACATTATTATTGAAATGTAAATGATGCATTATTGCTGCAGTTTAGAGGAATGAAAGTCCACAGCCTGATACAAATACTATCAGAAATAAGAAGAGAGATGACCAACAGCTCACAGAGTGAAGTAAGTCTGGCCCAATGTGTCGAAACGCAGGGTTAGTGATGACGGATAAGCGAGTTTGTGGCTACACGCAGTCTCACGCATTTCTGTACCTTTCTTCACAGTTTGTCAAGGTTGAGATTAAGCCTGAGTATGAACACTCTTTACTTTTATCTTTGGTGATATCTTTAACTGGTAGCGAGAGTGTTCAGTGAGATGCTTGCTACCAATTCAGAACCGTCTTTGTTCTAAGATGCTGAACAGCGGTCATACATTTCACCAGTAGAAGTCGAGAGATATAACTGTTCTATTCAAATGTGCTTACATATGTAACGGCCTAGTGAGCAATGAATTACATTAGCATTCAAATTAGACAAACTCGAATTACCACATTCTTCTGCTTAGATGTCCAGAAATGACACAAGTGTGTAAATGATGGTTTATCTTTCTGCATAATGAGCATGTAATAACCTCAAATTCAAATCACATTAATAAAAATATAAAATATATAAAATACAGTCATATGTAACACTTTTACAGGGTCAAATTACCTGTAAAAACTTACCTGTAGAAGATATGGTCATGGGGAATGTGATACTGTTCATATTTGACATCTACACCGATTGTTTAAAACCATTCACTATGGTAATAACAGTGGTTTTGCTAGTAAAAACACCATATATCATTAGAATGGATGGAAAAAATATAAGTCTAGAAAGAAGAAGGAGGAATTTCTAATTTTATGAAAAGTTGTTTCTTGTGATCTAGTACAAAGGATTAAATTTGTTTCCAGATTTCTCATGGACAACCCAGCAATCACACGTTCTTATTCATTTCAGTTCAGTTCATGCTTAAAAAGCACTGATTAGCTAAAACTGGAATGGCTTGACAACTAATACCGGGCTGTCTGGAGGACAGGCTTGTAAATGGTTCAATGCACACACTGACATATGAACATGAACACACTGATATAAAATCACTACTGGTGGTCTTAAAGCAACTTTATGTAATGATTCCCTCATAATAGGGAGATCTGTCATTGCCACTCTGGGCCCGGAACACCTGCTATAGTGCTATGTAACTGGGCACCAGAACAGAAAAGATAAGTGCATAACACTTTATGGCGCCATGTAACACACCAACAACTATGCGTCTATAGCGAGCTATAAGAAGAAGCTAGCTTGGCATTCCCAGCATGAACATCATGGCAGAAGCTGCATAGAGACAGAAGATGTTGTAGAACAAAGCGAAGAAGAGAAAATACAGAGAGTGACCGAGAAAGAAACCGGAGAAGAGCAAATTTTACACTGGCTTTAGCTCATTGGCGAAAGCTACAAGAGATGAAAGAATGTAAGACAGAATCACGACACAAAACCGTGTAAATTACACAGCAGAGTTTTCATCTCTGCCAATGTTATTTATGAAAGTTTGAGACGTAAGCTATCAATGTCATTCCTGTCTCACAGAGTTATGTAGCTGTTTCGGATGCCAAAACTCACGTAACCTCAGTCTTTGTTTGGTCATTCTTTGTGAATCTTACCCTAAAAAAGTCAAGAAAGTTTCATTTTGTTGTTTTCATTATCATATTAGAGCTTTTTCCTGGGCAAATAAACTGTAACTGTCCTGATACATCGTTTTCTTAGTTCTCATTGTCTCAGAGTTCAACTAACGTAAGCTGGCCAAGAGCTGTGAGATCAGCACGCCTCTGTGAACTAAACATTAGTGTAATCATCCAGTAATTCACTCATGACCAGAATACCAAACACCCCCATATGAAATGTGGTATGTTGGAAAATGTTGTTAAAAAAAAAGATTTAATTTTAATACTTAGAAGCGGATTTCCTGGGTCCTGATGCCTTCTGCTTTTACTCTGCAGCCCTCGCCACAGCGCTAACCTCTTCCTGGAGCCCTGTTTCACTTATAGACGGTCTCTGGGTGCTAACAGGCATGCATGTTTAAAACGTTCGAACATAGGAAGATGCAACATGGTATGTTTAAAATAGTATGTTCCTTTTAACTGCACAAAGTTACATTCAAGAATCTTTACTGTAACCTGTAACTTAATGTGGTCAGGTATGTGGCACCTGTTCTTGCCACCTTTCCAATAAGTCCAATTTTTAGCCCTGCTAGAACTGCCCTTGCCAACTGCCCTTGCCAACTATAAGTGCTGTCATTGTAAAGTCATAAAGCGGTAGGCCACACAAGCACAAAGAACAGGGCCACCGAGTGTTGAAGCTGTCCTCCTTGTCAACATTCACTGTAAAGTTTCTAAGTGTTTCTGGAAAAAAGGCCATTACTGGGAATGTCATGGATAATTCTGCATTCAGATGTTTTGCATTGTTTTGCAACAGTATCCTGCACCTCATATCTGTGCGCGGCCGATGGCAGTATGAAGCTACGCAAGCGTTAATATGGTGACAGTGTTACTGCTGAAAATGATCATCAGAGAAGAGATTTGAAAATGACAGGTGGACACTCTTTTATCAGTTTTGTATAATCCTGGGTTCATCTGAAGTTCAGCAATGAGATGTTTGCTGTTCAAAGTGCCCAACAGAAATTAACCACTGCGTTGCTGGTGACAGAATTGTCCTTTGCAGCTCCACTGAAAACAGTGGAATATCCGGTTCGCCATCATACGCACCATCGTTCATCTACCCAAACATGTAAATGCGGTATAAGATCATCACATGCGTCGCCTGGACTGTGGAGCAGTACACATGCATACTCCGGTGTATAACACATAGTTGTGATTTGGATTCCAGGAAACACTCTGAGTCAGTGTAGAAGGTGACAGAATGTCGGATAGTGAAGAGGAAGTTGGAGATGTTGCACTTATTACAGCCTAGTGAGATACGTCACCATTTCTCAGTCATTCATTACTCCATGGGAACATTCACATTACAAGCTTTATTACTTAATTGAGCTACGCTTTCCCACAAAGCTTTCATTCATTCCTTTTTTCTGCCTCTTCAACGTAAAAATGCGAAAGGTACTCTCCGCAATGGTTTGTCCGTTATGGCTTCTGGGTACATGACGGTTGCAGCCTCTGTTGGAAGACGACCTGCTCCTATTTGTATTTCAGGCCCTCAGTCTAAGTTAACGAAAACACAACAACAATAGATCCTCCTTTTGGGCTTCTACAGCTATTTTCCAGCATTGTACTCACTCTGGTGCTGCATAATAGAGGCAATTTGATCTGTCCTGTCAATGCGGATGTTCTGTTAATCTAGACAGCTCATATCATAATGCCCATAAAATACGATTTATCAAGCTGCCCCACCGTGGAGACAATCTCTTGCCGTTTTAATAGAAACCCCCTGCTTGATACAACAACATTTCTCAGTCATTCATTACTCTATGGGAACATTCACATTACAAGCTTCATTGCTTAATTGACTTACACTTATGCTGCAGTTTCTGATTTGACTGAACAATGTTTTCACCAACATTCTGAAAAGCTTGACATACCTGGAAAACTGTTACTAACTGAACTCTTTGGTGGGGACAGTATGAGTTGCTTAATGTTTCTAATGTCAAATGTAGTTATAACTGGTAATAAGTTCAATTAGGGTTTAGAATATGAACTTTACAACTTTTCCACCAACCTCAGCTTCTTTTTCATGTCGAGCCTCACACCAGCCATGCTATATTTGCACTGTGTGACTCAGACATGGTTGGTTTAAAAAATGACAAACCACACTGGTGGGTGTAGAGCTGGGGTTGGGTAATTAGGTCATTGTCACATTGTCGTAGCATAAATGATTCATAGCCTTTTTTACGTTGTGCGTGTGGTCGTGATGCTTTGGTGCTGGAGTATTTCAAGGACATGGCCTCATGTCCAAGCATCCTTAAAGGTAAATGTTTAGTGCTATCCATGGTGCTGCTCTCGGAAATGCAATAAATTCATTTCGGTTCCATGTTTGGAAAAGTTGAAGGAATTCATGTGATGTGATGTTTTACACTTTCTATAAACATCCTGAGCATATGCTGATCGCGTGATCATCCAAAACTAGGAGTTCAGACTAGTGCCAGAGCATTGTTTCCTACAATTTATATGGCTATAAGAACACCCGGACAGAATCTACATTGTTATATTGTTTTTGCTTGCAATGTACCAAGTACTACTGACATCCTTTTATGCATGATGTGTAGATTACAGATAGACTTGCATAAGGATTTGGACCATCAGTGGTTTGCCAGAAAGCCCTGCACTGTAGTTCCACCCATCTGGTGTACACCCCCAAATGATTTGCTCAGAAACATCAAGAAAATACTAACAGGAAAAAAAGGCATTGTAAAAGCACCATTCCGTCAACCAATATCTAAATAACTGAAATAATTATCAACTTATTTATGGTTTGTGCATTGTAGGGATTTAATAATAATGGGCTTTTAATTTGTTTCCATATAGACTGACAAAACTAATATTTTTTTTCTCCATAAGCCTACCAAAATTTTTTTTTTTTCAAAAGGTCTTCATGGTAATGCTGTAGTGATGCTCATGGTGACTGATAGTTTGATATAGCAGCAGCCATTCCTGCTCACAGATCATGCTCACACATTTAAAGAAGCAGTTTATAATCACTTGTGATGTGTGTAAGCACTAGTAGAGGTGTAAGTTGTGTATGTACTTGTGTTGTGTTGCACTTATATTGCACTTATAATGACTTTTTCTTTTCTTTTCTATAGGTATGAGCACTGGGCTGGGGTTGCCAGGTAGTGCTCTTTTTGCTCTATATATGTATGTATTGATCTATCTAGGTATCGGCACTGGCCCCCTGTTCGGGCAGTGTCTGAGCTCAGGGTGAGTTTTAGGCTCTGAACTTCCTGTACTAGCTGGAATATTATCCAACGGAACACTAAGCACGGTTGTAAGTCGCTCTGGATAAGAGTGTCTGCTAAATGCTGTAAATGTAAATGTAAATGTAAATGTGATGAGGTTGCACATTGCAATCTATTGAACCCTAGAAACTGGCAAACCAGTGCTATCCCAGCTAGCAGTGAACGTTCCCAGAATGTGGCTAACGTTACCTACACGTTCTAATAAAGTTTTAATGAAAATGTTTTAATCTAATGTTCAAAGAACATTTTAAAGATGTTTATCATTTCAGATAATGTTCCTATAATGTTCAATATTAACCAAGACACAACGTTGCAACTATTCATTCTCAGAGCAACATTTGGAAAATGTTTTACGGATTTTACTGAGACCAAATTCAAGCTGCCTCTTCAACGTAAAAATGTGAACGCCACTTTTCACAGCCAGTGTGGTTTGTCCATTCTGGGTTCTGGGTAGAAACATGGTGCTGGCAGTTTCTGTTAAAAGATGACCCGCTCCTATGTATATTTGAGGGGCTCATTCTAAGCTTATATTCCTTTTCTAATAATAGGTCCACCTTTGGGGCTTCTACAGCTATTTCCCAGCGTTGTAATGTTATGTTATTTCTGGTGCTGCACACTGGAGGCAATTTCATCTGTTATCGCATCCTTTAACAGAGTGTTTATTGAGACAGCTCATATCATCATAATGCCCATAAAGTATGATTTATCATCCTCCATACACCATGGAGACAATTCCTTGGCATTTCATTAGAAACTCCTTGTTTGTACCTCAACCGTGCAGGGGGGACAGTTATACTGTAGACGGTCTGTTAATGCACAATTTGCATTAGCCATCTGCTGACCTGCTATCAGTGATCAGTTTCTGATCACAGCGTCGCTCATAGCTGGCGGATTTTAGCTGGCAGATCACTCTCAGTGGCACTGATGTGTGTAAAAACCCTTGCCAACACTGGTGATACACTCGCACCAGAAACTGACCAATGAAAAATAGAGTTGAGGGGGACAACAATCTGTAGCTGTACACAGTGTATGTGGAGCTTAACGTTTGGACCACATTCACACACTGACTGGCATTTTTTCAAGTGGTCTTAACTGCAAGTTTGGCTTAATCCACAAACCTGGTCAGGTAAAGAAGATGAAGTAATCTGATGTCATACTGCAAAAGTAAACACAGATTAGTGCCTGTCTTATTTTTCTTCTTGCTTCAGCAGCAGCTGTTCGCAATGAAACTTTCCTCAGATTCCTCACAGTTTCCTGCTATGTTCAGCCTGGCCAGGCAGAGGCTTGGGCCAGCTGTGGCCAACACTCCAGCAGGCTGGACACACAGGCAGAGACACAGACACAGAGATGGAGACACACATCTGCAGGCACACACTTCCATACAGGAACCTGCTCAGACACAAATCATCTGCCTGGCTGCTTCAAACTCCAAACAGACAAGTCAAAAACCAAAGGGCTGTATCACTAATTAGGGGCAATATTTAAGGCCTAATGTCATTTCACCATCTATTTTATTAGAAACCCCAACCTTCTACTTCCATTCACTGGCCACTTTATTAGAAACACCTATTTTCTACTTCTACTCTCTGTCCACTTTATTAGAAACACCTATTTTCTACTTCTACTCCCTGGCCACTTTATTACATACCCCTACCTTGTATTTCAACTCCCTGGCCACTTTATTACATACCCCTACCTTGTATTTCAACTCACTGGCCACTTTATTAGATACCCCTATCTTCTACTTCCACTCAGTGGCCACTTTATTAGAAACCCCAACCTTTTGCTTTCACTCCCTGGCCACTTTATTAGAAACCCCAACCTTTTGCTTTCACTCACTGGCCACTTTATTAGACACCCCTATCTTCTACTTCCACTCACTGGCCACTTTATTAAACACCCCTATCTTCTACTTCCACTCACTGGCCACTTTATTAGAAACACCTGTCTTCTACTTCCATTCACTGGCCACTTTATTAGAAACCCCAACCTTTTGCTTTCACTCACTGGCCACTTTATTAGAACCCCCTGTCTTCCCCTTCTACTCACTGGCCACTTTATTCATCCAATTATTTGGCGCCTGACTCTACACTAAATAGGATTTTAGTAACAGACTGTAGCTCAATGTGTTGCACAGTTAATCTCTTTATGTCATTTGTCCATTTCTGACCACACGACGGCTTTTGACCAAATATTATTTGAGTGGTGGTTCAGCACAGCCGTGACACAGTCATAGTAATGTGCGTGTTGCTGGAGTTTTAGACAAGTCAGTGTCCCTGTTGGGTAGATAGTGGTCCACCAAATGAAAACATCCACCCAGGAGCAGCTCTGTGGTCAGAAACTGGTCATTGACAAAGGGCTAAAGGATGGTTAAAAACAAATTATGGAGAACAGTTGGGCGACAGTCTCTGAGTGGAAGGGTGTTCTAATAATGTGGCCAGGAAGTGCCCTTGTGGTGGCAATAAGATGGATTTGGCCTTTGAAGATGCACACAATTTCACGTATTCATGTCATTCATATATTAATGGGCCCATACAGGGAAAAACAAGTGTCCTGCTTTTCATAGTGAAGTAGTATTGGGCTTTGATGGGCTTCACAATGTAGCATTTACTGCTCATATATTAAGGCGGAGCTGCAAAAAACTCCTGCTTTTGGGTTTGTCATGGTTATGATATCACAGGCATCTTAAAACAGCTTGTTTAGTTCTGAGGAAGTAAAGAAATAGTCAGTAAAAGTGAATTATGATTGTTTTTGCTTCATAAACACAATCAAAATGTTCTAAGCAGACTTCAGAGAAGTAAAGAAGATACAAAAAGAGTGCCATAATAGCCCTTTAATGCGTTCAGGATTCACTCTTTCTCTTGAAGAGACCCGGCTTGCTCCTGTTAACACTCGCACTTCTGCATTCATCAGTTTAGCAATGGATGCAACAAAAATGACACAGTGGTCACTTCTGCTTGCATCTCAGAATAGCCTTGGAGTTGTATTCAGCTGATATCTGTCTAACGAAGCAGCTTCAGGTGATGCAGTCCAGCAGCACTTCACCCAAAGTGTTTCGCCTGTGTGCTGGTTTATGCCTTTTCTGGTTTCTGCTTTATTTCACAGACTCCAAAGGAAAGCAACGACTTAACGACACCAATAAAGCCCCATACTCTCACTCTCTCTCTCTCTCTCTCTCTCTCTCTCTCTCTTTATCTCTCTCTCTCAGTGTCACATTACACAGCACACACTGCAACTCTAAACAGGGCTCTAGGGGGTAGGGAGGGGTTGAAAGGAGGTCATGGGGTGCATGAAAAAATAGGAGAGTGAGCTGACACCAACATTCAGAGTGATATCCCAGCAGCTGGAGGTCCGCAGGCCAAAAGGAAAAAAAAGTGACCCTCATAAAGACAAGCAGCCCAAGTCAAAACAGAAGCAAGACTTTCTTAAGTACCGCAATAAACTTCAGGCTTCATCTGAAGACAGACAGATGGACAGATGGACAGATGTAGTTTACTGACCCCTGAGGTGAAGTTTGGGTAGCTATATGCACTGGACATTACACCCACTTAATAAATACATGTATATCAGAAAGCTGTGTCTGCATGAATATAACTGATAATATCATCATGTGCAAGAGTGAAAGGATATAGGAAAGGAAAGGTGCTTACCTCCATCTCCATCTTTGATAAACAGAGTGAAACAAAATCCAGTTAAAGGTCCATTTAGAGCCCAGGATACACTCAGTGTCCCACTGTGGATGGAAACCTCCAAAATGAGCGCTGTTCTCTTTCCCTCTGCTTTTACACCTCTGCTTCCACTTTTCACTCACCAACTTATTACAACAAACCCCTCTGTCTTGTGTTTCCTTCTCTCTGTCTCTCTTTCTCTCTTTCACACACACACTGTCTGAGACTCACACTTTACAATGAGCAGACCCTGGCTGTCTTTCGTCTCGGCCAGTCACAGTTCTTCACCCGCGGCTGTCCCCGCCCCGTCTGTCTACGTCACCGCCCCGCCTTCACTCATTCTTCTGAAAAACGTATATGTGAATCATGCTGTCAACAAAAAGTGGAAGTCACATTGATTTTCTGGTGTTAAACTCCTTCCAGTGATTTTCTGAACCTGTGTATATATTATGCATGCCTTCTAATTGCTCATTAAAATACATTTTCTCTGGCTGTTTTAAACCAAAAACAAACAAACAAACAAACGAACAAGTATCTGCAAAATGGTAATTTTACTGTGACTGAATATCTCTTTCTAAATAAATCTACTTACATGTACTACCAGGTTCTTCCTTGTACAGCAGATACAGATTTGTCCAGGTTTTAGACAGTATCATAGAAGTGCAGTAATCAGTAACGTAGTCCCATTACAGTTTAAGTAATTAGACATGTGTAATGGATTACTTGTTTGAGTTCTTACTCCAACACTGCTAATGTTACGTGGGCTCATCTTTCTGCAACAGCAGTCAAATTCCATTGCGCACAATCAGGGGCGGGTAGTTACTAATTACTACTAATTTACTGAGGTACATGTATTTAAGTACAATACTGATGGATTTAGAACCTCCTGAGCATCATCAAATTATAATGCTTTGTAAATATACTTCCAAAAAACCATCTGTGTCACCTTTAAGTAAAACTAGAATGCAATGATGTGCAAATCATTTAAACCCTACATTTAATTCAAAATAGTACAAAGACAACGAATCGAATGTTAAAATTGAGAAATGTATTTTTTTGTGTGTGCGCCAGCAACATGTTTCAAAAAAGCTGGGGCAGGTTCATGTTTACCACCGTGTTCATGACCTCATATTTTAACTACACCCTGTAAAGAATGGAGGAGGTCGCTTGCTGTAGGTTTGAAAATGAAAAGTTTTTCTTGCTTGGTATCTGATTTAAGCTGCCCGACAGTTCGGGGTCTCATTCGATTGTGATTTGTGGTTATATTTCTTATAATGTGCAAAATGTTTTCAATGACCTGTCTGGACTGCTGGCAGAGCAGTTTAGCAGTTTAGCACCTGGATTCTTTTATTATGGAGCCATGCTGTTGTAATACATGCAGAATGTGGTTTGACATTGTCTTGCTGAAACAAGCTAGACCCTCCCTGGAAAAGACACTGTCTGGATGTTGCTCCAACATGTGTATACATCGTTCAGCATTAATGGTGGCTTCACAGATGTGCAGTTAACCCATGCTATGTGCAGTAATGCCCCCCAGACCATCATGGATTCTGGCTTTTGAACTGTGTACCAATAAGCTAGACGGTCCCTCTCCTCTTTAGCCTGGAGGATGCACCGTCCATGATTTCCAAAAGGAATTTTGAACTTTAATTTGCCGGGACAAAGGAAACTTTTCCACTTCACCACAGTCCATCTTAAATGAGTTCGGGTCCAGAGAAGGTGGTGGTGTTTTTGAATGCTGTTTATATCTGGCCTATTATTTGCATTGTAGAGTTTTAACTTGCATTTGTGGATGCAGTGATGAACTGTGCTCCCAGATCATGGTTTTGTTAATGAGCCTATGTAGTGATTTCCACTACAGAATTGTGTCTGTTTTTTATTGCAGTGTCACTTGAGGGCCCAAAAATTCATAGTCATCCTATATGGGTTTTGGTCTTGTCCCTTGTGCAAAGAGCTTTCTCTGGATTCCTTAAGAATAATAATGCTGTTATGGACTGTAGATGATGAAATCACCAAGTTCTTTGCAATGTTACGCTGAGAAACTTTGATCTCGAATTGTAGCACTATTTGCCTGTGTCTTTCACAGAGTGGTGACCCTTCCCCATCTTTACTTCTGAAAGACTCGGCCTCTCTGAGATGCTCTTTTTATACCCAATTATGTTACTAACCTGTTGCCAAATCACCTAATTCCTTTCAAGATGCTCCACCAGGTGTTTCTTTTTTTTTGTGTTTCTAATTTTTATCTGTACCAGCTTTATAAAAACATGTTGCTGGCATCAAATTCAAATGGGCATGTATTGGTCAAGTTCTAAGGGTTAAGATTTGATATGTTGGCTTTGTACTTTTCAATTAAACATAGGGTTTAAATGATTTAAAGATGGTTGTACTACTATTCAAAGACATTAGTCAGTAAAGGAATCTACGTCTTACTCAGTTACAATTTAGCTGTTCAGTTACTAGTTTCAGTTGCTATTTCCTTTTTTGTGTTTAATTTTATCATGTTTTATTGGTGACAACAATTGTTCTGCTGTTTGGTTTTGAATTTGGTCACACCTCTAATTCTGGAGGTTAGCTTATTATTTTAGACCATAAGAACCTGAAAAATGGGAGAATAAAGCCTGAAAAGTTTATGCTTGATAGAATTTCATCTGCAGTCACTCAGTGCTTAAGTTGGTTTTGGAAAGATACTTTAAGTATTCTGGGAAGGTACTTTTAAATTATTTTTTCTCAGGTATCAGTGCATTTCTTTAGGCTGTTCTACCCGCCCATAGTGCATTATAGCAACTCCATGTTTGCTGGGGTATATAGTTTGTACCGGATCTGCTGGCGTTCATTGAGGGATTATAAGACTGCATTGAAGGTTTTCAGACGGCCCTACAGAACGGTGCACTATGTAGTGAATAGTTTCATAGTTTAAGACACAGCCATTGTTTTTCTCATCCACTTTTGTCCTCGCCCCTCCTGCGTCTGAGCTGATTTATTGTTAAAGGCTTATTTTAAAGGACTGGATTCTCCAGCGTTTCGGCTTTGTTGTCTAGACGACACAAAGAAAAGTAGAAAAGAACGGGGGATGGGGAGTTACTGGTTTGGGGAATGTTTCTGAAGGACACTAAAGCAGATCCTGACACAGTTGTGTGCTGGTATTTACTGACAAAATCCAGCCAAAAAAAAAGCCCATCAATCTATCAGTGATGCTTCACATCTGCTCAAACGACACCAGAAGGAAATTCACTCGCTTCGCGCAGCAAATTGTGTCACTGTTTACTTTGTGTTTTAAGCTATTAATTATAATGCCTCTTCGCTGACTATCCACGTTACGTGTCAGTCATTTTTACATGAGTAATGTAATTTATATGGTGTGATGTCACCTACAAAATCCCCCATCAGAGATGCTTCAGACCTGTTACATGCAAACCTCATTCTGCACATCATTTTAACATCCTTTACAATTTCATGAATTAAACTGCACCAATAATTATGACCCTCCATGACTATCAAGTTCACTGTCCAATACCTGCTTTAAAATGAGGAACTTGGTGACCAGCCTGGACAGTTCAGTGTTTATTGACAAAAACTGGCTGAAAAATATTCACATCTGCTCGAATGACACCAGAAGGAATTTCACTCAAAGACCTGACCGCAAAAGCCACAGAAGCTGCACTAGTAGTGATAACACTTCACTGACAACGCACATTACATTCCTTCATTTTTATTAGACAGATTCAGTCACCTATGAAAAGGTGTGGTTACCTGTACATGTGCATGACTCCTGGGAGGGACTCCTGAATGGGAGGTTATTGACAAACAGACACAAAGGTACTGACAAGTTCGGTTAATATGAACTGACCTGAAATGAACTGAACTTAGATGAATGATGTTAAGCTGAACTAAACAGAGCAGAGTTCAGTTCAGCTGTGATGAACAGAGTTAAGCGAAGATGAATCAACCTGACTCAAGTTGAGTTTAGCTGAGAAGAACGGCATTAAGTGAAGATGAATTAAACTGAATCGAGTTGAATTTAGATGAGATTTGAGTGAAGAGAGTTGAGTGAAGATAATTCAATCTGATTTGAGTTGAGTTTAGCTGTGATGAACAATGCTTAGCAAAGATGAATTGAACTGCACTGAGTTCAGCTGAGATGAATGGAGCTGAGTGAAGATGAACTGAACTGAATCAAGCTGAGTTTAGTGGCGTTGAACGGAAGTGGAGTCTAAATGAACTGGACTGTGTTGATTATAGCTGAGATGAACAGAATTGAGTCATTATGAATTGAACTGGACTGAGCTGAATGGAGTTAAAATGAGTTAAACAGAGTCAAGACAAATGAATAGAACTAAAAATGAACTGAGTTGACTGAGAACTGAGTTTCAATGAGTTGAATCGAGCTGAGTTGAACTTAGTTGAGGTGATGCAAAACTAGTAGAGTCAAGCCAATCAAAGGTTTTCTAAGAACAAAGTTTTTAAATTCCTAAGAAATTAAAAGGTTGGATTCACAGTTCTAATGATTTTCATAAGGAGCAGCATTTTCACTCAGGAGTTTCTACACTGTAAAGTTAACAGGCCAGCTGCGTGTTTGACATTAGCTGCAACAAGAAACTGACAGACAACTAATACAAGTACCCCCCAGGTAAAAGGCACGTACCTGATGTGAAAGCTGCTACAAAGAAGCCAACCACTTGCAGAACCACAGTATTCTGGTATTCACTGTGCTGAACCTGCCTGATCACAGTTCCAAGCAGTAAAAAACAATGGCCCACAATGCATACTGTGGCGTGCTGTTTGTAGACACCAAAGGCAAAACCACACATGCTGCTGTGATAGCTCAGACAGACGAATGATGTGAAAGTTTCATATCTCTTCTTCAATCACAAGACCACGCTGTATCACTGCTGCAAAGCACTGCTCGTAGGGGCTGATAACATTGCTTTGTAGAGAATCTTCAGCCTGCTAAACATGACTGACAGTGAGAAACCAGCCATGTCAGTGAGGTGCTTCACATGATGTTGCTTCTAATGAAAAATAGAACAAGGCTAATTGATCACATTGATCGGGTCTCAGATCCCAAAACATGAACACTCTTCTCACACACAAAAATGACTATATGCAGTAAAACGTCTTTCCTAATTAAAAAGGTTCTGAATAAATAGTTTAAGCATCATCAGGTACACTCACATGTGTATGTTAATATATAAATAGCATTAAATGTCAAATAGACATTTATGAATGTACATACAGTTACAGACCGTAGTTACCTGTTACTCTGCATATGCATGTTCCATGTCCCACCTTTACCCCTTCCATCAATAGTCAGGACCCCTACAGAGCAGGTATTATTTAGGTGGTGGATCATTCTTAGCACTGCAGGGATCAGACACAGCAGTGCTGCTGGAGTGTTTAGTCACTGTGTCCACTCACTGTCCACTCTATTAGACACACCTACCTTGCTGGTCCATCTTGTAGATGTAAAGTCAGAGACAACAGTGTCCAATCTACTGTGGTGGTCCTGTGATGGTTATGACCACTGATGAACAGAGTACAAAGGGTTTTTTTTAAAGTAGGCAGAGAAACAGATTCTGTAATTGCAGAACAACAAAACAGGCATAAATGTTAACTGGAGCAGATACAATGGACAGTGAGTGTAGATGCAAGGGACTGATAGTAAAGTGATCAGCTTGTGTCAAATGTTTTAAGCTTTATATTTCACTATTTTATTGTTATGCAAGATTAGAAACTAACAATATTTAATATCAAAAGTTTTCACTGCACAATAAATCACAATATTTATGTTTTTGCATACAAGCTGGAAGAGCTCTTGCTTTTAAGAATTACTGTAAACCATAAATCCAATAATTTGCATTAGACACTTCACACATGGTGGTTAAACACACCCTGTGTACTGCACTACAGTTAAACAGGACTTGCTATGCTCTTTTCGAAATCAAGAGAGGATAATAATTCATTTCATTCATCACGATAATGACAAATACTGCTCAGCCCTAGACAAGCTTTAACTTTAGTTCAGCTTTAATATATGCTTTATGAAATTCTTCCTACTTGCTACAGTTCTCTTTACACATTACAATGTACCAAAGACTGAAACAAAGCCAAGTTCTTTTATATTTATCGTTTATTTAAAAAAAGGCTCAATGCACCAAACATGAACTGAGAGAGCAACAATTTTCGCTAGTCACTCAAAGATAAACCTCCTCGGTCCTCTGTTCAAATGTGGATGGAAATAAAGCAGGAAAAAGTAATGATTCGTCTTTCCAGCCATTCAATACATAAACACTATTCGGGTCACGTTTGTGATCACTGGCCAAATTGACACTAAACAGGCCCCAACTCAACAACAGTGTAAGGAAGTTATGCAAAATCTTCATGGTGAAACGGCGCCCTCGAGTGGTGTAGGCTGGTCACAGCAGCCTGCCAAAACAGCAGGCCTTCTGAGATCACTTTACCAGTCCGATGGTAGTTTCTCACACTCACACACACACACACACCTCTCCCTCAGTCGGTGGTGGTACGGCGGTACCAGAATCGTGCTCTGAAGTCGTCACTGCAGGTCATGAAGCCAGGGTTAGTTGGAGAATGGACGATGCAGCGTACGATGTTGTTGTGTCCAAGGCTCAGCAGGTTTTTCCTCTCAGCCGTGCGAGAGTCCCAGCAGCACAGGCTGACCGTGCGCTCGTCTGGCAGAAGCACGTAATCTTCCGTGTGGTTAAACACACCCTGTGTCCGATGAGTCTGACGGCCACTCAGACCAGCACCTGGAATAAAACACCATGAAGATAAAACACTGTAGTGATTATAACCAGACCTGCTGCCAGCAGGACAATCAGCAAAAAACAGCCCCTATAGAATAAAGGCAGGAAGCACTACAGGCCCACAATACAATAATCACAATACGACACAGAACAATACTACTGCGGTACGTAAAGGCTTAATGCACTACACTATTTAACAGTTCATAAAAATGACAGAAAAGAATTTTGAGACCAATCTGACCATTAGTGTAAGAACGGGGTTCAACGTCACTATCTGGGACTCGTGTACCCATACAATTTAAAAACCTAAAATACTGGATCCTACCCCCACAACAAGCAAACAAACAGCAGCTGAATCTACTCATCTGCTGGACTCATCTCCATCTAGACTACTTACACATTTCACACAACTGTAAATATGTATTTTACAATAGAGGAGGAAAACGTGTACATAACCATAACAATCCAGGATCGTCCTAAAAGTGACCACAAATGGGAAAACTTTTGCATGTTGCAGCTCTCAGAACAGAACACAACTGGTTTGGTTAGCCCACACTGTGTGGTTGGTTAGCTGAGCTGTGAAACGGTGAGGTTTCTTATTCAAGTACAATAATGATGGGCAAAGAACAGCAAACAATGACAGACTCCCATAACGCGAAGCTCAGATACCTGTGCTAATACCTCCAATATGCCAACTCATTTAAGATGACATTACCCAAAGGCAAAGCTATTCAAATTTTCTATTCCACCTTAAACGAAGTAGCACTTACATGGTACTTCTGCTCCATTCAAGGTGTAGCAGGAAACTGTCACAAGAATCTAGCAAATATCTTCAGCCTCAACTTCTTCCCACCTCTATTCTACTGTTGATGCACCAGTTTGCTGGAAGTGACTGAGCCACAGCCATCCATGTAGCAACACGAGATCGGATTGTAAATAAACATTATAATGCTCAGTTCATTTAATACAGAGATACAGCCTATTTATATATCTATATTTTTGTTTACTTTCATATAGATACAGCACTACAGTTGTTTATACTCTCCAGATTTATTACAAGTCTAAGCCTGTCTTTGTTTCATATCATAATACAAATACAAAAACAGCAACACGTATCATATTGTATTTTTGGATTTATCAATTCATTTAAGCATCATGCCTTCTTGGGCTTAAACAATGCAAGCCATATGGACCCCCTGTACTTCCTGAGCCATACTGATGCATCCTAACAGATGAATCATATGAACATTACACAGTGTTACTGAGAACTTACTTATTTGAGTAAACATCACATGGACTTATTCAAATTCCTCAACAACAAATCAATTTTGCCAACAAATCATTACAACAATGCTGGAAGTTGAATCCTCACCTGTGTATTTGACAAGTGTCCGGCCGGTGGAGATTTCCCACAGTTTGGCAACAGAGTCCTTCCCGCTAGACAGGATGTATTTGGAGTTTTTGGAAAAGACAGCTGAGCAGACCTCCGCTCCGTCATGGGCTTTCTCAAAGGTGGTGACGCAACGGTTAGAGACTCCGTCCCACAGCTTGATGCTGCCATCCTTGCTGCAGGTGACGTAGCTGTTGGCGGTGGGGTTGTAGTTGACACCGCAGATGGTGTCTGTGTGTTGGTCCCGTGGGTTCCATGACACAAAACACTGAAAGGTGTTTACGTCATAGAGACGTAGTGTAGGGTGCTGAGTGCCCACGAGGAGGTAATCTCCTGATGGGTGGAAGGAAATGGAACGCAACATTTCTGCTTCCTGGGGAAAAACGCAGATTTCATTAGTAATAACAGCACACCACTTTGTTTCATAATACTAATGATGAAAGCGTTTCAAGTTCAACAGTTCAAATAACACTAAGTCCACTTTTCCAAGATCAATGAACCATCATCTGTCATATGGCTTCTTTAGTTTTGAACTGGAGAAGGCGAATGTCGCTAACAAGTACCTGAAGCTTATAGTTACCACATTCACAATACCAACACAAAATAACCTAAATTTAGTTGTGAGTATCTGAGGAACCAAAGAAGCAATCTCCAGATGCGAAATGTCATTGACTGTTACTTTAGCACGTCGTTTAACATGCAATGCTAACTCATTTCAGTTCCTCTTACTAGAAGACAGACTCTTTCCAACAATCAAATGCTTCTGTAGCAACTACCATTGTTACATAATGCTGTACCTGGATGTATTTGAAGGCTCTTTTGGCTGATGGTTTGGAATAGTCGAAGAGTTTGAGTGTGTAGTCGCGTGAGCCTGAGGCCAGTATCTGCTCAGTGGGGTGAAAGGCCAGACAAGTTACTTCATCCACGTGGTCATACAGCGTTCTGATCACAGGATGGTTCTCCATGTTCTGCTGTGCCGTCTCATTCATCATTACCTGAGGGTGTCAGAGCCACACGCATGATGTTAGTACATCCAGCTATTTCTGGAACACAGTATTTTAGGATGCTATGGTGTAGTTCATTCATTATACATTAGTTCACTGTACATTATACAGTTAGTTCTGACCTCAACAATTTTATTTATGCATTTTATTACTGACCCCAAGATTATCAATGCCTGCCTTGAATTGATATTAATTTTTGCACTGTTATTGCATCCGAGTGGGTAATCAGGAGCATTCCAATGGCAGTATCATTCCGCTTTGGTTACTGTGACCCAAGACATTAACTCATGCATATAAGCACAAGAATGCTTAGACCAAGTAACTTGGAGCTTAAACCAGTGCCCCTGCACCTGAAGTGGTTCAGTCCCAGTCTGCTGACTTTAACGCATCAGTGATGGTACTGTTGTTTTATACTTACCTCTAGTGGCATTGCACTCTTGGCCAGCATGCGTTCTGTGTCCAAGATTTTAATTGAGGCATCAGCGGAGCCAGTTGCTATGAGCTGTCCATCTCGGCTGTAGGTGGCTACACGGCACGGGCCCTTATGGGACGTCACGTAACAAGTCTCATACTCTGAGGCTTCTGGAGACATCGTCTGCACGTCTGCATCAAACTCCAAATCAATTCCTACTCCTGGAGCCACTGTGTCCGATCGACCGATAGCGTATTGCACTGCGCTGTCATCATTCTCCATCCCTGTAATCACACAGAGGATTGTTCAAACGATAATGGGTTAAGGGGATAAGTACAAAGACATGCCAAACAGTTTCACGTTAGATTTAAGAAATTATGACTTGTACAAAGCAACGAGTGCATTGTTTATTCATAGTTTGGTGATTTTGTTTTTCTTCATTTTACTTTACAACCCAGACATTTGGAGTGATATTAGACACCATTTCTCCCCACTAATTAGAATTTGCAAACAGCATGCCTAAGTAACCATACTTGCTCCAAAACACAGCAAGCTGTCCAAAACAGACAGGCTTATGCACAGCAAACATATGTACTGCACCACATAACTGAACCAGCAGGAGGAGTCAGCTTGAATTTGTCCATACATTGGTCTGTTTTTCTGGAACAATGTCTTGGCTGACTGATCAAGCCTGGGGTAGGAGGACAGCTGTGTATATTTATTTCTCACCAAACTATTCCTATAAATTCCCTTTATTCCGAGACGTACCAATCTTAGCGAGCTGCATAAGCTGCTCTGATGGAGACACCACAGCCTGGGGTTTCACTTCATTGATGAGGCTATTGGCGATGTTGGTGTAGCCATCGTACAGCAACTGGCTGATAATGAGCTTGTACAGGTGCTGCCTGTCTTTCAGCGTCGGTTTGGGGCGGTACATGTTTCCAAATCAGATCGTTCCTACGGAAAAGCAACAAAAAGGTGAAAAACTCATTCATTATTATTTAGAAACGTCGGCTGCCCCTTACATTGTGTATTGTGTTTCCCTCATATAATCACACATTTGAGTATGTAAGGTTATAGGAAAACAATTCATTAATAAATGTATGCAAATGCAAAAACACAGGACTGGATTCCCTAATTCCTAATTACAGTGCTGGGATTAATTTATAAATAAATATGTTCAATTTTTATTTCAAAGGGAGAAAATATAACACCCTAAAGGAATAAAAGAGAAGAAAAATAAACGAAAAGATCACCTATTTGGAATAACACCAGCTAGCAAAAACCAAACCTCCAGTGGTTATGCACATTTTTATTCAGAGTAGTCTATTAGGTGCTAGACTGGTGTTAATACTGATGCCACACAATAACAGATCTAAACTTTCAGAAGTGTTTTTTTCCTGTAGCAAAATATTTTAACTATAACGGTTCCATAAAGGGTGCAGCCAGGATTCATATGAGAGAGAGAGAGAGAGAGAGAGAGAGAGAGAGAGAGAGAGAGAGAGAGAGAGAGAGCGCTAGCTGCTGGGCTCCTTTTACAGGAGAACATGGGTTTGGTTCCTATGGTTCCTACAGTCATTCAAGAGAAGGTCCATGTTGGCAGAGATTACTAAAGATCCACCGTATAATCTGACCGCAGCGCCTCGATGTGAAAGCAATAATGTGTCCCCTCTAAACTCTTCGACTCCAAATCCTGTAAGCAGTAAGGTTGCTGAAGCATGTAAATACATAACATCGGATTGTTTAATGAATACACAGCGGAAACAGACATTTGAAGCTAACAGTGGCCAAAATAACAGAAAATTAAAGTTAAGCAGCGCCGCTAGTGGATGAGTTTAGCTAGCATAATTAGCCTGGCTATTCACCGCACTGCGAGAAGCTAAAGCTTGAATACTCCAACATTTAGTTCAGTATGTGTTAACTTCAGTGCGTCCTGTTCATACTGTTAGTCAGTCTACTGAGGACAATTTAGTGGAGTTACAACAAACACTAGAAAACACTCAAAACAACCAGGCTAAGCTAACTCTGCACAGCTAACTGTTCTTTAGCACGTTAGCTTCACTTAATGAAACAAGCTTCAGCCCCAGTTTCTGGAAATTTTCACAAATTTTTTTTTTTGAGGNCAGCCAGGATTCATATGAGAGAGAGAGAGAGAGAGAGAGAGAGAGAGAGAGAGAGAGAGAGAGAGAGAGAGAGCGCTAGCTGCTGGGCTCCTTTTACAGGAGAACATGGGTTTGGTTCCTATGGTTCCTACAGTCATTCAAGAGAAGGTCCATGTTGGCAGAGATTACTAAAGATCCACCGTATAATCTGACCGCAGCGCCTCGATGTGAAAGCAATAATGTGTCCCCTCTAAACTCTTCGACTCCAAATCCTGTAAGCAGTAAGGTTGCTGAAGCATGTAAATACATAACATCGGATTGTTTAATGAATACACAGCGGAAACAGACATTTGAAGCTAACAGTGGCCAAAATAACAGAAAATTAAAGTTAAGCAGCGCCGCTAGTGGATGAGTTTAGCTAGCATAATTAGCCTGGCTATTCACCGCACTGCGAGAAGCTAAAGCTTGAATACTCCAACATTTAGTTCAGTATGTGTTAACTTCAGTGCGTCCTGTTCATACTGTTAGTCAGTCTACTGAGGACAATTTAGTGGAGTTACAACAAACACTAGAAAACACTCAAAACAACCAGGCTAAGCTAACTCTGCACAGCTAACTGTTCTTTAGCACGTTAGCTTCACTTAATGAAACAAGCTTCAGCCCCAGTTTCTGGAAATTTTCACTAATTTTTTTTTTTGAGGTTTCATCGATGCGCTGGGTTTTCTGAGGCAGAGTTTTTCTGGAATTGTTGCTAAAATGGAAAATGAATGACTTACCAGTGTTGTTACCGCACGGCGCTCGTGCACGGAACTGTGGGAAACTACACGATAAATTAAAAGTCCCCACAAAAAAATAAAAAACAAAACCCAAAACAGACAAAAACCAACAAAAACAGAGTTCTGATTCACAAACTATTTGCTCCTAAAACGTCAACCTAAATGTTATAAATTATTCTCATTATTATTTAACTTCAATATATTTTTTTATAAATTCAATAAATGTGTAACAGAACAGCAATGAATATGACTTGAATATGACCTATTGTAAACACCCCCTTGTTTCTACATTCACAGTCTATTTGATCAGGGGGGTATTCCAGAAAGCTGGTTAAGCGACTTACCCAGATATGCTAACTCCGAGTTCACCAAAGCCCGAGATTTTCCGTTCCGGAAACCGAGATCAGAGAGAATCAGTGTCAGTTACTATAGCGACTTACGGTCCGAAGCTAACCTGCTTTCTGACAGGTTTACTTAACCTTAACCCGGTGATACAGCCACGTCTCTCAGGCGAACATGCCGTGTCCTTTCCTCAAGGATCCAGTGGACGTTGAAGCTCAAATTATTCGCAGAGCACTTCGTCAGGAACTTGTGATTAGACCCCAATTAGACATCCTGCCATATCCTGACGAATATTCTCACTAATGTTACCGTTTGTCAAGGCAGTCAACAATCTACCTAAACATCGTTCTTAAGCCACACATTTCAGAAGTGGTTCAGCCCTCACTTCTCAGCAGATTACATAGCTCTCCTTTTTTTGCAACTGAAAGTTTTCTGTACAACGTAGGAGATGCTGAACAACTGTATGTCGGTCCGTCCGAAAAGTATGCCTAGCATTAAAACGCTTTGTGCATAATTTTGGGGTGTTCCCTGGACACAAGCCACTAATGGACATCAAAGAGGAATTCCACAGAATTGTAGGCGTGTCTTTATTAACAAAGAATTAAAAATAAGAAAGGAAACAATGTGGAAGCAACACATAAATACTTTCACACCATTTAGTCTTTCAGGATTTCCAAGGGTCATTGGCTGTATTGATGGAACCCACATTCCCATTACAGCACCTTCAGAAGGGGATTATGTAAACAGAAAATACTTCCACAGCATTAATGTACAGGTAATGAACATTATAACCTTCAATACAAATGGGCATGAATGTACTGAATCTCACCATTCTGCTCTTCCATCAAGGGATGCTACCTACATCACAAATGTTGAAGCCAAATGGCCAGGCTCTGTCCATGATTCAAGGATTTTCCGGGAGTCTACACTACACAACAAATTTTATCAGGGTATGGCACCTTTGCTAGGAATGTGGTTTACATGCAGTGTAAATCTGCATTGTTCTAAATCGATACAATCCCCTGTTTTGATTACAGGACAATATCACGGCCTCCTCTTTGCAGATCGAGGGTATCCCTGGATGCCCTATCTGATGACGCTCTACCCTGAGCCTGGACCACAGTCACGATACAACCGGGCACACTGCAGAACTAGGGCAAGGATTGAGATGACCATTGGGATTCTCAAGGCCAGGTTCCAGTGCCTGCAGGGGCTCAGGGTGACCCCAGAGAGGGCATGTGACATTATATTGGCCTGTGTGGTATTGCACAACATTGCCACCATCAGAGTATAGCGACACCCCGCCATACCCCATATACAGCCTGAAGAGGAACATGACCTCTACGTAGCTGACTACAGAGATAGTAGAGTTGCCAGAGACACAATCTGCAACCAGTATTTCTCTGACTAACTGCTACATTCCTCCAATTGAGCCCTGACAATGAAACACTTAAAGAAGACTTTCATTTCTGTTCATAATTTCTTTATTTTCTGTAAATACAAATACAAATGATAACGAGAAGTTCATTTACTTGTCATTGTTCTTCAGTAAGAACATCCATATATTCATATATAAAAACCCACCTGTAACTCGTACTCAAGCAACTGAATTTCTAGCCTTGTTTTGGTCATTTGCAGCCTGATGTGATCCATCTGAAGATCACACTTTTCAGCTCCTTTACAGGCAGCTTGAAAAAAAGAGACAAGAGTAGCCGATTATATTGAATATTCCATTCCATTCTCTAAATATTTCATATATTTGGTGAGACACATGAACATTTTCTTATTCGATGATTATTCTTTTATTGAAAGCTATTGAAACCAATCAGGCAAGAGCTAAAGATATTCAGATTATTTACATCTGCAGGAGGCTCAGTTAATAAAACTACACCGTCAATCACTGTGGAAAGATTACATTACATAACAAAGTGTTCAGACTGTGTCAGTGGAGGGACCATTGCACAGTTTATAATAATATGATGTAAATTTAATGCAATGAACCTACCCTGAACATAGGCAACAGTGTCCTGTGGGGCTGCTGGCTCCAATGAGCTTCCTCCAGGGATTGCATCAGTTATAGGCCGGTCACTGTTCTGAGACAGTGCCGGCTCTTCAGTCTGTGTGAAAGGTGGTGGAGCCCCTCGTGTTCTTCGTGCCTCAGCCTTCTTCCTATTAGCTGCAGAACCAGCTTTAACCCATATCTAGCTAGGCTAGGAACATAAAATACTTCTGTACGTATTATGTTCTTATATTTCATTTTGATTTGCAGCCATGTGCGTTTGATCCCACTTGGATTACACCTACATTGAGTAAATTGTGTAAAAATAAATAGTGAAAATATATTCACAGACATATCGAGGATTATTCGGACATTCATGCTGCTAAATGTTGAGTTAATAGACTTTGTTTCAAAAAGGTTTTATAATTAAATTATAACTCACGCATTAACTCGGTCAGCAATTTTTTGCCATGCCAACTCCCGTTCTTTTGTGGACACCAATGTGTTACTTTTGGCTCATAGTCATATGCAGACATTAATATCTCAGGCTCCATTGGTGTAAAACACGACGCTCTACTCTTTTTCTCATTCACATCCATTGTAAATCCGTTTAGTGGCGCTCCACTGAGAATGTCTTTTTATACGTAACCGTGAACGCAGCTCTGCTGGGGCTGACAAACTCAGAGTTGACTGATCTTGTTTATCCAAACTCGGAACAGCTGTTCTGGAACCGAAAACTCTGGATATGTCACGCCGAGGTAAGTCGACTCAGTTCAGGGTTGAGTTTAAAGTTTGTTAAACCAGCTTTCTGGAATACCCCGCTGGTGGCTGCTGATGGCCTGACCTCACAAAGCTGATCTGATGTATTGCAAGTAACAGTGCATACAGTCATCTAAACAGATCTGAACTGAGAAACAAAACAGATTTGGCCTAAACACAGACTATGATAGCGTATACAGCATACAGCGTCAATAAGGTTGATTGCTATGTGTAGAATGATTCCATTTATTTGCCAGTATACTGTTAGCTAATAATAATAATAATAATGGTAATACGTCCATCAGTATTTTGCCTGCTTATCACAGCATTTTGGAGTTGAAATTAAATGAACATGAACTCAGAGTGCAGTGTATTTACATCAGTTCTACATATCAGGTGAACAGTGTGGGAACCACAAACCATTTTATGTAGCAGCCCCTTTTTTAGGGCCTAAAAATAATTCGATAATTGGCTGCTCAGCTGTTTTATGGCCAGATTTTTGTTATTCTATCATTAGTTATTTTACTAGTAAGCAGATAAAAGATTGAGAGTTGATTTCAAGTGCAGAATTTGCATCTGGAATCTGTTGCCAGTAACTCTCAACATGAAGTTCAAAGAGCCTCACTGCTGGTAAAACAATCCACCATCAGGCTGAAATGTAAACACAAACCCATCAGAGAGATGGCAAACACCATTAAGTGTGGCCAAATCAACTGGTACCCTCTTCAAAAGAACACACTGGTCAGTTCAGACATATCAAAAGACCTAGGACGTAGTGTTAGCAACTTCATGCACAGTAAATACAGAAGGCTTACTAAACCATTCGTAGGTCTCAAAGCAAGAAGACCAAATTTAAAAACATAAAATAAAATGCATGTACAGTTTCTTGTAGACAGTTGAGAGCAATCTTTATGACAATGAAGGAAAGAGAAGAGTATGGAAAAAGGAAGGAACTGCTCATGATCCAAAGCACATCACCTTATTTGTCAAGCATGGCGGAGGCAGGATCATGCCCTGGGCCTGTATGGCTACCAGCTGAACTGGTTTCCTTGTATTTATTGATAAGTGTAACTGCTGACAAAAGATGTAATATGGATTCTAAAGTGTAAACGGATTCAGCCAAATGCTTCAAACCTCACTGGACAGCACTTCAGAGTACAGATGAACAATGACCTGAAGCGTACTGCAAAAGAAACGCAAGACTCCTTTAATTTCAGTTGACCTTAATTTACTGAAGCTAAAACACCCCAAGAACAAGCAGGAACTGAAGATAACTGCAGTAAAGAGCAGGGGCAGGCCTGACAGAGAATCACCAGGGAAGAAACCCAGTATCTATTGATGTCTGGGGGTCCAGACTTCAGGCAGTCATTGAAAGCAAATGATTTGCAATCTTGCATCAAAAATTAATGTAGTCCTATTCATTCTTAACACCTAGTAAGGGCCTGTGTATGAAAACGGGTAATTCCCACACTGTTCATTCCATTTGGATGTAAACACACCTGAAAGCCTGCACTTTAGACTCATACGAATGATTTAATTTCATTAGCTTCTATGGTTTCCAAATATTTATACACCTGACTGGAAGTACATTCAGTAATTGTTCAAGTAAATTAAGTCACCATAATGTCTTATTTTGATATGAGTGATGTCTGAGGCACTATGCTGTGCAATTGATTAGAAATTCATAACTAGAAATTCTCTGATCCAGTGCTGGAAAAGGAGCAGTAGAAACTTGCATTCTATGTGGACTCAATTCAGAATTCAGCAATGAACATCAGTCAATCATTCTGTCAGGCAGTAACACAATAAGAGATATAGACTCCGTATTTCTAGAAAATCAGTGTGCAAAGCTGACACAGACAACACAAACAGGGTGTTTTTGTTTTTTTAAATATCTTTTACAGTCTTTAATATATTTACAAGTTTTACATTTCCTCTATAGGTCTTTATCACAAGCAGACAGAGCAACTGTGGCACTGTTTTGACTTGCATTAGTAGTGTTTGCATCTTTTAACCCCCGAATGCATTTAGTGTTTGTCATTTGTTCACTTCTTTAAGAGTCCCACGCCTTTTTTCCCCAGATGCATTACCTTTGTTGAAGAAAGCTTAACCGATTTCTGCACTGAGCAGAACAGCAACAGGAGCAGTTACTGGTGTTACTCAAGAGAACCTGAGACATGAACAACCCGAGAAAAGCAACATTGTTCTGTGCCTTTCCCTTCATACAAAACAGTTTCATCGTCTTCAATCTGCTGTTAAGCCAAATGACATGGAAGTCCAGGGAGAGTAAAATGACTTCTTTCTTAATAACTATTATTATTAAGATAATTATATATTCTGTTATTTCTAACACCAATGGTCTCATTCTGAGCACCTGCAAATGTTAAATAGACTTCCATATGTGCGGCCTCCTTAAAAAAATAATAAATTATAGAGTTCAGAACCTATTTCTTAAGTCTTTTCTTTAAAAGTAACAAAAGGAACCAAAATTCAAAATTTAAAAAGAAAAAGATTTCTATATATGATACAAGGGATTTAGGGCCCCATCCCTCTTAACGGAGGAACGTGAACACAATATGACGGAGCGATCCAAAGCCGTACCGCAGACACTCTGCTGCTGCCATGTCTGTGTCTCGCTGCCTGGGGGAGCATGTCTCTAGCTAGTTGTTTATGAATTATGAAGATGCAGTTTTTCAATTTATAATTAGCAGCGTGCCTCCGGGCCTTAAACAGGCGGCCGCCGCTTCTTCTGGTCAATTATCTTCTGACTCTTCATCTGCCTCTCGTAACCATGTGAAGAAGGCAGTGACAGATTTTAACGCTATGGACTTTCCCTGCTGCTCGGCTGGGTCTTTACTCGTTTCCCACTTGTAGAAAGCATCCTCTGAAATGACATCCTCGTCGTAGAGGCAGTCAAAAAACATCCGCAGCAGATCTACAGCAGAAAGAGACAGAATCAAAAGTGTTGTTTAGACTGATGAATACACTGCAGTTTCCTTTTATATAAACATCTAAAGATTTGCATTGGCAATTTGTGATTAAGCGATTAGTTGGAGACTAAGTAAGAATTCTGCTAATGATAAGTTAGTAATTAATCAATCCATTGACTGTTTTATCGGCGTATCGATTAACTGATTAATTGTCTTTTCTTTTCTAATAGAGTGAAACTCTTTATACAAGTTAGACTTTCGACAATTAATTAGAATAAGTGGGATATTTAGTAACAGCAATTAGTAACCAAATATAGCTGTGCTTTAGCCTCCAATTCCTGAATCATGTTTCCTCAAAAAGCATGAAATGTTAGTCAGATCAAAGTAGTACGGCAGTTTAATATACGCCTAACACTTTTCTAATGCCACCAACACAACATCTGAGTGCGTCTAAGACTCACATAGTCTCAACATTCATATTTGCAGTACTTTTGTCCAGCAACACAGCACAGAAATCAGAAAGCATATTTTATGCTTTAAGCAGGCACTGCAGGTGATGTGAACATGTGCTCTGATTTCTGAATAAACATTGTTCTTTGTTAGGAGGAAGAACTTTGTTCTTCTGATCTCTGTATTTAGTACTTTTTGGTGTGGTTTCGGTTTAAGAAACAGCACGCTGACTGGCTATAAATCAGCTCTTGTTAACAGCTAAATCTTAAAGGCTATTGTTATTGTAGTTAGGTGTTATATTGGGATGCCATTCTGTGCGTGGAAGGCTGCAGCACAGCTTTATCAGTTTAACAAGTATGACCAAGGATTTGGGAGGGGGCAGGGTGTATTAAAATACATAATTTTTCTGCTCTACATTCAGGACATGTACTAATGCTACATATTCAAAGACAACTGCGGACATTTTTTATTTTCATTTAAATTGTTTTAAACTTGATAACTTTATAATTATGAATGGTCAATCAGCTCAAGTCTAGCTGAAACCTGTTATTAAAGAAATATTTTACATTTATTAAGATGCCCCTCAGTATTTAGCTCAGAATTTGTATTATTATGGTGCTTTACCACTGCATAGCACAAAGCATAGTATAAAAGAGAAGCAGACACATTTTGTTCAGAAGAGGCTGATGGGAACAAGATTGCTGAAAAAACAGGAAAGTCTGGGAAGCGCTACAGCAGAGATCAGACGATGTGGTGATTCTGTCTCAAAGGCGACGTGAGAGGGTACGCTAACCTGGTAGCTAACATTAGCATATGTGTTTAGGGTGATGATGATGAAGCATTTTTATGTCACTTTTGGTATCAGCTCAGCTCGCTTGGAACCTCAATGGAAGTGATGGATAAATAATGGCAGGTGCCAAGTTAGCTGAGTTGAGCTGGTACCACGTGGTGGAAATGCTGTTTCCTTCTTTACTATGTACACTGAAATTTTGCTATTTACAGGTAATTACAACAACCTAGAAATCCTAAATAAAAGCAAATAAAAAGTAAATAAATAAAAGTAATCCAAACAACAATACACAGATTTGGCAACTTACTGGGTGGTTGATCCAAGCTCACTATTAATGCTTGCAGAGCATAAAGTGCTTGTAACTGACGCTCCGTATCCGAGTTAAGGTACTTGTGTAAAACAGGCAGGTGCTTCTGGATAATGGCTATGTCCACTTTACATGAAGAATTCTCATCTGCACAAGAGAAGGAAACCCATAGATTGCATTTATGAAATGATAAAGCAACTGGTGCTGATAGTATATAGGACAGGAGAGTAGGAGATCGTGACTTGAGTAAGGTTGCTGACTGTATAAAACTTTGTGTGGTGTAGACTACAGCTGTGCAGCGCTTTGGCCATCAAAAATTATTGAGACACATCTTCTAATTAATGAATTTGCTGACACATACATTCAGCTGTGCACCCATAGTCATCTAATATCCATAGAAGAGGCTTTGCCAGCAGAATGAAATGCTACTGACGAAGCCCAATGTCAGCTATCAGTTAGAGGGGAATAAAGCCTTGCAGCATTACCCGTGAATTGAGTGAGTGGCATCTGTGAACTGATCATCTATCTTAAGTACTTGACCTAACACTCTTGTTGGTGAAAGCATTCAATTCCTCACTCCTCACAGCCATGTTCCAACATCTAGTGTAAAGGCTTCCCAGTAGAGGAGACACTGTTAGTGCAGCAAATTGGGGACAAATCTGCTGTTAAAATCCTTACTTTCATAAAAAACATTAGGATGATCATATCAGGATCGTTTCATATTAATGAGCTTTTATTTCATGCAAATTAGCAGGCTATCCATTCTTTATCCATTTATCCATCTAGTTTAGTAATCAAGTATTCTATCGATTATNTCCTTACTTTCATAAAAAACATTAGGATGATCATATCAGGATCGTTTCATATTAATGAGCTTTTATTTCATAATGCAAATTAGCAGGCTATCCATTCTATATCCATTTATCCATCTAGTTTAGTAATCAAGTATTCTATCGATTATCCCATCGATTTCTGGGGCACTTGTGGGCTGGAGGAACCAGCCTTGTGGCTAGAGGGTCGCCAGTTTAATTGATAAATATTTCTAAATTTTCTAAATTGATTCTAAATCAAGTAATCTGATAAGAAATACTTTTGCTTTATTAAACAGCAATAGAAAATATTCAAAAGAGAAAATAAGACAGATCTCTTGAAATGAATAACCCATTGATTTTCTTTTTCTTTTCTGGTAGGGTGTGTAACCATAATCAACATACATTCCTTACTAGCCTTCATCTCAACTAGCAATCTTGTTGATTTATGGTAAATGCTAATAGGTGTGTAGGCAGTCTGCTGAGATGCTAAAGTACTGATGTTGTGCTATTTTGGTAGATTAATTTGGTTTTTCAATAGACACAAAGTAAAGAGTGTTTTGAATGCTTCCCAACCTCTGTTTCAAACTTCCAATTTCTGTAGTTTTTTCTGCCCTGTCTCTTTTGTTCTCCTCCTCCATTTCCAGTCTCTAGGTTTTCTCTTCAGTGTTTTCGAAGCTTTTTGTATGTAAACAGTCTGGAAAGTTATTAAACACCAAAGTACACGCCAGAGAGAGAAATCACTTTTCTGGAATGCCTCTGGAACAGGGTGATGTCATTTTGTAACAATCCTTTTGCTGCCAGTAGGAGTGGAACGCTTTCAACTGCTCTGGTGGTTGACCAGTGTGTGCGAGCTGACCAATCAGACCACACTGGGCTCAACAAGAAGCAGAGCTTAAAGACACAGGAGCTCTAACAGCTGTACAGATGTACAGTATGAGAAAGATACTGTGTCTTAGGAAAACTGAAGCATGTAAATCTGTTTTAGAAGACCTCAAAAATAATAATAATAAAATAAATAATAAGTAAAGAGAAAGAGACACACTGTGAAGAAACAAAGCCAATGCGATGTGGGCTCATCTAAACTGGTGTAATGGACAGTAAGGAGGTGCTGTCTGCATGAATAACACTCTCACCTTTAACTGCTGCCTTACACACTGCAGTCATTAAAGCTCTCAGGAATGAAGATGAGCTAATCTGAGATTCATCTAAGTTTGCCTGAAAGAAGAGAAGAAAACATTACAGTCAGAGGTCTTTAAAAGGTTCACTGTATGAAAGGTGAACGTTCAGATAGAGATAACATACAATCTTTCTTCCTTTTTTAAAGATTTTATTGCCTGAACATAATATGAGAAATTAATTTTGGCCAATTAAGGAGTGCATACTTTACAGAAGCCATTTCACACTCCCACAAAGGAGAACTAAAGAATAGCAACAGTGATGATATTAATGGATTTTGCAAAGCAGAGAAGTGTGACAACGTTATTACAATAAACAATACTTAATAATTAGCTGCATGTGCTAGAATGTGTGTGAGAGACGTGTATATGTGCGGGTTGGCTCAACTTTACCTCCACCCAGTCGAATATCTGCTCATCACTGACCATATCCACCAGCAGGAGGTGCTCTAGATGTTTACAAAACTCCTCTGAGGACAGGCTAGGATTAGAGGGAGCAGACGGGGCGGAGGAACAGTCGGACAGAGTAAACTGCAGCTTCTGGGATGAACAGAAGGAAAACAAAGGTTTTGTACAGTACTGTCAGCGAAGTCAGCTAAGAATACTATTTGAAGGTGTTATTTTGGGTGCCTTTTGCTTGCCACTTTGAAACATTTAGAACGTTAAAGCACCAGATAAAAGCATTAAATAACAATCTTGCTTTGTTGTGAGTTTGGTTTTGGTTTCTCTTCTTGATGCAGCTCTATACATCGCATGAATTTGTAAAATTTTACAACCAGCACAACAGCCATTTAACCTGCAGACTTTAAAATGTAGGTTTGTAAATCAGTAATTCATAAGATGTATGAACAAGAGCAAGAGGCTACGATCACATGAGAGTTGAAGCCATTGACTGTATGATATATATGTTATATATATTCAGTGGATGTAATTATATAGCCTATTATATCAATGTTTTAATTCATGAATTATTTCTTTTAATATGTTCTTTTTGTAACCAATTGAATTATTTAATTATGCACATGGCTTTATCAATATTTTAGTACATTTTAACAGTACTGCACATTAAACCAGAAACAACCACATTAACATGACTGGACTGATAATGTGTGTGTGTGGACGATAGCATGCTGATGCAGAAATAACCTAGCACACCCCGTTGGCTTACCTGTTCCGAGATGAAGCTTTGGAGCTCCTGTTCGTCTGACAGGTAATCACTCCAGTTCAGACCAGACTCCCTCCATAAAGCCCCAACTTCCCTATGGCTCTGGTGAAGAAAAAAGAGCCAATGTAACAGCACAATTAGTCGTGCGCTGCCACACAATCATGGAAAAGGCAGGTTAATGCATAACCAAAGGAGAGCAGCATATAAACGATTTGGGCTTATGATGTTGTTTCTACTGCTTTACATTTAGAACTCATGCACAAAACATCAGCCTCATGCACAGACTTAATGTGTGCATAGTTTAAGGGATATTCCAACATGTTTTAGCCTAATCTTTATCTGCTGCATCTGTAGCATATGCTCATCTATGATGGAGAACAATTCCACTTCATTTTTCTACACTTCCAAAAAAAAACCAATAACTCTTGAAACAAACTTCGAAATCATGGGCCAGTTGCTTAACTCTGTGCATAACCCTTTGAAAATTTCTGGTGTCAGTGGTGAGCAGGTAAAACTGTTAAGATTATGTTGGTAACACATTTCATTAAATTCATGAAAGTGTTCTTTTAAAAATATGTGTTTCAAATAAACACTTACTGATGGAGTCAACACGTTTTTAGTTATTTTCTAAAGGCAGGGAAATACATTTAAACTTAATCAACCACATGATTAAGGTAATGTTAAAAACCCTAGAACATAATCACCCCACTTCCCTCAGAGCCAATAATGATGTACAAACTATTAACTGTTTCTTAGAGAAATGATCAGAAACAATGAGAGAGATTGTGTATTTTTAAATATCTAAGACCAACATACATGAATACATTAAATATTCAGCTTACAGTTTTCTTCACATTTCATCCCATGTCAATTAAATGCAACAACAGCAGAAACACATGACATTATTTATAGAGAAGAGGAGATTAAGAGCAGTTGACCTTACAAGGTTAATTTCTACATTACAAACTAGTACAAATATATGAGTCTCAAGCAGACATAAATCCTACCATTTGCTTGCATAGTAGGTGCAGTATTTCCGATAATAAAACCGCAGCTCTTCCCACTGGGAGTAATGGTTTACTTAATTCACTGCAAAGATAAAAAAAAGACTTGTTTTTATTCTGCTGGCATACAAAGACGAAAAACAAAGCTTGACATAATAATGAAGTCCTCAGGAACATCAGAAACCTTTTTTCTAATAATTATTATTTCTAATAACATGCAACATATTACTGTATTTAATTATTTTCTTTACTACTTTTTCAACATCTTAAAAAATCTTAAAAAACTCTAAGAAGCTGCAGATGTCACTATGACAGCATGTAATTTCGCATTAACCATTTTTCATTTGTAGCTCAATGAAACAAATGAAGTACTAGTACTATGATTTGTATTTGATGAATGTAAACGAAACTATGCAGTAATGTAATACATTAAATGCAGCAACATGACAGTAAAAACTAATTTTCCATAAGTTAAATGACAATTCGAGGTGTGTTTTGGAGATAAGCGGACGGATTCACCTAAAAAGTTCTCTCATGGGGATTCCAGCCTCTTTCAACAAAGGGCATAACAGCTCAGCCAGATACAGCCAAATATGTGGGATATCTATGGCCATATCATCGGCCATCTCCAGAGTGTCTGCAAACCTGGAGAGAGCATCAAACCACATAAATGTTTGAGAGAGAGAGGGAGAGGGAGAGAGAGAGAGAGAGTGAGAGAGAGAGACACAGAGAGGGACAGAGAGCGACAGAGGGACAGACAGAGAGAAGGGGGATCTCTAACCCTGCATATAGCTGTGTCCGTGGCAGGCTGCCCTGCTGAATGAGCTGATAGAAGAGCTGACCCACGTGCTCTCGGGCAATCTGACTGCGCTCCAGTGTTGACTCCACACACACACGCACAAAAACCACCAGAGATGCCTGCTCCAGCTCCTCCACACACTGCACTGCCTCCTGCACACACACATACCAAACCATTACTCATCAGTCACACAGTAATCACTACAAAAGTATTAATATGTATTAAAAGCTGTTCAGATTCATTCACTATTACATCCTCCTGATATTTAACCACCTTCAAGGCCTTAAAGCAGCGGTCTGGTGAAAACGTTCATTTAGACTTAATTGTTGTCAATCAGCTAGCCAGATTACTTTTAGTTCTACACCTGAGGCAAACATAGCTTACTGATAAGGGTGTAAACACACATTTTTGGGGTCGAATTTTAATTATGGAAACGTTCAGAAACGATTTTCAGTATTTCATGTTTTAGAATGCAAATTATTCTAATTAAATACTACACAGACTAGGTGGCCCCAGCCCTTCACTGCCTAGTTTACTAAGATTCCATGTTTTGATCACTGACAGTGGTTTCCACAAATCACAGCAAATGAAAGGTGCTCGGAAGAGACCTATACAGATTTAAATTTTGACACAGTGATTCAAACTATCTTTTTAAAATTGATTTTCAATATTGTGTCACAATCATTACACCCTCAGTAACAAGTAATGGAAGCTTATATGCCACATTGCATGGTCTAAAATAGACTTTCCTCTGCAATACGGTAAGACATGTTGTTTTCTATAAAAACAGAAGTATAAATGAAAGTATAGACAAAATTTCAAGCTTTAAGAACATTTGTCTGTCTCAGTGAAGTGGCATGGTATGCTCTACGTTTACTACCTCGTTTTGCCACCTCATCTTAAATGGCAGTCATGGTAGCACAGTTAGGTTCCACTGTGCATACGAGATATACATGCATATGAAACTGCAAATCCAGCAGCAGATCAGAATAAAAGAGTGACAGTGATACCTTATAATCAGTGATGTGCAGGAACTCATCAATGATGGATTTGGATTTCCGCTCCATTTCTTCCTCAGACAGGACAGGCTTTGCTGGAACCACAGTTATTGGGCTTTCTCTTTTTACTGCTAAGGAAAAACATACATGTAGTTATTTTTTAAATATATGAGCTTTTAAACATGCAAGGATATGGTGAATTACCTCTGTTGTAAGTACATCTGCACTAAAGACTAATGTGAATCAAGCTAAAAGAATCATTTCATTCTGGCAAATGATACAACTGCATATGTGTCACTTATAGACAGAGATTTCTGGGCTATGTCAAATGACCATCACATTTTAAGCCCAGTTCAAGGCTGCTTTTTTGTGGAGACTTGAAGCAACTGACTTAACTCAGGTTCCCCCAATACTGAATGGAAAAAATGTGTTAGTGTAATGATGTTAAAATTATTAATACTATTACTATTATTTATGAATATTACAATAAATCACTTATTATTATGCACAATCCATTTATTTTACTTATTAATGAAATAGGCAACATCTTTTTATTACAAGTTGCATCAAAATGCTAATCATGGAGGATCCAGCAGACTCTGAATAGGTTGGTGGCTCTATATGAACAGCCTATTTGAATACAGTCTTTTAAACATCATCTTAAAAACGAAAACAACATTTTGATCAGGACTCGTCAGTGAATCCAAGTTTTCAACATGCTCAACACCACTTCACAGTGGAAACTGCTCTAAACTTTAACACCTGGTGCAGTCTAATCCATTTCCCTACAGTTAGGCAGCCAGCACACACTAATATCTTCTAATAAAAGTCAACAAAGTAACAGAACAAACTAGCAAGCTAGTAACTAGGGATGTTTTAGTCAGATTAGATGCTGTGTTAAACAATCATATACAAGATATTCGAAAAATAACCTCTTTCTCAGGCTACAGGTTAGTGCACACTGGACGCATCATGAGACAGTGGCCAGAGACTGTGACACCACTATTACTGTACAATATTAAACCCACAAATCCACGGTAGTAAAGCATGTTTTTACCTCAGCTAACATTATTACCACTCTCTGTTAAAGTTCTCCGCATTTAGTTAAATTCACCGTGTTACTGTTATACAGCCCTCATTCAGACATCTCCTAGTTCTTATTAGAATCAAATCAAATCTGCTATTCGGCTTTTTAAACTTTCATAGCTTTTCAAATATTTCAACATTCATCCCTAGTAGGAAACTTCTTTGGACTGAACATGGAGTTGAATCAAGTGTCACTTTGAATTGTGAGAACCTCGGAAACTGTGTCAAATGGCAATGTCTGGTGTCTAAGCATTGTGTCTTACAGGGTTCTCTGGGTCTGCTGAGCTGTGTGTCGCTCTTGTCTTCTGAGACACTGGTTTTGTGGGGCGGTGTATGTGTGTCCTCTCTGCGAGGCTCCTCTGGGCCCACAGTGTCCAGCAGCTCTTTATTGCTGCCACCACGGCTCAGAGGCCTCGAAGGGCCCGAGCTCAAAACCTTCTCACTCCGACTACTGCTGCCCCGACTGGGGATTAAAAACAGACACAAAAAAAGAGCTTATCAGTACTGTGCTATTTAAAAACATGAGCAAACATGACAATTAAGAAACAGGTTTAGAATAAACACATGACAAAAGGAACAGACAAAATTCTGCTTAAGCTAAGAAACATGAATATACATAATTTGAAAAATTTCCCCGCCCTCCAATATGGTCATGATGGCCTTAATGACCTTGAAACACTCAATACAACTGCCTTCAAAAACCTGCCAAAAGTGAGGATTTTACATACCACATATATTTTATTATAATTAGATTATTATATTTCAATTATGTGTCCAGTTTTATATTTTGATAGAAACAAATGGAGAAAAAATAGAAGTGAACTGAAAGCTTTTAATTCATGTAGTACATTATTTAAATGCCATTTTAATTAATAATTACATGTACAAAATGTACAAGTAAATGTACAGCAAAATTATGATAATAACTCAGTGGTTAATTAGCTTTAGCAAAGACACATAGCAAGGTGAAGGAAGCAGACTGGGCAGAGGTCAGAAAGGCAGAAAAGACATAAAGGACCTTCCATATATTCAGAGAAGTTAACTTACAGCAGTGAATCTAATGAACTCTAGTTCTAATCCAGTTTATTGTTGACAGTAAGCAATCTAATAAAAGACTTGGTGCCTGGAAGCAAGTCAGGCACTGACTTCAAGTGTCTCCTAGCCGCCACATACATATGTGAGCAAACGTTTTAGTTACCTAAGCACATTACTAAAAAAACATTAGCAGTTGTCATTAATAAAAATGTCTAAAAAAAGGAAAAAGTAAGTAAAAGGAACAGTATTTTCCTCGTTTTCCAAAAAAGTTATTTTGAGCAGATTTAAAGAACAACGTTTGGTTCCAGATACCAGCTAAGATGTTTTGTTTACTTCACATCTGATTCTTTGTAGTTATTGTAATTTCAACATTATAAACTTAGTTTACTCCCTGCTTGACATAAAACTACCTTCTTGCACAGCTATTGGTTTAGGAACCACTGAATACTGTTGTTATACTGGCTTCCTACCAAACACCTGCATGAATTAGGATGTTTCATGTAGGAACTGGCACTGGTAGACTGGCGTTTGATTTCATGCACTGAAGTCGATTCATTAACTATGCTCAAATCTGTGCTTGTTTCCAGATCTTACAAGAGATTCATTTTTGATGAAGGCCAGTGTGTTTTCTGCTTGGACATGAAGCACAATGGAAGAGGGGGCTAAAGTGAATATCGCTGACAAGGAAACACATAACCAAGTATTGGAGAAGAAATTAAGCACATCAGTATCATTCTGTCTCCAATGAGCTGTGATTTTTTTTACCTCGTCAGAGGACGTCTAGAGTCAGAATCTAAAGTTTGTGTCGAGGGTAAGGCGGACTGGTTTGCGGATGTCTGCAACGCTGAATACCGGTTCAGAGTACCACTACCAGGACGGGACAGCTCTGCAATACATACACAAACAAACATACACAGAAATAGAACCACACATCTCCAGTAGCTTCCAGTGAAATAAACATGAGGATCATGGTATAGAGAGCAGTGATGCCAGTTCTAAAGACCCCTAACCTGCATTACTTTCAGTACCTGACCGTGCACATGAGAGGCTTAGTAAATAAAGAGCTGAATCAGGAGTTCAAGATGAGGAAAAAATGTAGAATTTGTTTGTACATTCTTACCAGAATCACTGGCTTTGGCTCCTCCGCTGCTGCCCTTCACCCAGTTTATCTGAGCCCTTGGCCCCAGCTGGATCTTATCATCAATCTGAGGCTGATAGAGACCAAGAGAGAGACAGGTGAATAAGATGAGGGTGACGCATTATAGATTAACCTCTATATGAATTCAACTGGACGTGCCTGACACTGTACATCAGGATTTTCTATCAGTCAGATCAAAATATGAGTTACTTATCATGTTCAGGTTAAGTATACTTATAGTATAGGATTGTCTCCACCAAGTCTGTTAACATAGTTAACATGCATTATTTTCAAACAATCCTTTAACTAAATGTGGTTGCACCATAAATCTGGTCACAACTATGTGTACAGCGATGTTCAGAGCCAAACTATACACACTCATATGAAAACGTGAAAGCACGTGTGGACTTTTTTCATGTAAAAAAATGTATGAGAAAATTGAATAAACAATGTATATGAACTGAATATATACAAATATATACAAATTTAATTAATTAATAAATAAAAAAGGCTATAAACAGAAATGCGTATGTGCTGTTTGTCTCAAATTTTTCATCATATACAGCTACCTGCTAGGGAATATGAAAAAAAGAGGGAATAGTTGAAACTGAATGGCCAAAACCAACTCAACTGACAAATTCTGAGATGACTACAGCCCTATTTGTTCTTCCCTGCAACAACAGAATATGCGGCTTCTTCAAAAACAGTTTCTGGCTAACTAATATAGAATCAGCATTAGTTTGTTTTTACCTTCCTCAAGGCCAATGAGTAGAACTATAAGTAAAATTATAGCATCTCACTTCTATTGTTTCAGCTTAGCTAACTTAAAAGGCATGTTTTGGTCTTCTGTCTATGTGGTATAAAAAAAAAAATCCAGTGTTTTAAAACTAGACTGTTCAAACTCCTTTTAAAACCTTACCAAAAGGTCTCATCTGATGAGACTTTAGCCCTTGTGCAACTGACAAAGCAGTCATATAAACAGACCTTGGAGATTTTAGGGATTTTGGTGGGGTCGATGGTTCTGCTGTTTTTGGTCACTGGCACTGTGCTCCAGGTCTCCTCTCTCTGACCACGCAGATCTCTCTGTTCTGTAATCACAACAGGACACGAGTCACCTACTTGTTTATACTTGCAGTCACTCAGACGCAGATCTCCCTACAGGTGATGCACCATTTTATCATCTTTCCGGGAGAAAGTCAGTCACTTTGCAAATCCAACAGAATAAGAATAAAAACAACAATTGCACAGATACAGTGACAAATACCACACCTCACTTAACTAATGTTTATAATTAAAAAGACATTTTGATCTGAAGGCTTATGATCAAATCCTTTAAATGTGTTTTGGAAAGAAATACAAAAAGTCAATTTGATGCATATGTATGAATTTCCATATGTCAGAGACCATTAAGTGGCCTTTTAAATGATCATTATGTACAAGTAAGTAAAGGTCTACTCTCATTGAATTTAAATCATTACACGTGTTTGGGGTTCCTTGTGAAATTGTGAGAACCAGAAACCAACTTCTAAGACTGAACTTTTAGTAAATGCGAAAACAGCTGATAAAAGGTGAACACAGTAAATATTAATTAATTAATTAAACGATTTTTTTTTGTTGTTGTTGAGGCTTCCGTGTATTTTTTTATTAAATATGTTTTCAGCTTCCCCTAAAGCTGAAAAATGAATACCTTTGCTTTATAATAATTTGGACTGGATGAGGTTTTGATTACGTACTAATTTATTTATATCTCATTGTCCGATTTACAAGTATATTTTTATTATATTGCAAGGAATGTCTTGATCTCAGTCACCCGGCACTGCAGTTTAATCACAATATTAATATTTTGTTCACATCCTGCAGTTCCAACATAGATCCTATTTTTTCCACTTTGTGTTTTACTCTGAACAGACTGCTGTGTCTATTCTGTGTTGCTGGTTTTGGGGCTCACCTGGCCTCCTCTTGTCCTTGGACAGCAGCTGCTGATGGACTTTCCTCTGCTCTTCCTGCTCCTCGATCTTGGCCTCTTTATGAATCTGCTCAATGGTTTTGGGTCCCTGTTCAGCCCTGCGTGACACCCAGTTATGCTACAAGTACAGAAACACATACATTTCAGGGAGACTGATTGGAGCTGATCTAGGTCCTAGCCTACAGCTGTGGTCAGCACAGGATCTGGCAATGATGTACAAACTACTCTACATCAGATTCATGAAACTTCTGCAACATGTGAGATTATGAGCTTCAGAGCTTGAAGCCTACCAAGACCTCTTTACACAAATCATTTAGAGCTCTAAAGTACACTTCACTTTTCCTTCATTACAGGCATCAAACTGCATGCCTGCTCATATTTGCATGCTGCTGGTGTAAAACTAGATCTACATTTTACTCTGCAATGCAGACTTTTCAGTGCTGTATACTAAAACTTTTTCCCCCCTCTTTTTTCTTTTTCCCTCCAAGAAAATGACAGTAATTGGATACTCAAGGTAAACATTCAGTCAAGCACAAGGCAAAAGATCAAACACAAAAGCACACACCACATGTGCACATTTACCAATCTCAGCTCGATCACATCCTGAAGCATAAACCGGATCCGGGACGAGGTCTTGCGCTCTTTGACGATTTTCTCCATCTGGTTGAAGTACTGGTCCATGCGAGGCTATTTGAGGACAGAGCAGAGGCTAATCAGAAACACTGGCACTGTTAATTTCAGCAATTGTACACACACATATACACAGAGGCCATCTGCCTTGTCAGAGTTTCTATACAAAATTCCAAACAAAAAGACACAGTCTGCTATATCCTCTGTATCTGATCTGGTTTTAGTGTGATGTAAAAAGCTTCTTGGCTGTTGTTAACTCTAATAAAAGATAATAATTAATAAAATCATGCTAGCTCATGCTAGTATGTAGTCTTTAAAAAACACAACAAGTCAGTAAAAGATAATATAGTACAAATAACATTTCAACAAGGGAAATAACCAAATACACATTCATTTGGCTCTAGACTGTTAAAGGACATTCAAAGACCGTTCCATCTCACGTGCCAGCCCTTTATCATTCTTTGTGATGAGAGATGCGACAGATTGACTGTTCACTGGAAGTTCCCACCGATTGGTAAAAGGTTCAGTAGATCAATGTCCAGTAACATTATTACTGCTGTAAGAACATAATTATTTCTTTGTAACTAAAGTAATTATATTATGTGACATTACCTCACTATTGTAAACATAAGGTTACTTATTTTAGAAAACATGCTTTCAAAATTATTTGTCAATATAGTGACATAACATGCAATATTACTAATATTATTTTTATTATTATTAATAAAATAATTTTTATTTTTTTTCCCCAGCAAGTAATAACAGAGATGTTATAAATGAGGACAACGCTCACTGACTGAAATCTGAATTGGAGAGCTCGTAACATTCAGCATGCTGCCCTTTTATGGAGAAAGTCCTGTCCTTTAAGAAAAAAGAGACAATCAGCTTGCTGGCTATGTCCCAAAGGAGGGAGGGGGAAAGCCCCCCTTTGTTGCAGAGATCTGTGCAAGAGCAGTAGCTAGAACAACCTGAAAAATCACATGTAGCTACGAACCATTTATGAGGTTTTTCAGATTTACTGGTGAAAGGTAGCTGAACAGAGTTTGTACAAACTTTGATAATAAGTATCATAATCCCACTGCAGTTTGAGAGAAGTAATTAGTAAACTGTAACAGATTTATTTCGGTTTATTTACCCAATAATATGAGCTACTTTAAAATTATTGCTAGCATTATATCTGGTCTGCTGAGCCTGCACTGTGTTTCTACTGAAAAAGCACATGTAGCTTTGGGACTGTAGCAACAAACATTAGGCTTCCTCACTATTTTGTGTTTTGTTGTTTTTTTGTTAATTGTTTTTATGTTGCAATACGTTATGTGCTTTTTCTTTCTTATTTCTTTGTAACCCAGCCTTAGTTACCTTTGCCTTTTCAAAATCCAGGTCCTTGCCGATGGTAGTGAGGAGCCTACAGAGACACTCCAGGCTTTCATCGTCATGGTTCTTCAGCAGCTTGACCACGCAATCGTGCATGATAGGCTCTGTCAGCATCCGAAGCTTAAAGAGCTCACCAATGAACTTGATGTTTCCGGTGGAGCGGCGGCGTGCTTTATCCTTTGCCTCCTCCAGCTCCTCTTGCAGCCGCTCTTTTTCAGTGACCTGAGAAAAAGAGATGTAAAAAGATTGTGTAACTTTATATTTATGAACATTTATAACGAACTTAATATTTGACTAGTCAAATGCTTAAACAATCACTTGGCAAAAACTTAATTCTTATAATCTTTGCTTTACCCCAAAATTAAACTCATCAGCTCAGATATGTTTAAGTCTGAGGTTTGCTTCTTTATTTTCACACTACAGGGCTAATGTAGTAATCAGAAGGAATAGAAGATTTCCCATTAGCATTGAGCAAACTGCATGTCTAAACCATGTCAGGCTTTCTCAAACATATGTTTTTTATGTTGAAGTTGTCTATATGTTGAATACATAAACACTGCATATCTAATAACAGCCTTGCTTTTATACGAGAAGCAAATATGGACACCAAACATGACTGCTTGGCTACATTTGGGGTAAGAGGACACTTAACTCTTCTCGCAGTCTTCAAACACCTGATTAGTTACATGAGATGATCTTGACTTGGCTGGAACAAAAATCTACAGCCAAAACAGCCGGTTTGTGGATAATACTGGGCACCCCTGTTCTAAATGATGCTTACTGATGTTGCAGAGTCAAGCTCCTTCTGCTTCTTCTCAAATACAGCATCGTCCATTTTATCCCTTTCAAATTCTTTCTGACAGCGGTTCAGCAGAAGCTTCCGGAAGTTCACTGTGGTGCCAGGTTTGTCTGCCATGGGAACTTTCAGCTGTCAAAGAAAGCAAGAAGATAAGCTAGGATGGCTTGCTCCTGCTTGGTGAAAAGAACAAAATGTTTTAATACAAATTAACATCTTTGTTAGTTTGCAGTAACTTAACATATTAAACAAGAAGCATCTTACATCTTGCCATTTTGCAAAATCTCCAAACTAGAAACAACTACCAAGAGCCCAGGCATGGGAACAGCGCATATATTTTATCTCTTCGCTGTGATGCCAGCACTCATCAGCACTCAAACGTCTTTGGGTGGCAACATTCACAGTATATGCTTTTAACTACAGCTGGGAAAATAAAACTGTCAAACCAAAAACATGGAGCTGAATGTTGAATTTTACCAGACCCAAATTATTAGCTGGTAACATTTTTCCTACCGAAAAGTAACAGCGGAAAGCAAGCTGTCCTCAGCTTAGGTTAACATATCCTACAGATATTTACAAGAGTCAGTGGACAGATATATATAACATGTACCCTAATATTTGTACAGGCCCTGGTTAATGTTGTTGATTTTTCTTTTCAACGTGTTAAATTGAGCAAATAAACAGTACTTTTGCACCAAAATGTGCATAAGTGTGTTCTCTGTAAAGGATATGCTTAAAAAGTTGTTCGCATTTGAAATTTTTTCCTTAGAAATAATTAAAAAGAGAAAAAGAAACTCATACAGTAGCCAGGCAGTGGCACATGTTGGCGTAGGCCACAGAAAAGCTGGGCTCATCGATGGCCTTCTCGAACACCAGGTCTATGACACCTTTAAGCCGCTCCTCCGTGTTGATGGTGAGGTCTGTCACCTGCTTCATCAGTGGTGTAAACATCTGTGGCGTCAGTTTGTTCAAGATGCTTCGAACCTTCCGCAAAAGCTCCTGAATGGCAAGCACAAAAACAGCAAAAACATCAACAAAATACAACATTTACATGCAAAACTGGGTTTTTACCATTAACTGTTTATTTAGGAAAATCATGCTGGATTTGTTACACTATGTACATAGTTACTTTAACATATATTTACTTTAAGTATCTATTTGTCTTTTTTTCCTTTCCTTTTTTTGTTCTGGTCATGGTATGTTTGTATGCACTTTCTGTATCTAAAAAAAAAAAAAACTCAAGAAATCGAAACCAAAGGCTTTCATGCAGACAAAACAAGAACAAACTAATCCTTTGAAGTACAGAGCGCAAACCCCTGTAGCTTTTTGTCATTACAAAAAAACTTAAAGAAGAAAGACAGCAAGTCTGCCTTACTTGTCTTTCCCTGAAGCAGACCTGAATTAAACTTTGGACTCTTCAACACAGTTACAGCAGTGAGTGTGGAACAGTAGCGTAGCCAGAAGTCCCAATTTTCACAGCCAATAATTAAGTAGGAAAGATGAAAAGTTTTTGTTCTACATTGTTCTACACTTTTTCCATTTTGTTACTTCTTGTTGGGCTGATATGTACGCACACTTATACATGATATATACATAAGCAGGACAACTTCAAGTCCAGTACAAGTCCATTCTATTAAATCCACATCATATAGGAGGTTCTTTGTAGTTCTACAGTTACAAACTTTCTCTGCATACTTTGTTAGCCCTCTTGCACCCTGTGCATGGCAATGACACTGATGATGTGGCATATTAGTGCGTGTTGTTCTAGAGTGAGTGGATCAAACACAGCAGTGATAGCTAAAACTATCCTGCAGCGGCAGCATCCTGTGACCGGTGATGAAGGACGTTGACTAACACAAACTGCACAGCAGCAGATGAGCTACTGTCTCAGACTTTACATTTACAAAGTGGACCAACAAAACAGGAGTGTCTAATAGAGTGGACAGTGAGTGGACACAGTGTTTAGAAACTCCAGGAGCACTGCTGTGTCTGATCCATTCACACTAGCACAACAGTCAGTGTTACTGCAGTGCTGAGAATGATCCCCCACCCAAACAAGACATGCTCTGTGGTAGCCCTTTGAAGGTCCTGATCATTGAAGAACAGTGTAAAATGGGGATAAAAGTATGCAGAGAAACAGATGGACTACAGTCTGTAATTGTAGACACAAGGAGGTGGACCAGTGAGAAGCCATTATGTATTTAAGTATTTGCACTTTCACATTTGTGTAATACAGCAAATTCTCGATTTCTAAGAGCAGATTTCATAAGAGGATTATAAAATGCACTAAATATAGACAAATTACTATGCAATCTGCACCATTAAACCGATAAATGAAGTCTGACTTCTTTGTTGGAACTACTTGCAACAATGCCTGATCCTGATTGGTTAATCTTGATTCTTGCTGGTAGAAAACAGATGTGCGTCAGTAGGTTTATTTGATTTGTTAAAATATGCAGGTTGATGATGAATGAGTTGACCTTTCATTTGGAACTGATATAAAATATTTTTCGGAGGCATGGGCCTAAATCTCAAAATTTCCCAACCCAGCCCAAGCTGCAGTGAATGTGTGTTTACCTGAGTTTTCTGTGTGTCTGGGTCTTCAGTGACTGCCTCTCTCTTCAAGCCAGGTTTCCAGGCATTTTCAGCTTTTTTAAGCTGCACATCGTCATTCACCGAGACGTTCATGATGATCTTCCGTGGAGGCGGTCGCCGTGTGCCCAGGCTAAGCAGCTAAGAACAACAAACAACTGCGTTACTCTGGCAACAAACAGCTTCCAGTACATCTGCATCTCATCGCCGTCACAACAGAAGCGGTCAAACTGACTTCAGAGAGACCTCTGCATAACGGCAGTGGAGTTTGAAGAGGTGACAAGCTGGGGAAACTGCTCACTACGGAACCTGAGGTTAACTACGCCGCAATCTGGGGACACCACTCATCGCAGTAGGAGAGGTTTACAAGGCCTGAAGCTGGTGACACCATTCAATGCAGTAGCAAGTTTGACTAACCAGCTGTTTAGCCTGACCCTTCACGTTGAAGGAGTATTTCAGCCTACACTGCTTTTTTTAAGTACAGGGCAGCCAATTAGAACAGAGAATATTTACAAAGTTTAGTCCTAAAAACGCAGTAACAAAAACAGCCTTTGTAATCCTCACGGCCAAACAAGCTGGAAAATTGTAATTAAAAATCTACTATCTACCATAGATACTACTAATAGTAAAACCAAACAGTCATAAGTGAATATAAAAGAACAAGACAAATGAAGAATGAGGGTCCTTTGATAGGTATCGCTGAAAAGCTAATATTACTTGAAACATTTCAAAAGAGGGCAAGGAGTCTGCAAATTTTTGGCAGACAGTGATTGTGTGTGTACGCATGCACTTACTGCTGCCCCTCTTGCTCCTGGTAGCTGTCTGGTAAAATCGGCAAAAGCTGGAGTGAAGTCCGGACCTCTGGAGATCAACCGGGGATCCACCATCCTTATCAACGGCACCTTGGTTTGATTAATCTGTAAAAAGCATAGCAATACCATGAATTCACCAGCAGGGGGAAGACTACAACATTGCTGATGTGACACTGCAAAGATGAATGAAAAGGAAGCTCCAATCCCTCCCCCTCTGAATAGAAAAAGTATGGCTTTCACTATCAATTCTATTAGTAATCAAGGACTTGACTACAATACAGATGATTAACTGAGTAATCAAAACATGAAAACAGACTGATCAAATATTAACAAACCATTAAGATTACAAGTCCTTGCAAGAATGACCAAGAACGACCATTTGAATAATATATATATATATATATATATATATATACACACACACACAAATTTTTTGAAAGATATAACTATGATATTATATATATATATGCCTCTGTGATGTCTCACAGAGGGAAGCAAAGTGTCACATTCATGGAGATCCACTTTGTACATTGATTTCTTACTAATTGCCCAGCAGAGACAGACATGAAAAACATTGCCTAACAACATGTTTAACCAATTATGCCCTATTTGCCATGCGACTGAGGCAAACCAAGTAAAAACCAGATGGCAGCAACCAAACATGCAAAAGTGACGTCTAAACTAGCAACTTAACCTGAACCTGAAAGAACTGAATGTATACATGAAACAACAAACAATTCAAGCAGATGGCTGACTCGGAATAAAATGTTAATTCACTGTACCTGCTACTGCTCTACTTTCAAGCAGACTGAATTTACAGATGTAAATGATAATGTACCCATTATCCTGAATGTAGTCGATTAATTCTTTAGTTTTATCTCAAACTCCGATGTAGCTAACAAGTAATGGAGCCCACCGTTTACCACTGTGCAAACTGCATGCCAATACACTTGCGTATGTGGTTTGGGGTAAAGAGAAATTTGCGTACATTCAATCTTTTGCTAAACTATGGTCTTAGCTGGTGAGAGGGTTCTGAGTAGATTAGGGTGTAAAATTGTGTATCTAATGAGAGCTGGACATATTTTCCCGCTTCTCTTTGGGTTAAATAGAGCTCACTGCCAAGTGTGACATAACCATAATGCAATTTTAATGGAAACAGGATGTCTGAAGGCTCTGAGCAGAGTATTGCCCAGCGGAGACAGAAATGAGCTACAGTTCGTTCACTGCAGGCTGTTTTTCCACACAGGAGACAGAAGGGAAGCAGGACACTGGATTTACAGATCATACAATCATAATTATTATGTTAAACTGTTCCAGGTATTTTTTTTTAAACAGTACCAGTCAAAAGTTAGGACCCAACCTGACTAAATGTGTTTCATAACCTAAGGACATTATGATGTCAAGTCTTTCTGCTGTTTGTCCTACAAAAATAAGCATTTCAGAGGATCTAGATTTTGTCAGGGACAATATGAACTTATTTCCAACACAAACCACTTCCTAAAGGTCCCAACAGACAGCTTCCATTCATTCAATCTGAAATCAACAAAATGTACCTTCACACCATCCTAAATAATATGTATATCTCCTTAGAAGTTATGTATGAGTCCTTGATAATGTCTTTGAGCCAATAAGGTGGGGTCTAATTTGCCTTATTCGACAGAAAGTTACTGCATTTGTGTTACTTCAGAATTTTTGATATACTCAATATTACTCTAAAATGTGGAAAACAGTAAATAAATAAACACCCTCCTTTAAGTCAGTATGTCTAAACCTCTGACTGGTACAGTAATCACAAATATCATGCATGCCAAAGACCAACTAAAGCTCAACTGTGGAAGTGCTGTAGATTGAACGATTCCTGATCAGATCTTTGATTACTACTCAATCACCGACACCATCAACTGGTTACCCTGATGTGCAAAACGATTTAATTCCACTGTATCTTGCATTTGGGGTGGGATGGAAGCTGTTCTTGATTTTGATCGATTTGCAGTTTGACAGTGAAATATGTGAACAGTGTTCTGTGACTGGCTGAACCTGGAACACCTGCTATTAGACAAAGCTCTGTGAGTGCTGAACAACTTGGCTATGACCTTTCAGTCCACGGTACCACTTTGATCCCAACTCAGCTGCCCATTCAGATCCTGTACATTACATTCTACAAATTTGTAAATTTAATCCACCTACAATAAGCTATAAGATAACCAACTGACAAGGCTGCTATAAACAATCTTTAAAATCAAATATTTTTAATACCATTCAATAGAATCTTCATAGCAAAAATAATATTGTTTCCACTATATAACAATGCACACTGTCAAATACAGCACATATTAACATCTACATAGATATATGATTACGGACTGCACAAAGGGACAGTCTTTTCATTGTATTTGACTACTGTTTTAACTCTGCTGTCCTCTAGCCCATAATCAGTTGTCAGACAACTGCCAGCTGGATAATTTAGGCTGACAGACCAATCTGGATCAGTTTATTAAACAAGATTAATTCAGACTTTAGGCACCATCTCTCAATTTAAGTAAAACTGTTCAGAAGCCTGCTTCTTTCTCTCAGCTTTGAATTTGTTGTTTCTGCTAATGGCAATTTTAAACCAGACATGCTTGACATGGCCACTAACGCAGAATGGTTCTTAGATAGTTTAGTTTTCAGCCACTCATGACATGGGAGTAAAACACTGTTCAACACACTGTTCAACACTACAGACATTACTATCTGTTATTTCCTCAAAAGATGTCACTGCTGCAGGCTGTGAGGTACGTCCATAGTATTGCACCTCTGTGACAGTAAGGTTCATAGAGGGCCTAAAAAGAAACTGCTGGAACTTGATTTGGCTTATTTTAGCAGATCTGAATTTAATAACTCAGAAAGTAATAAAAACAGACATTTTTTTTGCCTTTTAATTTTAAAATCTATTTTAAGACTTTATAAAGTTTCTTTAAGGATCTGCTGAAACCTCTAATGAGATGCTTTAAATTATCTGTAGTTTGTGTTGAGAGACCCACCTTGTCCAGAACGACATCACTAATCTGAGGTAAGCCCTCTGGTTTCTGCACACACGCTGGCATGAACTGGAAGCCCAACAGGAAGTCCCGGTCGTATTGCCTTTTACCATTGGACTGTACAAGCACTGAGACAAAAAACACAAAGTTATGAGACAAACACAAATCTGGTTCTATGTAGCAGCTGTGATTGGATACAGGAGCATTAGGGGCGTGCTTTAAAGTGAATGTTGTGGTAGGCGTATTTCATCAATAGTCATCATAAAATTTAATGAGGTTTAAAGAAATCAGCTGTCCCATTTCCTGAATTTCAGTGCATACTCTCCACTCCTCCTGCTTCTTTCCTCTCCTTAATTCCTTCACATTCTTCCCTAAATTGTCAAGGGTTACAAACACTATAAGACTACTCAACAAAAATGACTAGGCAATTTGAAAACGCCTGATAACTAAAAGGCAAAGTGGAGTTGCCTCTAATCAAAACAAACCAGCCTTATTCAGACTCCGTATCTTTCAGGCTTTTATTCTTCAAGGTTAAGAACAAAACAATTTTCATTCTTTAAGGAAAGAAAGCCTTTGATATGTTCAAGGTTGGTAAAAGGAGCCCATACAGAACATACATATTTCTCTGTCTGGGAAAGTTTCTTATCTTGGAAACAGGTCCAATTAAAACTGAAAATCTTATCTGTCTGGTACTGAGAACTGAACTCAGAACTCAAAAATATTAGAGATTATGTAAAAATACAGGTATACAAAAAAAAAAAAAAAAAAAAACCTCAAAAACACAATACTGAAATGTTAAGTAACATCTATGCTTCATTTCCAAACAAACGAGCTGCAACTAACCACTATTTCTAATTGATCTACCTATCAACTAGTACTCAACTAGGCAACTAATTAAACAATTCATTTCTTTGGTTTCTCTCTTTCCATCAGAATACTATTAAAGCCTTTATTTTTCAACCATTATAAATGCATCATAATCCGTGTTGACAAGATTGACTAACTGTGATAGTAAAGTACTGCATAAAGGACATAATCAGCTGATATTAGATAAAACAGATTACTTGTTTAGGCCAAATGACCATATTTAAGCAAAGCTAAATATGGAAATGTACTGTAATTACTCTACTTAATTACCAATTACTCTAATTCAAATCATGTGTAAAACTGTGTGGATATTAATAAACAAGGAAGCCAATTTCTATGTGGCACAACCCTTACCCTCCTGTATGAGTGATGATGTCCCTGTAGGGCTTTTTCTGTCCTCAGTGACCCCACTGTCCATACTCTCTGTCTCTGTCTCATGTCCTGCTCCGTTTCTCAGTGGCTCTGGTTCCATCTCTCCATTCTCCTCTAGAACAGGAGAGTTCTCCTGGAACTCCTTGGCTGGAGCGGAGCCATTTATGGTCTCTGGCCGAGACGCCTTGTCTCCAGCAGATTCATCCCTACTGGGCCCCTCCTAGATGAGTAAAGAGGGTGAGGGAGAGGTGTTCAAATCACTTGAAAAGAACCAGACAGGTTCTTTGCCAAAAAAAATAAATCTTTTTGAATGTGTCCGACTTATCCCAAATGTAGTCACTCAACTAAGACATGTCTGATGTCTGAAGTTTGCTTCTTTAATTTTACACTGTACAGAGAAAGTTAATGTAGCTAAGAAACAATGAGAATGAACACTTCATTAGTCTCACAAGTTTGTCGTTGGAGCGTCTGCTGTGTTTTAACATAGTCAAGAACAACCTACTTTGAAGGGAAAGGCCAATGGATTAATATGCAAAATAACCAACTGCAGACTGTTTGTTGTGTGATGTGTAGTGTTGCCTTCCAGTTGTTCAGGTAAGAGGTCTTGGTTAGAACAAGAAAGACGTGTTGGATATGATGCTTTTTTTGTATATCTTTGTTTTCCTGTCATTAAAGAGTGTCGGTTCATTTTGTGCTACTACAAGTAAATGAATAGCAGATGATGCAGACAAAGCAGACAATGTTTTAATCCAATTAGAAGCACTGTGCATGTGTGGCTGCTGAATTTCACAAACAGTTTACAATACTGAAATGTACTGACATGCCCTCAATTCAGTAATTTGTGGGTCATCCAAAAAAAGCCCGCTAGTAAACCTACTAGGTTATCGGCATGCCCTCAATTTGGAAATTGGGGGTTATTAAAAAAATGACATTGTGTTGCTGTTCTTGTGCCATTATGTTGTAATTATCTCGATATTTCCGACACAACTTGAAGGCAACATGTGGCGCTGTAAAATTCAATTTGCCTACATCATCATTAAATGTCCATAAACCATTTTAAGTTACTCTAAATAAACTTTGTGATTTGTGAAACTGACATGCCGTTACAAACATGGACAAAAGTACATAGAATAACTAAAGCAGTGGTTAACAGCCTGACATTTTCTTCTGACGCAAAACATGACTTGTTTGATTGACTACATTTGGGGTAAGGGGGTGTAAATTTGTGTAAACCAGTGCAAAACTGACTTTTTTGCCAAACTATTACCAACAATATTACCAGTGTAGAAGGTTCAAATGCACACACCTCATTCTCCTTGTGTACAGGCTCCCCATCTACACACTCTTCATTTGGTCTTTCCCAGCCCTTTGGTGCAACAGAAGCAGCTAACAGAGAAGAATTGAAAATGATGAGTGAGTGTTTACATCAGACATGCCAAAAAAAGTCTTGTTTTCAAGTTTCTGAAGAAGATACACAATGGCGCTAACATTTGGCATCAATGCCAAGCACTCTTCAATGTCTCAGCACATTTCGCCATTACTGTGTGAAATTATAGCCATATCAAAACAGAAAGCCTTAACAGATGACAGGTACCTCGCTATTTACATGGTGAAAAGCAGTAAATCATCCCAAACGTTTTATTTTCTAGGGCTATATAAAAACCCACAATTTACCTGTTGGCATCATCTTCTTGGAATTAGTTGGACTCTGTGTATCTGAACAGCCATCAGTCTCCTGTACAGCTGCCTCAGCTTTTAGGCAGACATTATTAGTGTGTGAGGTTTTGCTTCTTTCATCAGTTTCACTGGAACATGTTTGAAGTACTGTGGAGAGGCCAGGAGGGGGTGCTAGAACAGCCGACGTGGTGCTAGAGGGCAATGAGGTGGCTGAGGTTGATGAAGTCTGGGTACCATGGTCAAATGGTGATGAAGGACGTTCTTCCTGGTGATGTTCTCTTAAAACTAGAGATTCCTCTTGAGGTTCTGCTGTGACAACTGAGCTTTGAAAGGTTGATAATTGAGAGTTGGGCAGAGAAGCAGGAAGGATCTCCTGAGATGAAAATTCTGTTTCACAACAGGGAGAAGGTGCTGGAGACTCAGCTAAGCCATTAACTGCTTTCAAAGGAGGTGAAGGAGAGGCTGATGGACTTGGAGAAGCTTCTAGTTGAGAGTGTTTTGTGTCAGAAATAGGTGTTGTGGCTAATACAGCAGGAATTGTAGAAACGGCCTGAAGATGCTCTTCTGGCTCTCCTGCAGCTGTGGGTTTGCAGGTGCTGAGAGGAAGAGGAATGCTAGGGGGTGCTGCAGGCAGCTCCGGCTCCTTGAGAGAAGGAGAAGAAGAGCCCGATAAAGGAAGACTTGGGGCTTCTCTCCTTTCTGTGGAGGATTCTAAAGGCCTAAGTCCAGGTGATGAAGGTTTATGCAGGCTGGAATCTGCTCTAGGTTTGTCCTCTAACACAGATAAACACACACACAAAGAGGAGGAAATCAGAGATTACTCAACAGAAAAAGCAATTATATCTCTCTCTGGAGTTTGCTATTATTAGAATCCATCCATACATCCATTCATCGATTCATCCATCCATCCGCAAGCCTCAAAAACTAGGCAAAAACAATCATATAAAATAAAACGATAAACAATACATTTAATGCTACAACTGTTCTTTGGGAATATTTGGAAAACAGTTTGTAATTATTCAAAAGAAATTATTCATACAAAAACATTGTTTTATTTTAAGGGTAGTATATTCATTCAAAAAATGTATGAAAAAAAAAACGTGAAATTGTCTTTATTCTTTCGCCATAAACTATTGAGCTTCACAATTGTCTTTGATTACAGACATGTCATTCATCAACATGGGTAAAACCTAAGATCTATAAACTCAAATGAGAAAGAACGCTGTGGACCTGAACAGATTAAGAAAAAGTTCTTAAAAAAATAGCAAGTTGAAATTAGCATTAAGATAATCAGGGTGATAATGTTTGGAAAGAATGGCATAGCTGAAAATTTGCCAGGAAGAGGATGCATGTATATATTGCCCCAACATACAGTGAGAGGACTGTAAGATAAGCAAGAGAAACCCAAAAATCCCAGTTTCAGATCACATTATATTTGGATCTAGGGGTCGGAGGCCACCTCCATTGCCATAAGCTTTTATAAACAGAAGCCTTTCATAAATGCAAGGCACAAAATGCAGCGAAATGCAAAATGTCAATGCAATGACAAACACTGCATGTAATGTGGTCAGATTAGGCAAAAACAGTCAGGCACATCAGCATCACATTTGGGAAAAAAATAAAAAAATAACGGGACTATATACAATTAAACCAACAGTAAACAAAAAACGCATGCTCAAAATATCACGTTTTGCATGTGTGGTTGATGTGTGTTGATTTTATTGTATCCATCTCTACTCACTGTTTCTTTTTTATCTACCAAAATAATCTTAATAATATACCACCATCTGATTCCTGTGTCTTACTGGTCTATAACAGTAAGAGGGAATAGCTTACCCAGGGCCGGCTTGCTCTCCGCTGACACAGGGCTGAGTCTGTAAGGTGCGTCCATGTTGTAGGCTAACTGCTCGGGAGACTGACTTGAACTGCGCTGCTATGGACACACAGGAGGACCAATGATAAAACTTACTTAAATTAAATCTTGCAGACATAAAAATTCTGCAGAGCAGCATTAACATTATACATAGTCAGTGTTTGTGTTCATCCTACCTGAGGTGGTGTGGGGGTGGAGAAAGTGCGACCCACAGGGGGTGTGGGATTCCTGCTCCCGGACATGATCTCCTCTGTGATGTCCTTTCCTCCCTGGTTAGGATCGCGGATCCGGATCTGTGAAAACAAAGAGACAAATATCACAGAGGGGGCTCAGCCGGAGCAATTGATTTTATTCTCCCAAGCCAGGCTTCTACCTATCTCTGGAAACCATTAACGTGGTCAAGAACCGCCTACTTTGACAGAAAAAGTAGGATATTTGACTGACATGCAAAACGACCAATCACAAATGGCCTTAAGTGTAAAGAAAATGAATCTTACATGAAACAGAATGGTACCTAAAAACCAGTTCAAGAAAAAGCACACATACAGAAGTGCAGTGAGTCAATCAGAGTGAAGCCATCATAATTCCAACGGTTGTGGCCATTCTAGTGTTAAATAATATTTTAGAGGGTCCATGCAACTCTGTAACCAGCTCACCCACGGCTGAGACTACACTGAATTCAGCCTCTTTTCTATCATGTTCTTTTAATACCAAACTTACAGCACACAGACCCTGAGGCCACATCAGAATGTAGCGTAATCCATGCATAACAGAATCTAAATGTCTATTGTCAAGTGTACAACACAAAAAGAAAAACCTTAAGACTCAAGCTCTAAAGCACAGCACAAACAATTTTAGCAAAATGTGTCTGAAAATCATGTTGTGTCTGGATATCACATGCTTTTTGTAGGGTGAAAATAACACGACCCCTATAAATGTTACTACGTATAGCGACAGAATGTAAATGGCAGTGTGCGGCTGTGCCAGTTTGGAGCAGAAGAAGATTCTGACCAGCTCTCAGCACAATGCCGTATTATGAAACACAAAACTCGATGCATTTATGACAGCATGATTTGACTTTATCAGAATCACTTCTACAATTAAGTACGTAAGCAATAATTTGAAATGTGGAAAGTACATCATACAGCAAAAACGGTAGTAGCAAATTTTTAGAAGCATGAATTATGTCCACTCTTCCTTTATAGAGCTAGTGTGAAACCAAACATGAAATTTCATGTATCTAGAGGTTTTTTGCATCCTTTCACAAAAAAACAAAAACAAACACAATAGACAATGTTCAGCTGTCAATCAGTCCATAAGAATGGGCCACAGCACTTCAAATGGATAAGGGGCTTTATCTGAAACATGGCAGACAAATACATGATATGAGAAATGTATGCTTTGACAGATGAGATGGACTGTGGCATTCCTGTTCTTATGGTCCACTGTGCCCAGCTTGCACACAAATGTAAAGAAAAACTTAATGTTTCTGTGTTATGCATGAAAACGTCATAAGCCATTTTTTGTCATATCGCCTTATATGGTGAACTTACTGGTTTCTTCTCACGCTTGGCTGGCGGAGGCTGCTGCGGTACTGTAGGCACTATGATGGGGGCGGAGGAGGGGTATACCGTCTGACTCGGAAAATATGCTGGACCAGCAGCTGCTGCAGCTGAGAGAGAAAAAGAGAGACAGAGACAGATATCAAACCTGAGATATCGACTGATACCAATCGAGCTATGAACTACAAGTTAATACTTCTACACAAGATGATGTTAAATTTCCAAACCATGAGTCTTTATTTAAAACACTAATAAAGATATGGAATATGGGATCGCATTTTTTTTGAAAGCAGATTATTTTCCATTCTTCAGTTAAACAACTCTTGAGCTGCACAACTGTACAAGGTCTAAAAGGCAGCATATGCTGCTGCAAAAGGTCCTTGTTTCTTTCAGCGTTAATGGTGCTTTCACATACACTATATCACCAAAAGTATTCACTCACCTATCCAAATCATTGAATTCAGGTGTTCCAATCACTTTCATGGCCACCGGTGTACAAAACCAAGCACCTAGGCATGCAGACTGCTTCTACAGACATTAGTGAAAGAATGGGTCACTCTCACGAGCTCAGTGAATTTCAGCGTGGTACCGTGATAGGATGCCACCTGTGCAACAAGTCCAGTCGTGAAATTTCCTCACTGCTTAATATTCCACAGTCAACTGTCAGTGGGATTATAACAAAGTGGAAGTGACTGGGAATGACGGCAACGACCACATAAAATGACAGAGTGGGGTCAGCGGATGCTGAGGTGCAACTTTCTTGCCAAATTTCTACAGAGTCAATCACTACAGACCTCCAAACTTCATGTGGCCTTCAGATTAGCTCAAGAACAGCGCGTAGAGAGCTTTATGGAATGGGTTACCATGGCCGAGCAGCTGCATCCAAGCCTTACACCACCAAGCACAATGCAAAGCATCGAATGCAGCGGTGTAAAGCATGCCGCCACTGGACTCTAGAGCAGTGGGGACATGCTCTCTGGAGTGACGAATCACGTCTGGGTTTGGCGGTTGCCAGGAGAACGGTACTTGTCTGACTGCATTGTGCCAAGTGTAAAGTTTGGTGGAGGGGGGATTATGGTGTGGGGTTGTTTTTCAGGAGTTGTGCTCGGCCCCCTTAGTTCCAGTGAAAGGAACTCTTAATGCTTCAGCATACCAACAGATTTTGGACAATTTCATGCTCCCAACTTTGTGGGAACAGTTTGGAGATGGCCCCTTCCTGTTCCAACATTTCTGGGCACCAGTACACAAAGCAAGGTCCATAAAGACATGGATGAGCGAGTTTGGTGTGAAAGAACTTGACTGGCCTGCACAGAGCCCTGACCTCAACTCAATAGAACACCTTTGGGATGAATTAGAGCGGAGACTACGAGCCAGGCCTTCTCGTCCAATATCAGTGTCTGACCTCACAAATTCGCTTCTGGAAGAAGGGTCAGATATTCTCATAAGCACATTCCTAAATCTTGTGGAAAAGCTTCCCAGATGAGTTGAAGCTGTTATAGCTGCAAAGGGTGGGCCGACATCATATTAAACCCTATGGATTAAGAATGGGATGTCACTCAAGTTCATATGTGTGTGAAGGAACAAGCAAATACTTTTGGCAATATAGTGTATGTGTAGGGGAAAGTTACCCAAGTTGACTCGTTAGACCACAATACTCACTGTGCATCAGTCGATTTCAAATTAGTTTTAGCACAACAAATGCTACAGTGTTGCTGGATGTTGCCATCAAAGCATTTCCAAGTCCATGTGACACATCCATCACAGTGGCATGTTGGTTTTCAAAGGCAGTGCTGTCAGAGGGAGGTGTTTTTAGGCAAAGTGGAGAGCCTTGACCCATCATTGCTCGTAAAGGATGTTGTCTTTTCTGAATGTTTCTTTCATACCCAGGCATAATCACGTCACCTCTTAAAATGTTTTCTGAACATTTGACATTTTTCCCAACCAAAGATGTTGCAAGCGTTAATTTCATGATCAGCATGTATTTACAAAACAAGACATTGACATAAGATAAAACATCAAACAAACATCTTGTGTTGGTGCTGTTTTAGTTTAATTTTAAACAAAAGGATGGACAAAAATAACTGCTTTCTGATTTTATTTGTATTTCACATACTGTCCCAGATTTTTTTATTTTTTTAATTTTTGGAAACGTCACTATTTGGGATTAGTTAGTGAAAAGCAGAAAATGTGACCAACTTCTACGACTGAACTTTGAAGATAGAAAAAATAGCCCTGCAGATTTATTTGAAAAACTGAAAGCACATCTCCCAAAAAGGATGAAAGTTGTGATAAAGGTAAAAGGTGGACACAAATACTGAACAATTTGTTATACACATTTTTATATACATTTTTTTTATTTGTTGGTAAAACATTGTTATTGACACTGAAAATGAATACTTAATGGTCATCTTGCCTGGAAATCAAATAAATGGTCTTTTGCACAGTACGAATACCTCCAAATAAACTACACTTTCATAAATCTATGAACTATGATCTTGACTTTCTTTCCTTAGACACTGTGGGTGTAACAAAAGTGCGTCACAGTGCTGATGTGATCCATTTCATATGAGTCACTGATAAAAACAGCTACTGAGAAAAATATTCTGGAGTGTGTACAGCTCAGTCAGATTAGGCTGAAAATAACCATGAGTAACTAAAAACAGCTGGTTGGGAGGCGCACAGTCAGACTGAAAAATTCACTCAAGCCTTTAATACACACTAAAGTGTGAATACTTGTGAGTACGTTTAGACTGACCGTACGGTGCTGGGTATTCCCCTGGTCCAGGCCCAGAATAGAAAGTTCCAGAAGTTGGAGGTGGCACAGAGTACTGCTGCGGTGGTCCAACATAGGGTGCACTGTGACGATACTGATGACAGAGCAGAGAAAGTGCATTGCTCACATTAGATATGACCCACCAGCCCAAGATGAGGCAACATATAGACTAAATAGAAACTAAAGCACAGCCCCTGTCTACTCATTTTCATGATCCTCCTCCAACTATTATCTACAGTTGCTGCGATAAATTTACTACAAACTGGGAAAGAAAAAAAAAAACATTTCGTTTTGTTGGGAGGAGATTTTTTCCATAGTTTTCTTCTGTTAGGTTTAAGTTGGGCGGGACTAAATTTGGCCTATTTTATGTCAGATTTGCCAAAGAAATAATCAGATACAAGATGTTTACATCAACTACCGCTGTAGCGTGTTCCAGTGATAATTAATGAGCGTGTTTGAAATATTTTAAGATTCTTTTCAATGGTCATTCTAGACCAAAAGTAAGTGTCTTAAGTAAATTTGGTCTTAAACAGGGACAGAATTTTCCTCCTTAATACCATGACAACTCTCTAGTTGCTCACAGCGGGAGAGGGAGCTGTGTTTGCTAGTGATGAACTCTGTTCCCTCTATCTCTCAACTCCTGCCGCTGGAACTGGTGGAATCAACTCCTCAACATTTTATTTTAACCAAGACAGCCCTTGAGCCGATGATAATAGGATGAAATTGGCTTCTTATTTGCCCACTTCTTACTCAACTTTTCCAGCCTACCTTAAGTAATGCAGAAGTTACCTTAATGTCTAAAATCTGAATAAGAAGCTGACAAAACAGGAGCAAATCTTAGCTTCCTCTCTTTTCCACCTTGTTCAGTGGAAAAAATTTCTTTTGTTTTGCTTTTTGTTCCGTGTACATTTTCTAATAATTGTTTATTGCATCCCAAATCAAGAAGAAAATTATGAGCTGCTGTGCAGGACATGTAGAAAATGTTTCTGTAAGCAGAGTGTGGCTAAACCACACCAACCCTGCTGGTCACCGTGTTTAGAGAACTTGCTGGCGCAGCACAGCCCCTGACACCAGGCCATTTACATTTCCATGCTCATGCCATTGCCAATCATTCTATGATCTGTCCTCGCAGGTCTGAGCAGCAACTTGCAATTTAATAGACTGCATTAATAGAATTAATTTAACCCATCTGTGCAGTGAAACAACCCCCCCCCCACTACCAAGTTGATGTCCCCAAACATTTGACAGGGCAGGTAATAAAGCACTGCAACATCACAGTAGCGCACTAACAGTCTTTTTCTTTTCCAAACCTGCCTAAATGCCACAGGTCGTCTAGCAAGTTTTGAGTTTGTACCTGGGGGATGTAGTATTGGGCTGTCTGTGGCGAGGGGAACGGCATGGGGGTCATTGTCATCATGATAGCTTGATTGGGGGGGTAAACAGCAGCTGCTGGAGTCTGAGAGCCAGGTCGGAGGGAGGGAGCGTTTGAGGGTAAAGCAGGACGAGTCGTCTGCATTTGAGCCCTGTGCAGAAACTAGAAAGAGGGAGAAAGACAGAGAGAGAGAGACAGAGAGAGAGAGAGAGAGACAGAGAGAGAGAGAGAGAGAGAGAGAGACAGAGAGAGAGAGAGAGAGACAGAGAGAGAGAGAGAGAGAGAGAGAGAGAGATTTCATTCAAGTATTGATCATACATCTTGTACAGATTAAAAATGAAGAAAGAAGACAGGAAAAACAAAAGAAGTTATAACTCAACCCACAGTAAGAGGGGTTGAGATTCTATTTGAATAGATGTGGAATGTTTTTTAATACCTATAAGTGTGCAATAGCCAACAACTTCTGCTAAATTCATTGGATAATTTTCTCTACAATTATTGGTTAGATTTATTCATATTTATCTGCATAGTTTACAGTTGTGTTCTGTTGGATGTTCTGACAGTACACCATGGACATGAAAAGGCAGCTTTAGTTACAGTGCTCCATCTCACACAGTTTCAAAAGTTGTATGAAATCAAGCACATACCCATGCAGTCTCCATAGACAAACACTGGCAGTTTAATGGCTCGTACTAAAGAGCTCAGTGACTTTACCAGTGACAACTGTTAGGGACATCAAACATACATAAATGTGGTCTGTGCAAAGGTTTACATATCTTATTTTTATTTTTTCCCCCAATGGGTTAACAGATTGTTAAATTGTGAATTAAACATTTCAGAAAAAGTCCTATAGCGTATGTGTTACTTCCTTCCTCTTAGAAAATCAACTTAATAAATTTTAACTAATGGTGTAAAACGTTTTTGACCACATGACTGTAGTGAATCAACAATGTGACGTGACAAAAGACTGGCCTGCAATACTCCGACCAAAATAATAATTTGAGTTAATTTAATTAAGTTGGGTTACATGGTTACACAGAAGCACTCCAAAGCACTCCTAAGGCTCAAGATTTAAAAAAACAATGACTACTTAGAGGCTCATTTGCACCCTGCATCCTGGTCATAGTGGATATCAGTACTGCAATGACCAATTTTACAATAAAGATCAACAAATGATACATTGTGCAGCCCTAACACACGCATACACATTCAAAGGAGCGTGTAGAAGGGAGGGGTATTATGGGTTCAGCTCCAGCACAAAGCTGTATTCACCCAGAGAACAGTGTATGTGTGTGTGAGAAAACTTCAGGAGAACCCCCACCACCACCATGAACTGCAAATATTTCCTCAACAAACCAAGCAAATGGGTGTGCCAGCTGGTTAAAGCCAAACCAAGAGGTGACCCCTCACTATGTTCCCAGCTGATCATCCAAAAACATTCCGTCTCTCTCTCTCATACACTCAAACTGGCTTTTTAAATCTCTAATAAATCTGGCGCTTTTTGGGGGAAATTTGACACATGAATCATGTCAATTTCCCTTTGTTTCTCAAATGTTGACTGGTGCTGATTATTTACAAACGATGGTGTTTAAACAGTGTAGTTGCATTAGATGGCATAATTAATAGAATGTCCATTTGTCACAATGCATTGTTACACCTCCACAACACACATTGGCACAGTTTTGCATTGCAATATTACGACTGCATGATCCATCGTAACATACCTAGTGCAGCGTTACCCATGTCACAGTGACTTTGGCTTGCAGGACATCAGACCTCAATCATTCAATATTTCACATACTTTTACACATAATTCACAAATATATATTTCCCATATATTTCAGAAAAAAAGTTCTGAATACTTAATAAATGAAACCTGCACCTGAGGCACCTGAAAATAACTGCTGCACCGTTTAAGGTGAAACAGGAGAACTAAACAGGAAACTGGCAAATAGGAACCCAACTTCTACGTCATCAACTCTAAAGTCTTTCCACCATTTAAACTTCTCACTGATGCTAACAAGGCTCTTTGCTCTCACCTAGTCTAAGAACTTCTTTCTCAGTCTTTGTTCTTTAGATTTTCGCCTCTTTGTCTGCCTCTCGGCCAGGGTGTGTCGCCAGCATGATTAAGATATAATTTTTCACAAATTTATATTACAGAAGCAAATCATAATCTGACATAATCTCATTTTATCTCAATCTCAACTACAGTGATCAACTGTTATGAAAAGATAACGTAATGACCATCATAGGCTTTTCTATTCATTATTTCAACCACTGAATTCCCTCCTCTTTTATATCATCTCTGGCAATGCTATAAACATAACAAGGTTCTAACAAATAATCCTACATTAATATAACAAGGTAATAACAAATTAGTGTACTAAAACGGCTAATAAATGAAAGCTATTAATTTAGGGAATTGATTAACTTCTACTAACTGATAAAAGTAGCGGTTGAATACTGAAGAATAGTGGGTGAAGTGGAAGGAAAAAGTGTGGAATGTGACTGTACCATAAGGTCTATAGACTCTTTCACTTTAGCTCTATAATCCACTTAGCTATTGAGTGTGCCCAGGCCATTTGGCGAACATAACACTATTATACCAAAATCAATGCTGCAGAAAAGCCAGAGGAGACCAGTGCCAGAGTGGAGATATAGCCAGTACAAGTGTGTGCGGAAATAACTGGTATCTATAATGCAAACATTGTTCAAACCACATTATCATATTCAAATAGCTCTTTATGCAAAGAAGTTGAGCTATTTCTTTTGTTTTGCTATACCATTCAAATGTGATTATATAATTACATGTTCAATAACAGAGCAAATCTGTTCACATAATTTCTTTTCATCAAATTCAAAATCATAATACAATATCTCCTCATCTGCTTAAAAAAGGAGCCTGGATTACATCTTGTTTCAACTGAAAAGCTACAAGTGAAAACCAATCTACATAAAACTACAACACACTGTAAAAATGATCTGATGTTTTAAAAATGTTGATTGGTTGCCTGAATATTTTGCGTTCCTTGAACATCTACTGGATTAATAACTTAACAGAACAGCTCTGTGCTTTAAATTATTCTGAGGAAACTTGCTTATGAAATACTTTTTTACAGTGTGCTTTCATTATCATTGTCAACAACAACTTCCAAAGATTAAAATGTGAAGTTTCAATGTATCTCTGAAACATTTATCCATCTGATGGAAAACACAAAGAAACACAAAAACTACATGTTCCACCATGCTGGCAAGATGAAACTGAATACGACTTTCCAACAAAAGGAACCTGTATGTGATTTTGGCATTCGGTGAAGACAGCATGCTCCACATAGCATAGGTAAAAAAAAAAAAACCCAAACAAACACAAAAACAAACAAATAAGTTGGAAGCATCATCTGTTATGTGAAGGAAGCATGGATGAAGAGATGTTATCTAAAGTTGACAGGAAAGCAAATCATTTACAGGTCAAATGAGGTAAAAAAAATTTTTTTTTTGATTTCTGATTTTTTTTCTAAACAATATCTATATAATTATAATATCTTGTGTAAACAAGAGACACTCTGAAAAACACAGGTGCGTATGTTATAGTTATACATTTCTGTACACTGAATGTTCATATTTTTATTTTTTGACGCTGTAATGAAACAGTGACGCACATATCAAATGGTCACATAAGCAGGACTGAATCAGCTCCAAGTTGCAAATTGTCCTCAAGATCAGAAGTCAAATGTCTGTCTGTAAAATATTCAAGTAATAAAAAATCTTTCATTTTTTACTATTAAAAAAAGAAGACTGAATAACTACAGTAAACGCCCAAAGTCAATGCTACGTCTTGCAAATCCCCAAGATGGTGCTCAGAATAAATTATCAAGCACCTTGAAAAAGAACATCTATGTAAAGAGTGAGTACACCAATTATAGTGAAAGAAAAGTCCATAACCGGTGTGTGCAGCTGCAGAAGCTATGCAGCAGCTCACCATGCAGCTAAACTGGAAGCCCACTTCCATACCTTATAATAATAAATTAATATTGTGTGATTGTTAGCTTGCTACATTGTCCACTTGGCTTTGGGCACTAAGACTGCTGTTTGAAGCAGATTTCTACAGTTATAAGATTTACTAGGACACTGTTGTCTCTCTGCATGTGAAACCTTGTGACTATGTATTGAGCTGCTGGCAAGCAATGAGCGAAATAAACAGGGTGAAAACTCCCTGCTGTGAAAACAATTCACACCTCTCATCATTTAGTTTGTCCATCACACTAATATCCCATCAGCATTGCTGAAGAAAAAAAAAAGTTCAACTGAGCGATCTCAGGCAGAACAGGCAGAACTACAAGGGTTACGGTGAAAAAGGGTTAAAACCAAAACCAATTACTGTTTTGTTTGTTTAAGGTCAGCAATGTGCTACCCTCCATTTGGCAGTAGCCATTCTAATGTTACTTATTGACCACACATACAGTCATATATGAAGGAACATACTAGGAGCCACAGTAGAGGTCTGAACATTTGGATTAGTTTTACTGGACTCCATGAATATTGGATCCCTAAACCAGCCTCCAGTCCTTCACATAACATGAAAACAGATTTTAGATTGCCAGAAAAAGGTCTGTGTGGTTGACAGTAGAGTTGGCAGTTTATAGATTGGGGTTAGTGGTCATCCAAGGATGTTCTTTATGCCATGCACTTCAAAGGGACCGGCTTTTTACCTGGATGGGCCTGAATCCTCCCTTCAGTTTAGTATTGAAGCAGGAAAGAGAGAAGAAGTCTGTCAGATAAAAAAGGTATGGAGGAAAACCAAAAACCAAGAGAAGCATACAAACGTGCACCCTCAACAAGCACATTTACAGCCTGTAAAGCACTGCTTTTTCAAGCGGTTATGACCCTTAAAAAAGTGTTTCATATAAAAAAAGAAAATCGTATGTGGCTGATCAAATTTCACATCCATATTTCCTTACTGAACAAAACATTGCCCCATCTTTGCTGCTATAACAACTTTCACTCTTCCGAGAAGGTCTTCCGCTACAGTCCTGAGCATGGTTGCACACCTTTGCTTCCTTTCAGTCACATAAGGATTAGTCAGTTTGAGGTGATCGGAGCGCATGCCCATTGTCATGCTGAAACAGGATGGGACCTTCCTAGAAGTGCTGCCATAAAGGTGGAAGCACACAATTCACTCTAATGTCTCTACATGCTGTAGCATTAAGACTTTCCTTAACTGGACCTAAGACTACATGACCAAAACCATGGAAAACGAATCCAAACCAAAATTCCTCAACCACCAAACTTTACTGTGAACACAATGCATTCGGGCAGGGGTTGCCTCTAATAGTCAACTAATAAACACACTAGTTGCCGCTTTGGGCAAAAGAAGACTAGTTAAAAACTGTGTTTAGAATGAAATACAACTGAAATGAACAGCAGTGAATAGCATCTAGATACAGGGGACTCAATTTTAGTGCAGTATACAAGCATACCACAGGAGATGAAATCAATTTATGCAAGGGGCATAAAACCATGTGTAGGTTTCGAGAACTGCCATTTGTGTCTGAATGGTTCATTCGACTGACCAATTCAAAATGACCAATCACAGATTGTTTAGGGCAATGTGAGCACAACGAAAACATCAACGGATTTATATTCACTTGAAAATAGCTTCAAACTAAACTCTTCCTTCATAACTTAAACTTAAAAACAGGGGTTGTGTGAACTTGTTTTGCTTTGAAAGCTCAAAGGTGTGCAGAAATGACATTTTGTTGCTACCAGCATTTAGCCTAAAAAACAATAGATTTCAATAGCTTACCGTCATACTCTTTAATTAGATAGCAATACAGCAATGAGATTCAGAGCTGTGGTAATTTTAGCAATAGTGTGTTTAATCCTCCTTGTTTTACTGAGTTGTGTATATCACGTGTTTAACTTGCTGAGCTGAGCTTCAGACTAAAACAATTCTTCTGCAATGCATATCTCACACTTTTAAACACATCATCAGCAAGCTGATGACAAAATAACCCCAAGAAAACTCATTCACTTGGCTTGACTGTTCTCCGTTTGAGCACTGATAAAATGGTTCACAACTAAAATGTGTGAAGTGGTTATACACATAAAATCGACACTAGGTCTTTACGTCTGTTCATTTTGGCAAGAATTGTATTCATATGCAGCCACTTGACACATTTTAAAAATGTGAATTCAAACTGATGTTTTTTTCCCCATTGTACTACAAAACCTGTCACAAAAATGTTGAGGTAACAGGCTTTACTCTATAACTTAAATAAGCCGTTTATGGATGCACAAGCCAATAAATAACACTAAAACCTATACTCACTAGTTCAAAATAAACTAAACTATATTTTGTCCAAACAAGCTGCAATGAAGATAAAAGCCAAGTCAGCTAAAGGGGCTAAAAGAAGCAATCTTCAGAAATACTGTATAATTACTTCATCATTATTATACAGAACAAAGCGACTGCACACATGTGCCAGTGCTGGGGGTTTCCAGGCTGCTGTCTGTAGCCACTGATGAGCCATGACTCATATGTGCCAACAGAAGTAATAGCACAGCCAGAGGCTAAAGACCACTCTACGGCCAGTGTTTCTGTGTGTGTGTAGGTATGATGTCTTCTAGTTGTGACTCATATGCCAACAGCGGAGAAAGCTGGGCCTGGAGCAAAAGATCCTCCATCTGTCCACCATGAGAGAGTGTGTACATGCACATCTCAAAGCTGATAACAAGAAATGACTATAAATTAGGGCTGTACTCTTATAATATATATATATACCCCTAAAAAGAGGACATTACATGTCTGGTGGCACAGCCTTCCGACATTTCACACAGATATACTGTGGTCCTTCCACCCCTCAAAATACTTGTACACAACAGAGAAATCCAAACGTCTGCTAGCTTGTGTTTAAATACTGTGGTAAGCTGTGAAAGGGATGTGGTAGGAATGAGAGTATGGCAGGTGATCCATCCAAATGGTAAAAACAGTCGACCTGGGAAACTAGCGCTCTCCCTCTCCCATGACAGATTGGTGAGATGTTCTGCTGGTTGGTAAGTACTTGTCATGTTCTGACTGTAAAGAATGATATTAAAACAGTTAACCAAATAGCTGCACCCAGAAGGAATCAGATGACAGGAATGAAACTTGGTGGGCAGGTTTGACATTGTGAAACATGTGTGATGATTCAAGTTTCATGCTCGGCCCCACATGTGACATTAGCAAGAACGGGCCTTATCGCTGTACGTGACTGAACCAACAGCAGGACTACATGCATGCAGACCGTTAGGAAGACTACCCTTAACACCATGGCAATGTCGCCAAAGACTGCAATCGTGTCGTGCCAGACTGTCATAAAGTAACTCAGAATGGCAGCAGGTCATCTTCAGTAACGCTTTTGTTTTGGAAATGGCCAACGAATCCATGTGTGGAGGCACTGTGGTCAGCGCCAAGATGAAAGGTGTCTGGTGTCACTCTACCTCCACCCCTACTGCAAAATCTGCAGGAACTGAGTGAGAATATTCAAGCTGCATGGGATGGATTATTGCAGAACACCATTAGGAACATTTACAACTCCATGCCAAGACAGCCCAACACCATACTGAGAGACACTACTTCTGTATGTGTAGCTCAATAAATATTAGCCATATTAGTCTAAATTTATCATTTTCCTTCCCAATTTTTTGACAGTGAGTGTATTATTGTCATATTATCTTCACCAGTATAATGATTTTGCTTATGAGAACTAAACCAGAGCCGGAGCTTCTTTTTGAGTCTGTGCATAAGTGTTTGATACTGTCCGAAAAACTCCCACAGAATCTGAACCGACGCCTGACTTTATTATTTCTGGTTTTACGGGGTCTTGCAACAGCCCAAAGACCTTGTTTAAACGAGGTGTCTAATTCACAATATTTACATCTTCATTGTAAAACAGACCTTTTAATTTTAACATCTGATTGGCTAAATCACGTTTAAAGCCAAGATAAAGCACTTAACATATACATATCAACTGAATTCTGTAATTCTCTAAAACACCGTTATTAAAAATGTATGTTGTTTCACAACCATAGCCAACTGTTAATGAACCACACTGCTCGGTGGAAGAACTGTTTATTGAGATTATTACTAATCAGGAATTAAGGTTTTTCATAATATAGCATGTTGACAAAGCAAAAAGCCTCACAGGACCGGGTGTTGCAGTGATGCCCAAAAACACCACTTGAACTGTGCTTGAACCATTGGTGTAATAATGCACTGTCTACTGCTTTAATTTACACTGTATGTGTTGTTGTTGTTGTACATAAAATTACCAAAAATACTAACAAGACAACTAATTTGTTTCTGAATGGGCCACTCTCCAGGCACTCCCACAGCTGACCTACATTCAACTGCAGCCAACTAGCCCTCTGTGTATGTGCGTGTGCGATATGAGCATCCACTCCCTCTTGGCTCTCTGCTCTGCTGGGTTTTGAACGGCCTGTAGGCTGCTGGTGCTGACAGGCTGCTGTGGAGGCAGGCAGGAACATGCTGCTGTTTGGAGTTTGAACACTGGCTCAGTTCTTTTTAAACCTGCACAGATGTCAGGCCTCCACAGTGCACCATGGAAGAGATAAATAATTAAAGATGGAGGCCATCCCTGGCATACCTGTATGAACTCAAGATTTTGCAATGCAGAGGTCACCAAAGGCGTGCTACAGAAAAGGCTGACATCTAGAGATGCCATCAGCCGATCTCAAAGACTGGTATCAGAGCCTATATCAAGGCCTGATCCAATTCTGATCTTTTCTTAAGTCTAAAGAATCAGGCAAACTGAGTTGTGCAAGCTAAAGACAGTATAAAAAATATTATTATTCATTGTAACAATCTAGGCAGAGAACACGGAGATCCAAGAAGTGAGAAAGAGTTCATGGAGTTTCAACTCCAAAATAAGGTGGAGAAACTCTCCTTTCTCTTCTTATTTTTTCGAAGTGGAAACCATCCTGCCCAATGTCATAGTCTGCCTGATTTAGTGAGAAGTAAAGCACCTTCTTCTCATAGATGTTCTTAACAAACAAACAAACAAACAATAGATAAATAAGATCTTGGTGCATCTGGTGTGTATTGTTTTACTGCACAAAATGTGTCCAAAAATTTAGCATTTGTGCGTCGTATTTGGTGTGCATCAGCCTTAATGTGGCCAAATGGCCATAAGCAGGTGATTAGCTATTTGCTGTGGATTAGTAGTAGCTCCCAAATTAAAACAGACACAGCAAAACGGCAAACACACATCAGTCACCAAACCCCTCTAAAGGTGTTATCAGAAGTCAGAAGCTAGAACTTTTGCTGTTTTTGTGAGACCTATGACGTATCTCATGAAATGTTTTCTGCTTTCTTTTATTTATATACCTTTGCCTCAAAGGATGAAAATGCACCCAATTGATATTCTGCCTAATGGAAGATGAACACATGATCGTGAAAGCAACAACTGTGCTCAACCACTGCAATCATTTTAAATCATTGTAATCATCTGATCAGACGATTATGTAATTGAGATAAACCTAAAAATATAAACTGTATATAACTGCAAATATTAATTTTAAAAAATATTAAAAGTTTTTTTACTGTAGTATTTTAACAATATTTGACCTAAACTGGATAGAATTTAAAAACTTTTAGGGGCGGAGGCACAAAATCAAGACATTCCTACTAATTAACTCAAAGTTCAAGATTTACCAAGGTTACTGTGCTGAGGACTGTAGAAACAGACGTTATCTTCTTGCACTCAGTGTAAGGTGAGTGAGTTTAGATGGGAAACAAGGCCCAAGTTACAGTAAGAATCAGCAAAAGTTTCCAACACAGTCCTGACAAGAGGTTCTCTGGAAAAATGTTACATAAGCGCTAATCATTAACATTCAGAAACAGTACGAGCAGACTGCTTTCGCAAGATCAGAAAATGTAGAAGAGGTCCCAGTGGTATAATCAAAAAGGGAGAGCCTGGATGTATGCACTGCAGAAGAAGAGGATAGCTGTATGTTTATGCCATTGAGAAAACGAATGAGAGTGACTAACGTCACTCAGCATGCCACTGATGCCTGTTAGCGTGGGATGAATGAAATTTCCTAGCCTCCGCTGCATTTCAGCCTAATGTTTCTGCAGCAGCAGAAAGCTCTATTGTTCTGCCTCCATCTGGCCTGACATACACACTCACACTTCCGTGGCAGAGGCCAATGACTGCAGTGTGGTGCCAGTGCACAGGGCAATACCACCCTGCTGGAACTCCACTATTTATAGCCTGTGAAAACTGTAAACAGCCAGGTGACTCAAAGGTGCAAACGATCAGGCAATGCGTGTCCGCAAGCCTGGAAAAGATTTGCTACTGTTTACCGTACACACAGGAGGATAGACATTCAGTGCTAGTCAGAAGCCTCAGGCCACTTAAGCAAACCCCACCCCCCCACTGGTTACTGCTGCTATGTCTGGCAAGTTTTCGAGGCTGAGTTTACAGTGGCAAGGACAGATGATTTACTTTGTAAAGATTCTTAGTATTTTTGGAGCAATCTATCCAAAATCCAGAAATGACAACACAAAAAGGTCCAGTATGCAGTTAAAGGCTGGATACAAGGAATCTCTCGGTAGCCTAAAGGCTGTTCCTCACCACCTGTGCCACTCCTTTTTTAACTTAACGCCAATGAAGTGACATTTTCTAATTGTTCATCCAACCGATACATTTCCTGGTCGTATGATGCCTTCCATGCTGCTACAGTTTTTTGTGATGGCCTAGTAGATACACAGCATTTACTGCACTGTAGTATTAGGGTGTGCACTGAGACGATAAGAAGTAGGGATGTGTATGGGTACTTGAGTACTTTGTTAACAGTTCCAGATGCCAGTATTAAAATATAAAGACGGAAAACATAGGTGCTAGCAACTCAATGAAGCCTGGACATGTTAAGGACATGGCTGACACTTGGTCTAGAAACATCTATATATACATCGATATATTTCATTGACAAATTACATGTTGGCACATTGTCCAGCAAGGAGAACAGACATTGCACAGGACAGAACAAATCCTCATCAGCATCCAACGTGACTTGGGTTTGCAGTGCTAGCTCCTGAACTATTTTTAAGAGGCAGCCTCTGTCTATGATCCAACATAAAAACCCACTGATATCTCTCATCAGTATTTGAATAATAAAACATGTTTTTCTATGTGTTGCTGTACTTTTTGGCCTTCTACGAAGCTTACAGCTCTAGTCATGTCGTACGAAGCAGGGATGTCACAAACAAGTTTTTGCTTCCATTCCAGATCTCAGTGATTTAATATTAGCCTCTCCTGATATTAAGTTTCGTCTGATAGCTGTGTTTTCCTAAGCAATACTGTTGCAGAGTACTCACTTTAAGTACACTCCGGTTAAAATCAATCCAGTGTTTATGCTTGATGAGCGAAAAGCTCTGCAGCACATTAAGAAAAAATTGCCTGCGTTGAGTGTTCATTTTTTAGATGGCGTATCAAATTGCTAGTATTAAACTCAACTCTGTTACTACCGCCTGGCGAAATGCTCGCATGGCAGACCTTACACGTGGCTACTGGACTGGTTTTGTTTTCCAGTTTAAATCATTTCCACACTGCAGACATTTTTGCCACGTCCTGCCTCAAACTACCCTCTCTTTTATGGCACCCGTGTGACTGCTGATGTATAACAAGGGTAGGATTTAGATTCATGCTCAATAAAGCCAATACTGATCAGTGAAAAATGGCTGGATCTGCCCCGATACCGATCTTTAAGATTGAATCGGGACATGCCAAGTACAAAGTCTATTTTTTAGGACTGTTTTTCCTTCCCAGCTGTTAACCAGATATCCATTAATTAACCCTTAGAGACACTCAAATATCAAAATAAGTCAAACCTCCAGGGTACAAACTTATGTTTGTGATTTCAACACAACAAAAACATCTGCTGTTTTAACCATCATATTTGAAACCTGCTGTACAACTCTCACTGACATGTAAACACAGAACCCAGAGAGGGGTTACCTGGTGGTGAGTGGGTCGAGGCCCCGTCACAAACTGATGCAGAGAGAACAGGTGCAGGAGCAGGCATGGAGAAGACACCAGCAGCAAGAGAGGAAACAGCAAGGAGGGAAAATCGAGAGAGAGAGAAAACAGAGATTAGAGTGAAGAAAGAGATGCTAATGCACTACCTAGAACAGTGCCTGTGCTGGCATTTAAACAAGCTTTAGGCGTCCGCAGAACAGCATTTTTTTTTCTTTTGCATTGACACAAGCCCTCTCTCTCTCTCTCACACACACGCACACACACACACTCCTGTATCAGCAGAACAGGCGTTTCTCCTGCATGGGGCTAATGAGTATGTGAGCTTTGTGTACATCAGCAAAGGCAAGGGCAGCCAGGGCACAGGGCATCAACAATTAGTCAACAAAGACGATGAGGTCAATTATGAAGAATGTAAACACAGATTTTTACTGCTGATGTCCCGTAGTGTGATGTGTCGTAGTCCTCGACAATGTTGATTAAGGGAAATCAAGGCATTGTTTACTTCAAAACAAAGGTTCTCTAAACCTCTATGAAGTTCATGCACCATTTGTCATTCTGACAGATCGTAATCCTTTACAGGAAATGTAGGGGCGATATTGCTTCTATTGTTTCAAAGACAGAACTATGAATGAAGGTGGTGGCAAAGGAACTGCAGGAAGGAAGACCCATGAGAGATGGTCACCCACAAAAGTAACAACACGGTATAATGCTACATAATAAGTTGCTCTGGTATCTAATTAATGAGAATAACCATTTCTAGCTGAATTGTTGTGTGTGTCCTGACAAATGAGTTACTGCGCTCATTTAGAAGCATGCAACGTAAATGAAAAACACATTCATTATTTAGCATTATCTAAGTTACAGTGATGGCTGTGGTTAGAAACCACAAACTACATTCCAGACAAACATATGGTTTGAGGAAATGTGTAATGGTGTAGGCATGCGGTTTGCACGATGCTACTTGGTGGGTTAGAAGTTAGAAGTCCATTTCTTCTTAGCTACACTGGCATCCAGTGTACAACAAAAAAAGGCAAACGCTGGATACCAAACATGTCTTAGCTGAGCCGCTACATTTAGGGTACAAAGAAAATTAGATTTTTGGTCAAACTATTGCTTTATTCCCTATTTTTATTTTTTCTATATGTTACTGTGGGAGAAGTTATGCTTACCGGCCGGCTGGGAGGCTGTACGCTCATCGGCTGTGTCTGCGGAGAGTATACGATGGGGGCAGAGCCAGCATTCTGTGTTGGGTTGTATGGAGCCTGGACACACCCAGGCAGAAGTGTGAAGAAGGACAGACACACACACACACACACACACACACACACACACACACAAACACAGAGGAGAATTAAAACACATGAGCCATCATCTAGAATATTTATAAATTATTACTGTAAATCAATAGCAGCCGTTCCAAAAAATGAAAGATAGTATTATGTCTTTGTATATGTATATATGTGTATGTGAGAGAAAAAGACAGAGAAGAAAGAATGTTACAATGTTTTCCCAATACATTTTTGTTAACTACTACTAATTGCATGCATCTATAATCTAGTCCTTCTTTCAATATATGATATTATTCTTATATCACGTCAATTTAAACAAATAATATTATGGAATATATTGTTGTTCTCTTACATGTGTTATTACGGTTTTTATGAAACTTTTTGCACAATCATTCTAATCTATGGCTAGTTAAAACCAGACTGCACTTACTGGCTATACCAACAAAATACAACCAACTGATTAACTACAAACACACTAACACTGAAGGGCATTTGTAGATTTTAAGTCTGACAAATAGGGTCGGGGTACATGCAAATGGAAAGGTTGTCCAGAAGATGGGTGACAAAAAATAAGGTGGTGAACCACTGGATGTTAGTGTTACATGTTGTCTGTGTAGCATACAATTATCATTATAAACACATAAACACAGAAGAGAAGACACACACTGACCCCTCCACCTGTGTCCCAGCCCTTTATGTAGCGGTATGGAGCAGTAGGTGTGGATATCTGAGACAGAGTCGGTGGCGCACCCCCAAGATTAGGATGAGCTTTACTTAGGTCATGGCCTGGATACGGAGGACCTGGGTGTCTAGGAACCTGCAGGACATATACAAATGGTTATTTTTTTCTACAATGTTGGGAGTCATACTTATATCCTTACACATCCTCATATGTACTATATAATTAATTCAGTGCAGTGGAACTACATTGTGTAGCGGGATAATGATGTGTGTGATGCAAAACTAATCATCCATCACCAGTATCTGAACTCACTAAAGCCCTTGTGGCTAAGTGCAATCAAGTTTTCACAGCCATGGTGCAACATCTAGCATAAAGCATTCCCATAACAGTAAGGGCTGTTACTGCAGCAAAGACGGAGCACACTCCCTATTAATACTCTTTAAACTTAGGGCGAGTTTACAAACCTCTTGGACTTATATGCTGCAGCAACAACAACAACAACAACAACCGTCAGAAACCTAAAATAAACTGATTTGACCTTTCAATAAAAAAACAAGTGAAACACGGAACAAAAACACAGAAGTTTTGTTGGCCCTGTAACATTTAATTGTCGGTACACACCAATACACTGGCAGCCGTTCAAGAGTTACACACAGTTTTGTTCTAAATGTAATCTAAAACCATTTACTTACTAGAAGAGGCTAAACGTTCAAAATGTTTCAACAACTAAGCTGACTGGGTCAACACAATCAATACAATCATTCTGATCTCACCACGGGAAAAGGAGTATTAAGCACAGGGTTAGGTGGACTTAAAAGAAAACAATCAGGGACTCGAGTCACCTTTTCTGGTTCTAGAAAGGTAGAGGAAGAAAATGGCTGGAGGAAGAAAAATGAGAGGGACTGACTGGCCGGAATCCAGTAGCTGGGTTGGCTACTGTGGAATTCTGACAGAGAGCTGTGAGACAAGGATAATGGGAGGGAGAGGGAGAGAGAAGGAGAGAGAAAGAGAAAGAAAGAGAGAGAGAGAGAGAGAGAGAGTGTGTTCAGTGTCTGCAGGTGTTCTTCCTTTCCCTCTCTCTCACACATATACTTTGCTGTTGTGTTTGCTGCTGCTGTTGGTTGCTAAGACACTGGGAGACCCGAGTTTCACTCTGCAGCAGTGCAGGTGTGTATGCATGTGTGCAGGCGTGTGTTAATGTGGCCAGAATGGGCAGCAACTAGGTAGCGCTGAAGTGTGTGGAACAGCAGAGCCAGCAGGTACTGGCATGTGTGTGTTTGTGGATATTGTGTGTAAAGGTTGGACCTGAGCTAAAACACTTCTAAACTAACATCATTAGCACTATACACAAGCGTTTCTGTGCCTTACAGGAGGAAGGAAAGTTGTGCTTGGACCTTGACGACTGCTATTTGTAACATAAACTGCAGACAGCCGTTTAGCTCTCACAGCATTTACGACAGTCAACTAAATCAGTTCCGGACTAAAATGAAGTGACATCTGACTGAATAAGATATTTTACCCAAAGTCCTCAAGCATTCAAAACAACTAACTTCAGTGAATTTCCATACACGAAATGGGTGATATACTGGCAGCTCAGTGTGCATATGTGCATCTATAAACTGCAAACTCAACGTACACTCACGCATAAAGAAGCAAGGCCTGATGGCCTTTTATCCGGACTGCCCCAGTGTTAGGCTGCTAATCTGACTGCTGCTCTCAGGAGCACCACACTCACCCACAATAGAATAATTTAGGAGTGGGATTGGGGGGGTAAGAGAAGAGGAAAAAAAAAAGGTGAAGCAAGCAGACAGCTTGAGTAGGAAAATAGGGAATAAGTGACAAGAGAGGAGAAGAAATAAATTATAAGGTTGGGGGTGTAAGAAGGAATTCAATGAAATCAGAGGTAGAGGAGGACAGCAGCAAGAGGTGAAATGAACGTTGAGGAATGGAGAGAAGGAAAGCAGAGAGGAGCTATCAGAGAAGTTTCCTCAGGCTTAGGAAAAATGACTCCGCCACAGTCTCGCCTTCCTCAGTACTGTTTTCACCTGCGCCTTTGTGTGTAACACATATGTGTCTGTTCTTCTGTATCTGTACAGTTGTAGGAAAATGTAAATGAACTTTCTCAGATGATTACTAATAAAAAGTGGTCACAATTACAGACAAACACAAACTAACTAACTAATAACACATTCGTATTCATTATGAGCACACTGAGTAACATTCACAGTGCAGGCTATATAAAGTTACTGAATCCTTGAATTTAATAATCTATAGATCAGCGATCACCTCCACTGAATTTACATTTCCTGTAGCTGCACATAGAATTTTGGATCATTTCTCCCTGCAAATGTGTTTTGGTTCATCAATATTTCTGGAATGCCTTGCTTACACAGGCCTCTTCAGGTCATAGCACAGCATCTTACCAAGGTTAAGGTCAGGATTCTGACTTGGTCATTGCGAAGAACAAACCATTTAACCATTTGATCTGATGCAGAAATCCAGGTAATTCCAAAGAGATCACTGTATTTGTTGAAAGTAAAGTAATATTTTATTTTATATTTAAATAAAGTGGACAAAATAAACTCAGTATGTATTAATTACATAAACATAAAAGTCATATGGAGGCAGGGTGAATATTTTCATCCTATTTCCTATTTATCATCACCAACGTACAGTGAGAATAGATGTGGCGGTGGTAATGCCAATTTACCACAGGACATCTACAGTACTTATGATCTGCAGAGGAACTGAAATCATGGTATAAAGGTGTAGGGTGTAGGGTACTGGCTACCTGAGTTACACAACACCTTTACTCCAGTAAAGAAAACACTTCAAAATATTCAATGTAGCTGTTATTCCATTGCTACTGACCATCTAGCTAGCTGTCTTCAGTGAACTCACTGTGCCATTTACATTGCCATTAGCCAGGGAATTCACAGTCAACAGTCAACACCAACCAGTGGTGGACAGTAACAAAGTAAATGTAATTCGTTACTGTACTTAAGTAGTTTTTCTGTGTATCTGTACTTTACTGAAGTATTTCCATTTTGGACGATTTTTTACATTTCAAGTCAAATATCTTACTTTTCACTCCACTACATCATGCAAAATTTGTCGTTCCTTTTGGTTTATGTGCGCGTAAAAACTCATTTGTGAACCTTTGTTTAAAGTTTTTACACTTTTATTAAAAAAAGCTATTTTATAGTTCCAGCTAACAGAAATTGTTTGGCTTCAGTGTTTTGTGCTTATGATAATTTGAATAGACATCAGTGTCTATTAATGACCTTCTTTTAAAGACTTGTGGACTGAGAGTGACACTACAGATGAATGAAATGAGTTAAGAGTCTTGATCCAGGAACGATATAAGACATTAGAGCCATAATGAATCAGCTACTTTTATTCTCCATACTTAAATACATTTGAAGGCAAAAACTTCTGTACTTTTACTCAAGTGGAGGAGCTTCTACTTTTACTGGAGGAATATTTTACCTTGGGTATCTGTACTTTAACTCAACTACATGGTTTGTGTACTTCGTTTACTACTGACACCAACACATATAATCAAACCTTTATTTCCCTATGCATTTTACGTTTTAATGTTCTGCATGGTACACTTGAGGTATGACTGTGCATATCAGCCTGATATTAGCAACAGAGAACGATAGCAAACAGTCATTCAAGTGACTCCATACTTACCAAACCCCTTTTTTACAGAATATAATACAGAATATTTTTACCAACATGTCGATTTGCATGGGATTAATACAACCTGTGGTTATTTTTATACTTCATTTTACAAACCCTATTCAAACAGAATCAGTTTCATATGGAGTTTTGGAGTAATTTACAATGGTGTTTTTATATTTTAGTCCCCTCTAAATGCATCAGTTCATGTTTATGAACTGTGCGCACCAGTGTCAGTAAAGATTCTAGCAGCAGAAATAATCTTGGGTTATATTAACCCTGTTTCAAATGGACATGTCCTGGTTTTTGCAGCCCTATAATAAACCACTGTTAAGTCTCAAATATCTAGTTGCAAGCCAGTGATTTTCACGTTACTTCCCCCACCCCCCACCTTATGAAGAAATGCTTACAGCTGGCCTAAGGAACTTGATCTATGTAACTGACAGTGAGGGTGGCAATTTCAAATGTGACACCAACAAAAAAGACAGATCACACAGACAGAGAGAGCTGCACCACATATTTATGGGGACCATCCTTGTACTTTGTTACCATGTGGCTATTCCAGCCACACCTATTGCTAAGAAGTGCATAAAATCGAGCACACAACCATGCAGTCTTCATAGACAAACACGAGTGGTGGAACGGGCCATACTGAAGAGCTCAGTGACGTGGCACTCTAACAGAATGTCATCTTTGGGGTACTTTTTTATATTTGGGGTGTTATATTTTAATCCCCTCCAAAGGCACCATGTCATTTTATGGACCAGGCGTTCCAGTGTCATTAGAGATTTCAGCGTTTCATAAAACAAGCAGCAGAAATAACCCTGGGTTATATTAACCCTGTGCAAACTGACACAGCAGTAAAACACCATTATAAGCCCTATTTGAGTGGGATTATTTTACCTGAGAATGTGATGTAAATGTCTGTGATTTTTACAAGTCTGCTAAGTAATAATTACAGAGTGAATTACCTCCTGTAATTCAATGAACACGGAGGTTCCCCTGCAATAGTAGTCCTACTCAAATCAGCTTTGTAGAAAACAGTGTCTCCCTTCATTTTCTGCAGACGAGGCCATCAGTTAAATGGGTGCTCGATTTGACCTTTAATCCTCAAGTTCATGATAATAACGCCACAGTATTTTTAGCAATGGCTGAACTACAAAGAGAAGGAAAATTAAATATCCTCAAAGCACCTCTTACAATTCAGCATGTTTTTGCCTTTTAGGTGGCATTTGGTAAGTTGATTGAACCCAGTTTACTAGCCTAATGCTAGTCTATACGCCAGTTTGTCACACAGTGTTGTTATTGCTTTGAAGTGCAGCTCCTGTTGCATAATGCTGATGTAAATGTCACGCAATGATGTTACGATTTGGGGTATTTGGGGGAATTTGGGCAAATTACAGAGATCATTTATCCTATATGAATCAGCCATTTAAATTACCCATTTATTACTTTTCCGGCCCTCCTCTAGGAAAAACGAATCCCGCTTGAATAGAGCTATATGCTGAGTTCTATGCAATGATTGTTGGTTGTGATTTCCCTGTGGTTAAGGGAAACAAAATAACAGCTAACTGAATTCCTTTGGTGTGCTTTGTACTGCTTTCTGGAATAAAGGTGTTGAGTTAAAGAGTAGTCACTCGCATTTCGGTCATTTATATTGAGATTTCTTATCAAATTTGCAACTTTGTCATAAACATTACAGATGTCCTGTGGTAAACCTGTATTTTACCACTTCCTCATGGAAAATGAATCCTGTCAGAATATGGCTATAAAAGATTACAGGAGGAGGAGGTACAGGAGTCTCATGATGCAGGCATGTGCAGTCCATAAAAATGACTAACATGACGCATCCTGGTGGGACTAAATGGCAGTTAAATTATAAAAATTACATTACCCCACCTCAACCTGTAAAACTAATGCTATCCGAATAGTCAATGCTTTCAACTTTCTTAATGATTAGATAGACAGATAGATAGATATGAATTTGTTTTAAGGGTTCAGTGGTCAGTCATTGGTTACTCCAATCCATAAGTTTACCAAAGGCACCCTCCAGGGCTGACATTATTGATGTCATCAGCTGGGCATTGTTTGTCACCATTAGTAGCAACAAAAATCATACATAGATTATTTACTTGCACTGATAAAAAAATAGTTAGCACTACAATTCTTTATTAAGTGGAATTTTGCCAGTGTTTAGTAAAGCTAGTCCAACCTTGCAGCAATACCCATTAAAAAAAAAAACAAATTTGAGAGCAGAACATGTTTAGTTCAACCAAGTACTGACACATGGGTATGTCCGTTCTCCTACTGGACAGACTTGATGTCTGGCATATTATCTGGCTAACTGAGAAAATCCTGCTTTGCAAAACACCCCCCTGGTGTGAAGAAATGGTGAGAAAGTGTGCGTGTGTTGTCGCTTACGCTGTAGACTGCAGTGACCCCTGGCTGGGCAGGAAATATCCGCTCCTCCAGGGACAGCGGCACCCGTGAGATTCTGGAGCGTGTGCAGTAAAGGAAAACTCTGCAGTGGGGTCAACACAAGCTTAAAGGAGGTCCAAAAGGCCATAAAGAGTAATATAAAAAAAGAAAGTAAATAAATAAATAAACAAAACAATAAATATAACTAGTATTAGCCTTAAAACATTAGCATGCGCAGAAAAATAACACATTGCACAACATCACACAGTATTGCACACTGTCAAACAGTCTATTTTAAGTTTGAGAAAAATATATACATATTAAAAAAATCAACAGACTCATTTCCCCTTGCCAAAAAACAGGACATCAGCCCTGAATTGGAGCTACAAGTAATTTAAGCTTTTACACACGACTACAAATACATAGCCGAATCATTGTACTGAAACTGTGTTAAGTAATCTCAAATAGACTTCCTTGTGTGGTTTCTGGCTATGAATGGCATATTGATATCTACACAAATGAACAAGTGCAATTCAAAGCTAACAACAGTAGTGGCAGACACTGAGAAACATTTTCTCCACACCTTTATCTATTTTTAGAGATAACATTATATAGTCATATAATTATTTTTGAGATGCTAATTGTAAATGCATCTTTAAAGTTCTGCTTCAATTCATGCACACAGCTCTCGAATGGCTAACATGCAGGCTAACTCAGCCCCACACAAACTGAGGCTAAGAAAGTGAAAGTTACACAAAGCCTCACCAGGCCCTCCCCTCCCCCAAAATGTCCAATTCCCCCTCTCAGTACACCATGTACCTTCACCAGAGAGCGAGAAGTCAAAACAAAACCCTGAAACGGATTCCACGACTGGCATTTGGAGTTTCAGTACTATGGCTTTTAAAGCTTTGTCATTGTATATTTAAGTAGCTGATATCACGCTGATACTTAAGTTTAAGTTCTATTTCTCTGATCTTTTTTGCTTAAACTAAAAAAAAAACTCTATCGGCCTTTCATTTTTTTGTTTCATACTACCCTGAAAGGGAAAAGTAATAACTTGCAAACTCATCTATTTCATGTAGACTCTGTTAAAACTGGGTTATTTCACATTAATCTTGAGTACACATATAAAAACACAGGTGTAAGGTGCAGTTAATAGAGGATTGAATCTGTATGGGAGTGGTCTTAGTCCAAATGTTATACTGGTGTAAATACAAAATAAAAAAGTACTACAGCTCCTCATGTTACATCACTAACCTTTATGAATAATCTACAGTTTCTGAGCACTTATTTAGTAGAAGTTGCTTCAAAAACAGCATCCGACAGCTCTTCCTGTATCAGTATTATGTCACTTATTTTTAGCCATTGCTTATTACTTACTGTAGGTAGTTATTCGCCTCTTGTTGAACAGTAATTTGTCAGACCACTGCAAAAGCTCTTCATATTTAAGCAGATTAATTGACTATTAGTCAATTTCCTATTTAACTTGCATGAATGGATCATCAAAACATTTGTGTTTTTGCAGTCCCATAATAAATCGCTGTTAACTCTCAAAAATCTAGATGCAAGTCAATAATTTTCACAGCACTGCTGCAGGTGGAATAACCCCCCATCTAAAGAATAAATGCTTACAGCTGGCCTGAGGAACCTGATCTATGTAACCGAGTGACAGCGAGGGTGACAATTTCAAATGAGACACTCACAAAGAAAGACAGATCACACAGACAGAGAGAGCTGCACCACATATTTATGGGGACCATCCTTGCACTATTTCAGCCACACCTATTTCTAAGAGCTACATAAAATCGAGCACACAGCCATGCAATCTTCTTAGACAAACACTAGTAGCGGAACAGGTCATAGTGAAGAGCTCAGTGAGGTGGCACTCTAACAGGATGCCACTGTTCAGACAGATCCCTGTTACATCATATCAACATAACCATGTCATAAATAAGTCATATGCTGTCATGAGTGGTCATGGAAGCTTTTGTTCAATTATACAACAGTGTCATGTCATCATCATGACTAGATGTTATGACGTAGGTCACATGCTAATGGTCTCTCTCACAAAAACGATCAAATCTGCAGTTACTGGTAATGGTAACATATGACCGTGATATCAATGAACATACTATGTACTTCTGACACTGTATGACATCTTCCATGACATGTTTATATCAATGGTATATAGAACTGTAAGTGCTGTTACTGCATAGTGGAAACATCTAGGAGTTATGGAAGCAGTAGGCTTCTCACAGAACAGGACCACCAAGTCTCGAACGTGAGACTCATCTATCCTAGGCTGCAAAAACCAACATTGAGCTCCAGACTGTCTCTGAAAGTAATGTCAGCCCAAGAACTGTTCATTAGGAGAATGACAATTGGGTTTTTGTCATTGTGTACCCTTAGCAGGTTATATAAAGCAATGGTTTGCTGAATTTGGTGTGTAAGAACTGTACTAGTTGGCACAGAACCCCGAGCTCAACCCCACTGAACACATTCGCACTGAAGTTGAAACAGTTACCGTGAGCCAGGCCTTACTGTCTACCATCAGTGCCTGGGCATCTGAATAGAAGCAAATACCTATAGCTTAGCGTTTAGCGTAGACTTTTCGGAATCTTACCAGAAACCTAAGAAATGATTAGTAAGCCAAAGCACCACATTTTTAAAACACATTATTGGGTGCAGCTAGATCAACACCTTCAGGCCGAAGCAATATTATGCTACATGATATACATTTCTGTTTTCATCTGGCAATAAATGTAACTTTTCATATTCATGTCAAAAGGCCCTGTTAAAGTTCAGTTTAGATACGCAAGAGAGAGAAAGAGAGAGTGAAACCAATAACGAAAGAGACAAACACAAAGAGTGAAAAAGAGACAGAGAGAGAGTGTGAGGGTGAAAGAGAGGCCGAGAAAGAGAGAGTAACTGGATTTGGCAGTTCCCTGAGAGTATGTGAGTGTAAAGCAGCAGGTCACATGTTTTCAGGGAAAGCCAAGCTTTCCTTTTTCCTTCTCTCTCTGACACCATTTATATATATATATATATACACACACACACACACACACACACACACACACACAAGCATGTTTTCATACAATATAAGGACATGGAGCTAAATATACATCCCATACGCCATATTTTGCAAAATTCAAAAATCACCCAATTATTCTTGCAATCTAGTGCAACACTTTAATTTTTCAGAAGATATTTTTGAGATTAGATTTAGAGTTGCATGAAAAAGTCTGAATACCCCTTGTCAAATTACATGTTTTGTTGATTTTCTAAATAATAATGAGGTAACGTTTTCCACAGAGAACAAAATAATGTTTTCTGTAATTGTGGTAATTGATTTTAGTGATTAGCTTTTATACAAATGAAACATAAAATACTAGGGTTGAACCTCAAAATGTGGATCTGGATATTTGCTGTTTGGGTAGGTATTTGGTTATTAACTGTGGTATTAAGGTGTTCTTGTTTTGGGGAAACAAAGGCAAATTGTGAAATGCTGTAACGTTCCAGATTATCGGAGAAAATTGGATGACTCAAGGTTACGATTTGCTCAGACAAACACAGTGAGAAGAAACAGCCTCTCCAGCACGAACAGCCAAAAACCCAGCCTTCTGCTCTACTACAAAAAAGCGACCACAGGTAATCAGGCTCTTCAACATAAAAGTCCTTGTAGGAGTGAACCTATAACAGCCCAACATAAACTTTTCTTCTCTTTAAACAAAGCTACTAACAACGCAGCCTGACTACATCACAAAACATTGTGTCAGCACAATACTGTACATTTTTATTTATAATAAGACCAAAATATATGTGCTTTATACTTTGAGTTAGACCATTTCTATGAAGCACAGGTTAACGTGTGCATGTACCCAGAGCCTGCTGCTCAGAGAGGCTAGTGAGCAAAGCTGTGCGCTGTGGCACTCTACAAGGAAAGCAGCTGGCCTGTTGTTTCTGATTTTATGGCGGATAAAGCCACGCATGTTCTTTCAACACCGGCATCAGACACTGACTGAATGACTTTCTGTCCATCCTTTCACTGTGAGAAGACAGGAAAGTATGAGTAGGTGTCAAGAAAGTAGAACTACACAAATAAGGCAATTCAATCAAACACTTCACATTACAATCTTTTTTTACTGCTTGATACAAAAGGAAAACTGAACACAGTTCTCATTTTCCATGATCAGTCCACAAGAGAATTCCGAAAACAACCAAAATGTCAAGTGTCAGTTCAGGAAACACCGGCAGCATTAACATTATTCTTCCTAATAAACAGACACACATTCAGCTCTGTCTCCTTATCATTCACCACTAACGCTGCAACATTTTATCTGAGCAGTTTTCATCCACACAAAAGGTAATAAGAGGGGACAGTAGAGCAGTCTGTCTGCAGTGTCATTTTTGAAAAGCAGAGTTAGAAAAAAAAACACAGTTCACTGTGTAAATAAAAGTAAGGTCATGTTAGTTATAGTGACTTATGTCATCTCATAAAACAATACAAATGCACAATTAAAGCAGAAGTTAGGACATCTTTGGTTTTCATGCTAGGACAATATTCAGTTAAGACAGTATTTAGGAACTTTAGTCTAGTTAGGATGTTTCAGTACTACTGTTAATGGAAAAAATAATGAACTTGAGAACTGTTATAGTCTGTAATAGCTTCTGTCCTAAACTGACTCTGAACTTCAGGTGACATGCCAACAAGACCCTTATTTTAGGGTAAGCAACATGCATTATTAATATCACAAGATTTAGATCACTGACTTCAGCCTGGCTTGATAGTAGAGTATTACACAGTGCTGCTATAAAGTTTGTAAACCCTTTAGAATTATATATTTCTGAATAATCTGACCTAAAGCTTCTTCAGACGTACACACAAGTCCTAAGATAAGGAGACAGATAAGGAGAACCAAATTAAACATATGAAACAAAAATATTAAATTTGGTATATGTATTTATTTATTGGGGAAAAAGATCCAATAGTACATATCTGTTAGAGGTAAAAGCACATGTACAGGGGTTGGACAATGAAACTGAAACACCTGTCATTTTAGTGTGGGAGGTTTCATGGCTAAATTGGACCAGCCTGGTGGCCAATCTTCATTAATTGCACATTGCACCAGTAAGAGCAGAGTGTGAAGGTTCAATTAGCAGGTAAGATCACAGTTTTGCTCAAAATATTGCAATGCACACAACATTATGGGTGACATACCAGAGTTCAAAAGAGGACAAATTGTTGGTGCACGTCTTGCTGGCGCATCTGTGACCAAGACAGCAAGTCTTTGTGATGTATCAAGAGCCACGGTATCCAGGGTAATGTCAGCATACCACCAAGAAGCACGTTTTCCTCCACCAGCATCACGTAGTGACCTGGCCACTATCCTGCAAGAAGAATGGCTTAAAATCCCTCTGACCACTGTGCAGGACTTGTATATGTCATTCCCAAGACGAACTGACGCTGTATTGGCCGCAAAAGGAGGCCCTGCACCATACTAATAAATGATTGTGGTCTAAAACCAGGTGTTTCAGTTTCATTGTCCAACCCCTGTTCCTTTAGGAGATAATTTGAGGGTAAAATGCGAGTCAGGTGTTTTCAATCAATGGGATGACAATCAGGTGTAAGTGAGAGCCCTGTTTTATTTAAAGAACAGGGCTCTATCAAAGTCTGATCTTCACAACACAGGAGTGGTCCAACAAAGACCACACCAAGAGCAAGGCATGTATTAGTCTGCGAGATGACAAAGACTACTCTTTTGTCGAATGATCTTCTGGGTTTAATTTAGAAGCGTTATGTTTGGAGAAAAGGAAAGTACGTGGTGGTAGTATCATGGTACGGGCCTATTTTGCTGTAGCTGGGCCAGGACAGCTTGTCATCATTGATAGAACAATAAATTCTAAATTACACCAGCAAATTCTAAAAGAATATGTGACAAGGACATCTGTTTGTAAGCTGAATCTCAAGAGAATGTGGTTCATGCAGCAAGACAATGACCCGAAGCTCACGGAATGGTTAAAGAAGAATAAAGTTAATGTTTTGAAATGGCTAAGTCAAAGTCCTGATCTTAATCCAACAGAAATGTTGTGGAAGGACCTGAAGCAAGCAATTCATGGGAGGAAACCCACCAACATAACAGAGTTGAAGGCGATGTGCAGGACTAATCAACAGTTACCGGAAATGTTTAGTTGCAGATACTGCTGCACAAGGGGGTCAGACCAGATACCGAAAGCAAATGTTCACATGCTTTTGCCACTCACAGATATGTAATATTGGATCATTTTTCTCAATAAATAAATGACCTGATATGAAGTCTGATACTTTTGTCTAATTTGTTTCATTTGGTTCTCCTTTTCTATGTTTAGGACTTGAAACTCTAATTAGTTTTAGGTCATATTTATGCAGACAATTCCAAAGCGTTCACAAACTTTAGAGCACAACTGTAAGAATAAAGGCATGTCATGGTGAGTAAAGCAGTTTGTTTCAAACTAATTTCCCTCCAAAAGAGTTATCAGCATGCTCACCTGAAACTCTAAAGCTATGAAGTTTAAGAAAGGATAGCTTGTACTCAGAAAAGTCTTTTTAAAAAAATAAATAAATAAAATATACTATATCACCGAACAAAAAATATTGCAAAGTCAGTGTTTTACAATATCATGCAGCCCTAAAAGAAAAAGACACAAAAAGAAAAACTGCACATCAAACAAAGCAGCTGCTGGTGTTCTCAGAACAATGAATTAACCACCCCAAAGTCCAGACCTCAACATCACCAAATGTGTTTGGGATTGTTTCGATTGTGAGGAAGCGTACAATGCAACCAAGACTGAACTTTGGCAGTGTGAAAAGAATTCTTCCTGCAGAAGTCTTTAAAATTGAAAGCAAAACTTAAATTTCTGAAAAAAAAAAAAAAAGCTGTTTTCTTTCGCCTTTACAACAAAATGAGGATATTACTGTCCTGTAAATGTTCATAAAAATGCACACACACACACACACACACACAAGCACAAAATCCACAATATCCTTCATCTCTTTTGGCAACGTACCAACATTACCCATGGGAACAAGGAAGAGAGAGAAAGGCTGGGGAATTTAGAAAGAAATAAAAGAAAAGTACTTGGGGGAGGCCCAGCAAAAAAAGGAGTGAAAAGAGAGAGAGAGAGAGAGAGAGAGAGAGAGAGAGAGAGAGAGAGAGAGAAGAAAGAGAATAGACGTAGCCCAAGGATGGAATTTCATTCATTACTGCCTATAAACCCAAACAGACCGTGGCTCTGCATGTGTGTGTAAGACATTGACAGTGTAAGACAGTGTGTTTCCTCCAGACGGCAGTCAATACCCCCAGGGGGACAGCATGAGTGTGTGTGACAGAGCATCACTCCACTGTCTATTCTCTATTCTCTCTGTTCTAAATTCACAATTACTGATACTGATACAGACACCTGATCCTTAAGTATCTGCCCATACCAAGTACTGATACTGCTACTAATTCTAACACACCCTCTACTCAGAACAAACGTAAACGTTATTTGCTGACTTTAAAATATTAAAAAAAGAATAAAACAGAAAATATCCACCTTTGCAGAATACCCCTCCCCAAGTATTCAATTAAATCTAGATAATAAACAATAATTGTGTGTTAAAATGTGCAGACGTTTATCCACTGTGTCTGGTGTTTCATGTGTTTATCTGTTTTGATGACCTCTGAATTTGTAATTACAGATTGGGTAAATAAGGCTGATTTTTTATTTTTATTTTTCTACTGTTTGTGTACAGCAACTTCCCTTTACATTGCATCATATTTCATGGTGAGTGGACTGATAGAAATGCTCCAAATATGCCTAAAATAAAGTCCCTTTACATAAACTTGAATTGAAAGTAAAGATTTTTGCCCTCTCCTGTAAGCTTACCACTTTGGAAAGGCTATTCTTTGGCTTTTTCGTTTAAAGAATATATATGATTTTCTGCTTTGGACTGACATATGCACTCATACACCCCGCAATAAAGGCTATAATTAGCCAAAAGAGACGGGAAGTTTTTCTCTCTAAAGATCGCTCCCTTGACAATAACCTGGACCAACACTACCCAAGACTGCCACTGACCACACAGCAGGATATGAGGTACTGAGGAAAGACGCCTGACTCAGAGATTTAGGTAAAAGGCTACCGTTAGCATGCATTGCTTGTATGTTCTGCGCTTATCTGTAGTCCAAACTTCATGAAGAAATGCCAACTGGCATATTGGCCACTACAAGTGCCTCCCATAGATTTTGATATGACCTTTTTTTAACTACTGTTTGTCTCAAAAGTGAATTAATTCTACACCTCCAGCACTCAGTAGCACACGGTACCTTCAGAAATTGATCTTTACTGCCGATGAGATTCTGTATTTAAGTGTTATTCTCTGCACCAAGATTTCAACTGGCATACTGCCACTTCATCATAAACATGAACACACATGCAAGCAACAAACTAATACAGTGACACATTTGCACATGTATCCAAAATAAAAAGCGTACACATACACTTGCCCACTGGATGCAAAAATACATATGTACAAACTCCTGACGTTCAGTGGCCGGCTGCGTGTGTGTCTGTGTGTGCAAATCCCTGCACGTGCAGCGCTGCACCATCTTAATGGAACAGCCTGTAAAAGCTCAGAGGCGTAAAAGGCTTACAAGGCCTGCAGGGGAATCAGGCTACACCAAATACTGGGAGGGGAAACCCACAAACTAAAACTAAAAAAGCCTGATGCACTGTTTATATTTGCCTACTGTGTAGACAGCCCCTCCAGGTATGTTTGAATATACAGCATTTAAAGAATATTTTAGAATTGCACCAAAAAATCTAATTGAACTGAATCACCTACTAAAGAATCACACTCAAATCTGAGACAATTCACACAAATCATATTCAAATCCTGCTGAAACTTACAAACTCATGATGTTTGAATCAGTTAGTATAGACAAATCAAGTCTCTGACTGCTCTGGCCTCAACATCATTGGCTTAATGCAAATCCATTTAAACACCATGAGGACTAGAGAGAGTGTGTGCACATGTGAGACTGAGTGTGTTTGTGTGAGTATGACAGAGGGACAGGTAGAAGCTGGTAAACTAAAGGGGATGGGGGTTAGGGTGATGGAAGTCAATACTGTCCTTTCTGCTGAGTTTACTAGACCTGACATGCTATAAATCAGCTAAACTAAGCACTTCAGACCTGCTGGAACTGAATTAGTGTTATATGGGGTTGTTCCATAATGTAAGTGTTTTCCAGTAATACCTGTGATCCTCTATGAATCTGCAGTGTGTGCAACTTTACAGTCTGACAGCAATAATCGCTGAGTGAATGGTCTTCTACCGGGGTGGGGGATATAGTATATCAACACCACATTTTGCAAGGCAATAACCTATCAATGCTCGCAAAGTATGTTACATAATAGTGTACTATGTAAATTACAAATACAAATTCATCATTTTGGTACTACAATAACAGCAACTGCTTTTTCAGTCCAATAAATGGTGAAAAGTATGCGGGGTGGCGGGGTGGGAGGGGATCAGTAGAGGTAACAGTAGAGAAAGTTGCACGCACCAGCATCCATGATTTGAACGGGGAAACATGAATTTGAGGGGGAACTGAATGCGGACGCAACATGAGCAAACAATGTTAAAGTTGGCTTCCTATTCCCCAGCTCCTTGTTCGAATTTCCCCATTCCACCTTAAATGCTTGCAGGCCAGAAAATAACCGCTGCACCACTTAAGGTGGAATGGAAAGTTCAAACAAGAAGCTGACTTTGGATCTGACTTTTGGACTTTGGATGTTGAGGCAAAGTCAATGTTAAATCAGCTCCACTGAAAAACCTGGACACAATTAGGTTGACGAAGCTAAATCTAAATCTGAGCCGGCAAGAAAAAACCCACAATCCATCACCTATATCATGTGCAAAGACCTGCATCCATGGCTGCCATACCCCACCCTTTACAGAGAAGTAAAGCTTAAATCTGACAAACAGCAGAAAGGACTCCATTATCTTGTGATGTGTGGACGTCAAGGGAGGTGTATTTCTGTGTGACTATAACAACGCATTGAATGCTGTCTCACGTTCTGCTAAATAGAGGAGTACATGAAAGCCACACCAGGGCGAGCACTCTAGTGCTTTGGCAAAATGTGGAATGAGAATGAGGAATTGCAGGCAAAAAATGAAAAAAAGATAATAAATCACAATAAACTGCATTTATGCTATGAAAGTAGTCAGCATATCGCATTTAGTTTAATGCACGCTAATATCATACCATGACTTGGGTATCTTGATAATACTGTACCATGCGGAATTTGGCGATTATCTCCCCACTGCTTCCTCAGTAATAACAGTCCTTTCACAACCCGCATCACAAACCAAATCTGCTAAACAACACTGTTGTGTTGTTATTGAACGTGGCAAAACTACATGAATATCTGGACTATGACCTGTTAACCTGGACTGAACAGTGCTGAATTTGGGGAAAGTACATATACTTTCTCACACCAACCCAATCAGCCAATCTAATTCCACAAAACACACTCTCCACCGGTAAAACTAACAATGCCGTATTACTGCAAATCGTCTCAAAAGCATGTCTTCCTGAAGGTCACACACTTTTACACGGTAACGAGGGTGTGTTTCCACTCCAAACACACTGTAGCTGTGTAGAAGCGCAGAGGTCACACACTGCACAGAAACACACACAGAAACGCTGGAGCGGAACTGGAGTGTGTACGTGGCAGCTGGGCAGAGGGGCTGCAGTTGATGGGGGTGGGGGGTAAAGGGATGGAAGAAGGGAAAGCAAAGAGGGGAAAAAAAGCAGTCTGTAAGAGAGCAGAAATGAAGAGAGCAAGAGAGAGAGTGCAAGTGAGAAAGTATACAGTGACCACATAAATGCTGTGCATTTATCAGAGAACAAGAGAACACAGCAAGTCAAAAAGTGAAAACATAGGGAACAAAAAGATATACGAGAGACTGAGAGAGAAAAAGAAGTAGAGAAAGAGAGAGAGAGAGAGAGAGAGAGAGAGAGAGAGAGAGAGGGAGAGAGAGGCTGATGAAAGGTGAAAGGAGATGCAGCAGATGGTGCATCTCATCTGCAAGTCATCTACACACATCACTCACACAGACATACTACCACAGACAAACACCAAAACAAACCAGTGAACGATGGCCAAGCATGCTGCCACTGAATTTCTCCCTTATTTTGCATAACCTCACAAAAAGCAAACAAACAAAGCCAGCTTGTTTCAAACCTTCCATTATTTTACATACGTGCAAACACAAATCTAAAAACTGTTGGGACCACGTGTGAAACGCTGATAGAAACAGAAAGCATTAATTAGTAAGTTCTATTAAGTCCTAAAATCCTTACAATTCTGGCTAATAGATATTATTAAACTGGCCTATTGTTTTGATAACTCATTTTTGTCAAAGTGGCAAGCCTTGACCCGTTTGAGTGTTTTTAACATTTCACAATTTCTGGACTTTTTTGGAATGTGCTGCAGGCATCACTTTCGGAATGAGCATATACTTACAGAACACAACGAAGTTGTTAAGGAAACACGTCACATTTCTCTTTGTACTGTTTTCATTCAAACACAGGTCAAATTAGATTCACAGCTTTCTGTTTTTATCTGCATTTCGCATACTACCCTTACTTGGAATTGGGTCTGTACTACGTTATACCTAGAGTGGTTTGCATATATGCTGAAAGCACTATGTCTAGATGTCTGTTTTTTATGGTCTTTGTTGTCCTTCAAAACTAACCAGTTCCATTACATTCAATCTGAGAACAACGCACCACAGACACATTTTTTAAGGATGTACATGAATTTCAACTGCTGAAAATGATCAAAAATGGCAATGGAAAGTAAAGGGAAGGGATGATGAAATTGCAGATGCATTCAAACAGCTGACCAACAGTGAGGAAACTTGATAGTTTCTATGAGGTACTCCCCACTTGATATGTAGAATACAACCAAGAAAAAAACAAACAAAAAAAAAAAACACATACACACACACACACACACACACACACAACAAGCAACAGTGCCAAACTGCAAAGTATAACTAAAAATGATGGAATTCATTGCCTTGGATTTTATGGCACATACTATAGTCTACATACTGTAATACCTTCTTTTTTAATAGCTTTCAGTTTTGGTGTTCTGAATTTTGGTTTCAGTTTTGGCCATGAACTGTGGGTTTCACTATCAAACACTACCAATAATGTTGATATTTCTTCTGAGCTTCTTTCATTTGCGGTCATTGCAACTTGTGCATCCTAACCGATTAACATTGGTGGGGATTATGATATACACACACTCACAGTAAAAGGACTCGGGCAGTGACCGGTTCTTTACTCCCTCATTACCACTGTGCTATAAAGGGTAGAACCATTCAGTTTAATAAATATGAATATATACGAATCAATAAATTCATTCAGACACTCATCAGTCAGCATGAAAATAAACAAAGTAAAGTAACATGAGGGTACCCATTTAATTATTGGGCCATGACTACAGTTACCAGGGCTTCTACAGTGTTTCCTTTACAATATGAGCGCATTCAGAGAACAGAAAAATAACTAATACTCCATAGGATTATTAGGATTAGGACTGCTATTAAAATTTTGAGGCCGATACCAATTTTAAGGGGGTAAATTCCAATAACCAATAACATAGGCCAACATAAATTAATGCACTAATTAAAGCTTTACAAACCAACAATAACATTTGTCACACCTGACACGCTGCACTGACAAATGTCAAAGTTAATATCTGCACATTCCACAAAAGTTCTGCTTTTTTCAATGAGCTACAAGTGAAAATAAGTAACAGAAAATTACAACACGCGTTTATTATCAGCAGCTATAACTGTAGTTTCTAAAGTTGCAAGATCTAATCCAAAGCTTACTTCTACAGGTGTGTCTAACTGTATCTCTGTCTAAACAGAGTAGTCCAATTGGGAAAATACACTAGATTACTACTGTTACAGCAGACCTACAGTAATACGCAAAAGTTTTATTACATCTGTTCTGCTGGTTTTTAAAATTAAAATACGGGGGAAAATGTTATTTTAGTGCATTTTGGAGGAAAAAAAATGTAATATATGTATAGTATAAAATGTGCCATTACTTTTGCATAGGGCACATACAATGCCTTATTTTTTCAATAAATTAAAATTTAATTCAGCAGGAAAACAGTAATTGTGCATTAAAATGTACAGAAATGTGTTCTCTGTCACTTATATTTAGTTATAAATCAACAAAACATGTAAGAGGTGTCCAAAAGTTTTGTATATACATACTGCACATGAAACAGCAAAGCTTAATGTGACAGCTTGGTTAAAAGCAACTTAACACCATTTTTCACCCTGCCCTTTTAGAAGCAAGGTCATCTTTTGCTATGGGTACACTTTTTGCTGGAAACTGAGCTTCTTTTCTCTATATATTTATTTACTGTTGTCTGTAAACTTTGTCCAGCATAGTTGTTTTATTGTCTTCCGTTTGTCCTGCAAGTTTACGGCTATAGTTTGCGCAGTCCAAATCTGATCTTTTTTTCCATGTGTGGCATAGACATGTAATCTCACATTTTTATATCCAATTCAGGACACTGCCATATGTGGTAGTGAAAAACAATACATATCCAATATGCAGAAATTGCAACTGAACAGCCAGCTAAGAATTCATTCATCTTTTTTAAGATAATCCAGCTCAATATTGGTCTGCCGAGAAGTAAAGAAGGACTACAACAGCAAGGGAGGATGTCGGTGGCGTGAAAATGAGGTATCAGACCTTATAGATGTTTGGGCTGACGTTTCTGTACAAACTAAATTGGAAGGCATTTATCACAACTGACCCATGTTTCGAAAAAAAAAATCAAAAGAAAGGAGAACAAGGCTGCAACCTCAAAAAAATATTAAAAGCAAAGATGAAGAAACCAAGGACGCGAAAACAAAGTAGTGCCTGTGGCCAAATAATGTCCCCTTTTTACAGTCAGCTTGAATGCATTCTTGGTAATAAGCCTAGACATCATCCACTGGAACTTCTTAATGCTCCTGTAGTGCTGGTGAAGATAAGATTTGGTGAGAAAATTAGATTTGGGCCTCATTGACCTCCTGTGTGAACTTGACCAAAGGGATTTATTAATCTAAAGGACTGATGTGCATGGTGACTGTACGTTTTGAGCATGCAGTTTCAGTTCATGCGTTGTTCTATTGTTGAGTACAGGTTACATTAAATTATATTGAGTTAAGGAGGAAATACTTGGTAAATTTGAGTGCTCCTTTAAACATAGCTTATTTTTAAATGCTACGATTGCCTAATTAGCTCGTTGTGTAAACAAAGCTTTTCCAGGGAATTGGCCCAAAGGAAACATTCTCACTCGCTATTTCTACATGACCCAACATGTACAGTAGAAGTATATTACATAACAATAAGAAGGAAACAACAAATCAAACTGTTCCACTACAGAAGAAGGAAACATTTCATTGTGTTTGACTCTGAGCCTGAGGACATGACCTTTATCCTGGGTTTGCATTCTGCATGCTACTTCATGCACAACTATTCCTTCTTAACATTCTCCTCAGTATCAGAGCGTTTTTTGGCATGACTGTGCTCAGGCGTCTGGGAGGAACCTACATATCTGAGTTCATATCGACTGTTAATCAGTTGAAACTGCTTTACAACTACAGCTTCTTCAATGACTCCTAAGAGATTCTGTTAAGTGACATCTTAATGCATTCTGCTGCATGAAACAGAGCAATAAAAAACAAAAAGACACCAAAAGAAAGACAGGAACAGATGGGATGGTTGGAGAAGTGAATGCTGATGCATGAGGTTTAGGGAGGGACATTTTGCAGATTTTGGAGAAGATCTTAAGATAACACAGGCATTTCAGGCAAAAGGATTTTTTTCAGCTTAAAGCATTTGAAAATGTTGCAAAGAGCCCAATTTACTATGCAGCTTTTAGAGCTCCTGTGACTATTCTATTCAAAGCATGTTTTAAAATGATAAGACAGGCATTTACGAAGCCTGAATTTGATGCACATCCCTGTCAAGTTGTATAGAGAACAGTATGTCAGCCACACAAGCATGTCTCTGTACTTAACAACTCGACACAGTTTTAAGATTACAGAATTAAGATTACGATGGTTTAGGCGTGTAGATCGCACAATGCTTATTGGTTCCACCATTTAATAGCCTCACTCAACTCAAATCTCTAGTGTATAACTAAAGACACGATCTTCAGACAGTCTTGACTTACAACATCCAGGGTAAGGGAGAAATGGTGTGAATCTAATTTTTGATTGAATCGTTGGTGTAAATTAATGAGGGGTTCGGATATCCGTATACTGGAATAACCACGCCCACCCCGAGTGTGCTCAGGGCCGTGAGAGGCTCCGTCTGCGAGACGCTGGGTGACCCAGGCCTTTGTTGGCTGGCGGTGGGAAGCGCCGCCTCAGTCACACACACCGACACACACTCTGATACACTCTCTGAATGCTAAGCAGCGCTGCTATTGTGTGAAGCCAAGCAGCAGCAGCCGCATGGGCTTCCCGTCGCTATGGCAACGGGCAGAGCACCACCCCCACTTACACACTCGCACACACAAAAGCCCTGTGCTCAGCATCATCAACAGAAACACATGGTCCCACAATCAGAAAGAAAGAAAGGAGAGAAAGCGAGCATCCAAAAAAGACTGGACTATGAACCAATTCACAGTCAATTATTCAGCACTGCACATTTAATGAGTGATGTTTTCTTTAGGACAGGATTTTACGCCTCATCTAATTTCAAATTTCACTACAGTTTAATTAGATTACGATATTACAGTTTTATAAAGCTACAATATGCAGGTTTTGAGGACTGGGACACCACTTTGGTGTAAAATTGTAAACTACAAACATACAGAACAACATCCTGTAATGTCTATTGTGCTTCCTGCCCCTGAAGAATGGAAGGTCTGCAAAGGTGCTAGAAGAGTTTTTAAAGAGCCTAAACGTGGTGAAGGAAGTGTTTTCATAGTAAGAAAGTGTTTTACGTGTAATTAGAGTGTTTTCAAAGTGCACTGTCTACTTCTGTCATCATATCTTCACCAGTAAGACACAGATTTTGCATTTCAGACCTAAACATCCAGTAAGGCCTTCTTTTTGAGCCTGCGTGTAACGTTAATACACATATCACATGGTCCGAAAAACTCCAGCAAACTTTGATTCATTGCCTCTGACTTGTAAACTATTATTTCAGGCTTTAAAGGATGACTGAGGGTTTCTTTTCTCCAAGCTCACTAATGTTTAATAGACCTACTAAAATTGTGTATTATTACATAGATGAGAGAGTCTGCTAAGTTTCCTTTTGTTAACATTAGCTAACGTTTCTCTGTGTGCTGCTAGTGTAAAGAAGCAAATTACAGTCCACTAACTGAACGGTTTAAAGTGTTTTTGTCCACTGTGGGAAACTGAGCATTCTGAACACTCAGAGTTGCTCTGGAATTCCCTTTCACAATTTGGACACTCAGAAGAATGGTCAGCGTATATACTAGCGCCCTATCGGACTGTGACAACAACCACATTACCGGGGTAATGTAATGCCTACCACAGGGTTGAGCTCACAGCCATCTTCACCATCTTTTTTTGTATGTAATTTTTTTGCTAGTGAAGGTTGATTCACCATCATTAATCATGCTCGGCAACAGTTTACTAGTTTTCTAACAACTCTCCGCAAGTAAGCTAAAAAACACTAGGTTATAATGTTAGCTGACATCTGCTTATCTTAAAGGTTGATAGTTATGTTATCTATCAAATCTATTATATATTATCTCAGTGTGGCTTAAAATTAATGAGAAAATGCTGAGTTGCGCTCTGTGATGCTCTTAGAAACTGAACAGAGCTCAGAGTCACTGTGCACTGAGGCATTATTGCTCAAGACTTGAGAGTTAAAGCAGTGTTTAAAGTGTTCTTGTTATACTGACCGTTATGAGTAAACTACCACTGTGAGACTCTTTGGTTAGCTTTAGGTCCTGTTGTGCTGTTTACTGTGAATGAAACGTGAGGATTAAACATTATTCACACAGAGAAACAAGTGTGGTGAGAGTAATCTGTAGCCCCCATATGCCCGTGTGACGCATGTGCATGCAAAAGGGAGTCAGATTCTTGTCAGGACATTTGAATTCACAGGGACCAGTGTGTGTACAGTCATTAAAAACAATGGTTTCAAATGTCTGGATCAGTGTCCAGTGGCCTTAAGGCTGAGTAACACTGTAAGTGGGGCAATGGTGCATGCACCAAAAATGGTAGATTCGTGGCACCATTGGCCCCACATGATATTCCTGCATGATGTTGAGGTGCCCAAATTTGTTCAGCATGTGTGGTGCTTTATTCAGCAATGAATGCATTTAAAGTAGGGCTGTACAATATTGCTTCAATATATAGTCATCGCAATGTGCACATGTGCGATACTTGCATCGCAAGACGTGCAATGTCTAGTAAGACGATTTAGATTAAACTTTTTTGTTGCTTGATACAAACGAACACCTTGCACAGTTCTTGGACTATGATTTAAGGCTTGTTGCATACACAGAAAGGAGTATTCACAGAGCTCACCTGCTTTTGTGTTTGGTGCACTGAAACTGATTATAGAGCATTAAAGTCCAAGAAAACATAGTTCACAGTCAAGTGGGTTAAAAAGTCATTTCTCAGCTTTTTAATTATTTTTATTTTCACTCCAATTGTTTTACAATGAATAATGTTTTTAAATAATCTGGTGGAAAATCCTTAATATATTTTCATATTGCTACATATATATGTACACGTCTGTATCGAAATTTGCAATATTATTTTTCCAGTATTGTGCAGCAGAGAATATGTATTTATATACCTATATACAATTTCACTAAAGCCCTTTCTTTCTAGTGTCCCAAACAAGCAGAATGAAGCAGCCTTCTTATGGGACCTTACACGACTGGCCCAGATTGTAGTGAGAGAGCAGCTATTATTGCTCAATCACTTAGCTCTGTTAAATCCAAATACTGCTTGGTCATTCAAGTCATTTGGGGACACGTTTTAAAGTGATGCTCTGGCCAAGAATCAAATGCACACAATTTTACATCTAATGCAGAATGCAGTTGATTAAGCATGTTTGAAGTTCTTAAGCTCTGCATGGCACATATAAGGCTACTGTTGCTTAATCAGGGTTTAAGTTCCACCAATTATTATTGTATAAACTACAATCACACATTTGCCACATATCTTTATGTAAAATCAAAAGCCAAAAAAATGGACACAAGTGTTTCAGACTTCAAGATGGCTGATACTATTGCTATACAATGTACTTATGGGAAACTGTCACTTTAAACTCTAAGGACCTAAAGTTTAAAGTGGGTTCAGATTTCCCCTCCTCACTCTCATAGTTAAAGAACTTACAGAATCATTCATAAGGCTTACTTAATATTCAACCTTAAGACTAATAACAGAATAAGGCAATACAGAGTTGATCTGAGGTCAAAATCAATGTTACCTTGGTTTCAGCCAAGCATCCTTGCCATCTGCATCTGCATTAAGAGAAGTCTCAACAGAAGGCAACAGCTTTCCAGAAACCTACACATGCTAGTTATTTTCAGTATGACGTCAACAGCTCAAAACAAAACTTATTCGCTTGCACATGGTTAACAAAGTGCTAATTATGAAAGCCTTCAAGGCTGAATGAGACACTAATAGAGTGTTTCCCAATACTGCACTGCACTAACACACCTGCTTCAGCTCATCAGTTTAGTTTGAAGCCTTTCATGAGGTTACAAGGAGCATTACATTCTTTTTATTATATTTCTAACACAATTATTGAGCTGAAAACAGTCGCTCAGAGAGGTCTGTTGTGAAATGGTGCGCTGTAGAGAACTCTTTAAAGTGGTTGTGATGGGAACCAGAGGTCTCAATGTCTACAACTCAAATATAGCCATTTTTTTCTAACCAAAATGACCTCCTATACATGAAAGTGATCCTCCTATTCATTTTCTTCAGAGACTATTTAGTCATACAACACCATGCATGCACCTCTATGGCATGAATCTATCTAAAAATAATGCTTTAGGCCAAAACCTTCTCAGACATCAATGTCTCAGGCATCAAGCAGAGTATCTGTAAGGATTTGGGAGCTTTTAGAGACATTAAACGCATCTGGCATCAACAATTCTAACATGGTACATTTCTCTAAAATGACACATTTCATCTCAAACCTCAATTCCTTAGCCATTCATTTGTTCAGAAATGCTGAAAATAGCTGGAAGAATTCACCATTAACTCTTAGTTAAAAAAGTTACAAATTTTGAGGTATTCTGTAAAAAGTACAGATTTTACATGCATAATTCATGCCACATTTGTACGGTGAAAATAATTTGGTGAAAACTGGTTGCATCTTTACCAAAGTTTGCCATAATTGCCATATTTGTTAGTTCAAAACAAATGGGGGAAGGTTGAAAGTGCAGGCTTATCGACTGCATAAGCTGAAATCAATCCATTACAACGTGGAAATGACTAATTTCTGTACTACAGCAGGGTTAGATGTTAGGGCAAGAAATTCCACAATCTTTTGTAGGACTGTAGCTAGGGCTTCTACACATCAAATCTTTTGGTAACTTTTGGTTTGGTTTTGGAATTCAATTTTGTTCAACTCGCACTGTGCTGTCCGGATAACAATCAGATCACTCAAACCACTTTAGAAGATCGAAAGAAATGGATCACAGCCTCATATAACAGGAAATACGGGTAAACGGGATGCATTTTCTTTACCCGTCTACAGTTACATAAGTGAAAATGCATTTGCCGAGTGCTGACTGGCAGATGAGAGGATAAACAACTAAACAAAAGATCCAACCAAAAGTCTTTACGCATTTTTGGCCAATGAAAGTGTCCAAGCCAGGCTTGTCCACTTGTGTCATGACAGGGAAAGAGTAAACAGAAGTAACGGAACGGAAATGACCAGTGTGTTGACATGCTGGGAAAAGTACAACCAGCAAAAGAGCAAATGAAATTCAGCCAGATATGATCTAAACACAAAACATGTTAATGCGTGGTGTAAACAGGTTCATAAAGGCATTCAGTTTTGAACCCAGTCATTGGGAACCTCAGCCAGCACACATTTTTCCTCCCCTTCCATTCTCTAGTACAGCGGAAGCAGGTAATCTGCATATTGCTGGACTTGATTACCTGGCACAAGTGTGTGTAATTGAAAACCAAATAGAAATGTGGACAAGCTGGGTGTCCCTGAGGACTGACACAAAACCCTCAGTACCAAAGTAGTTTCCAGACCACATTCCTGTATTCCACCTGTACATGAGTCACACCATTAACTAAGGATGAAGCTTTTTTTGGCCAGAATCAAGCGGATTAGAACAGCAAAACATAACTACAAAACTGGAAATTTTGAGCTTCTGAAAAGGGACATAAGGGAATAAAGACTAACAGAGTTCTTTAGTCTGTGAAAAAAGGGGAATGTGATTTGGGAAATTTAGGCTGATGCTGATATCAGATTTTGCTGTGGATACCCACCAATGCTGATTCTTCTACACGTCAATTTATACAAATTTAGAAGCCACCTGAATTATCATCACACACACATATATTTGTATATGGAATAAAATACAGACAGAGAATCCCAGCATCACCGACAGATTCTGCTTTTCCTGTGTACAATAAATCCACCAAAAATCAGCCAAAATATCAGTCAAATTCAATATACTGCATACCAAATTCTACCCATAAAAAGGCCTGACAGGAGCATTTAAATTTCCACAAACTCTAAAGGACAGCTACAGCAAACGAGGAGAAACCAAAAACGAACACATTTACATTTAATACAGACTGCAGGCTTAAATCAGTTCTATTTCTCAAACTGCATTTGCAAGAGATCTGATTGGATTTCTGAGACCCAGACATCAACAACCTATCTGCATGGTTTACATTGTTTGTTGTGTCACAAATGTCGCAAAACACACTTTAAAATCTGAGTGCACAGATCGACATGAAGACTGGAATTGCATTTCAAATCAACTCCAAATTGCCTTTTATTGCAAAAATAAGATTTTGTTGGGGTTTTTTTTGGCTGATCAATCTGGATCTTCCAAAAAATCAGATTTGGACCGGCAGTCTGAACAAGGCCTAAATGCTGCTGCGCTTCACCCTAGCCTTAACCTCGGAATCCAAAATATCAGACGGCCATTCCTGCCGGGTGGAGGAGCGAAAACAATGTTTTTTGTTTCTAGCAGTAGTATGTCAAACTAATGACTTAGCTTCCCTAAATGATGACTTATTTTTCCTCGGAATATTGACTTAATAACTAGAAATAACTGACTAGATCATGACTTTCAAGAATTTAAGCAGATTGAGACAATAAATTATTATTTTAACAAAATAACTGCAGAAAATGTGACTGATGTATTACAAAGTCACTACTTTGAGAAAAATGTAATTATCTCAAGATAATAAGCCTTTATTGTGAGATATTAAATCAATATATTTTGAGGAAATACCTCATTATTCAGAGACACAAAGTGAAGATTTTGACATATCGCTGCTACTCTAGCCGGTGGAGGCCCTTGATTCTGAAGGCCTCTTTCACTTACTACAATAGAGACTGCAGGTTTTTTCTTCATCGAAGGAGCCAAATGCCCCCACAGATGCTTTCATCATCATGGGGACATCTGGTCTCCACAAGGGGCTAAAAACACACACACCCACACACAGAGCTTTATCCCGGTTGGCGTATCTCACACAACCAGTGTCTCTGTTCTGTGTATATTGTGCATTTTTGGTTTTTAAAACGGCATGAGCAGCCAAATGTTCCCACTATCACAATACCTTAACTTTTCATCGCCCTGGGGAGATTCAGTACCCACAATGCATCAAACACACACATACACACAAACACACACATACACACAAACACATCTTTATCCCGGTTTCTCCATCCACCTCGCGGCCGGGGGTAGCCCGGTTGACCCTTGGCCGATAAAAGGATACTGAGGCGGCGGTACTGCTGCTGCCGGCTGTGGGGCGGTCGGGGCTCCAGGAGTCAGTGAAACCGGCGGTAAATTTGCCCTCAGCTGGCCGGCCGGCGGCGGGCCTGCTACGGCCGCGCTGACCGCAACCCCGCCGGTGGGTTTGGGCACCACTTTGGGCGGTAAACTCATATCAAAACAAACCAAAAAAAAATTACCAAGAGAATCCAACGGCACGGCTAAACGCGCACGCCTATCGTGTCATACATAGGCAGACTGCTTCTTCTTCCTTCGGCTCGACGTTAATGTTGACGTTTTTGGTATAAAAAAGCCATTTTCTGGGCGAAGTTGTGTATTCTCCAGGCTGTAGGTGCTGCTGTTTGTTCTTCATGGGGACGGTTCGTCTCCCCTTCTCCGCCCTGCACCTCCACAGACACCCCGCTATTAGTCCGGCTCGTCTCCAGACTCGCTTTACGCACACATGTTCCTCGTTTTGCTCCGATTTGAATGTGGTTTATCATTTAAGGTCGCAGATTTAGCTCAACATGGCGTTTTTGCGGGCCGCCTCAAGCCGAGTCCGGCAGGACGGGAGAGCTCGGGAAACCTCGGCTAAGCTTCGGAAACGCTCGTCTTGTTACCTCAGGCTAAAGAAAAGATACGGAGAAAATTCCTGACATTTCACTGCTAAACGTCTATACATGAAATTCAGTACTGACTTACATCAAATTATAGAGTTTAAATAAGAAACCTGGACCATATATCCGCGGACAATACGGGAAGTTGCGGTTTCGTTTCCAAAATAAACCAGCGAAGCGTTGTTGGGTTGTGAAGGGGCGTGGTCTAACTGTCAACCTCAGCAAGAACAGAACAATGACTTCAAAGCGGTATTTATAATATTTTAAGAAAAGGTCTAAAAGAGGCAACCCGGCTATGGATATTATTATTTGTATATTATTTTAGACAAAAGTGGAAATAAATTTACGAACAAATGAAATTGAGCCTTCAAATGTTTTCTAACGTTTTTAGCAAATAATGTGTGTGCAGCGACATCTAGCGGTGATGCAGTGCGGAGATTACGCAAGACAGTGGAAATAAGGGAAAGACTGGGATGCTGCAACCAGTATCACTATGGCATCCAAAATAACAAACATAATTCAGTAAATGTGCATAATATATATGTGCATATATTTCTGACATCATTGTTAAATAAATATATTATGGTATTATTATTATTATTATTATTATTATTATTATTATTATTGTATGACTTAATAAATAAAAAATATTATACTGGTTAGCCAGGAGAAAAAAATCACAGGAATTGCCAGCTGATGACTCTTCAAACCTTGTACTAACACTCAACAATCATGGGCACTTCTAAGAAGCTGGCTGAGTATCTGAACGGAAGGTTAACCGCTTAGGTGGCCAGGGCCTGCCGGCAGGTCCAAAGTGTTACTACACACTTGTATAACCTAAGAATAGCCCAACTAGTTTGCATTGTAGTTCTTGTAGTTACTGAGTAATAAGTCTTAGCATACAATAAGCCTGGGATTTTGAGGGGGTTAGTTGATACCGACAGCAGGGAAAGAACATGAAGAGACATTACCACTTCCTGATTTTCACTCTTCAAGAAGTCATTAAGAAATAGCAGTTAGCAGGGAATTAATGAAAGTCAAGCCAAGATTTCGACCAAGTGAGCTCTTTGCTCTTATTCTGGCAAGAAAGGCAAGAAGGCACCTCCATATGTCACTGACGGACTTGCAGGAAGAGGAGTGGTGGTGCATAGTTCTACTGTACAGTATTTCTTGAATATGATCTGCATGGAAAAATCATTAGAAGGAAACCTGCGACCTCATCACAAAAGAAAAAAAAGTCTAAAATGTGCAAACTGTCAAGTGTGGGGGTAAATTTGTCATGCTTTAGGTTCATGTGGCAGTTTGGTTCATCACACTCTGAAAGCGAATGTGACACAGTCAAGAAAATGCATCTGGCTTCTACAACAGCCCAGTGATCCAAAAGATAACTCATCATGAACTAATTCAATAAAGGCAAACTGAAGCTATTAGAATGGACATCACATCACAGTGCGCATAGATCTTAAACATGCTGTGCATGTAAGACTGGCCATAAATATCACAGAACTAGAAACGCTCTGCAAGGATGAGTGGGTAGAAGTTCTATAAAAGAAGAACAGTAAGACTCCTAGCTGGTAGCTTTGCAAGCTGTGATATGAAGTGATTGTTACTGACTTAGGGTAGGGTATGCAAACCTTTCCACACACCACAATTAACATTTACATTTTTCTTTTACACACAATTAACATTGAAATGTCTTTCATTTCAAAAACCAATACATTATATAATTTGGCCTGGGGTACTCAAAAGTTTTGCATGCTGCATAAGGTAGGTGAAGCTCATAAAGTTGCTAGTGTATGGAAGCTGGCCTGGTCTAGTAAAGTGGGTAGTAAATGTAGCGGTTGCAATAAAAGGTGAAAGAAGGATCAGACTAAATCTTTTTTGTATAATGTTTTTTTATTAATAACTTTAATAACATTAATTGTAAAAAAAGAAAAAGAAAAGAAAAATACATTTATTTTGGTTTGTGCTGCTTAGGAACTGGTATTGATAGTCATATGTAACCTATACAAACTTGAGTATTTATGATAAACTAAAATTGCTCGTAGACTTCTAACTCCCCATAAACGCACAAACCCATCCAAACGTCCTCATGTTGTTGGAGTCAGGATGCCTTTAATTAGAGCAGCTACTAATTTCACATCTCTGTGAAACGGCATAGATAGTTGAGCGAGAAACAGATACAGTTAGCCCCTTTGTCCAAAGTAGTCCATCAGCTAAGACATGTTCGGTATCTGCAGTTGCTTCTTGACAGTGACAGTAAGCATGTAAGGAAGACTATCTGAGAGACTATCTATCACAACTCAACATGGTTTGAGTCAGTGTGTGATGATTTAGGCCTGCAGTAAGCACAATGCTATTATGTGGCTATTAGCTTCCATTGCTTGTTAGCTACATTGGATTAGTAGCTCAAATGTAAACCTAAAGAAACAAACTTTAGACACTAAATATTGTCTTGTCTGATAGATTATATTTTGGCTAAAGGTACATTTGTTTCTTTCTATTACTGTAAGTGAAATGAGAAAATCCATTACAGCCATATTCACATGTGTATAGAGTGAACCTCACTCACATCCATGGACCAACAACGTTAGTGTCGAGCAGCAAATATTCAAAGTCAACCCGAACCATTTAATCAATAAAGCATAAATACACACTTTAGTATGAGCGTCATACAAAAAAATGCCAAAAATAGATTCATATTCCTGCTGTGCATGTACACTACAAACTTTTTATGACTCAGATATGTACAGTGGGGCCTAAAAGTCTGAGACCACCAGTGGGCATGCTTCTAGTTAACTTTATTTTCTAATTTGCTAATTTTCTCTTCTAACACTGCTTTTCCACGGATTCCACACTATTCTTTACAGTGGTGGTGATAGGAAGCAGGGGTCACCATGTCTACTAATACAGCCATTTTATTTACTATCCAAAACCACCTGTGAGCCTCTACCTGAGTTTTTATATGTGATGTTGACGATGCTAAAATAGTGGTAAATCAGAAAACAGATTTTCTTTGGGGACTATATTCCCAATCATAAAATGGTTTAGGCCAAACCCTTCTCAAACTATTGTACAACTCTGTCTCAGGCATCAGGCAAAGTATTCATACGTATTTAATGTAGCTAGGTAAGTCTAGCTACGGTAGCTTTTACAGGCATGAAATGCTTTGGATGTCTGGTTCCTGTCACCACTGTTGTGGCTAATTCTGACTCATGAATTTCTCTACAGTAGCACATTTCATATCATATGCCTCTGAATGGCTTTGTTTCCATCTTAATGACTTAATCATACAGACATTTTGAAAGTCTGTTTCATTTAAATACAAGTATTGTCAAGATCACAGTTTAAATCGAATCAAAAGTAGTAATAGTTGTATATGTGAATTTCAGAATTTAATGGTATTTTATATCTCTTTTATATCTATTTCCAAGTTTAAATGAAATTAAAAAAAGATTTTAAAAGTGGTCATAAACTTTTTGACCCCACTTTACAGGCAATTTACCAGCAACCAACACAACACAGCAAGTTTATTGCCATATAGCTTAATTAAAGAAGTGTGTTCCAGAATATGCCATTGATTTACAGTAGGGGAGGTTTCTCTAGGGTTCTCTGAGGTTTCCCTTTACTAACGCACCCACTAAACCTAGTAGCTAATAAGTGAAATCAGGTGTGTTTGAGTCAGCAAGTCACCGAACTGTACCAGCCACCAGCCCTCCCTGGACCAGTGCTGTACACGCTTGGTTTACAGTATACTGGTTTTACCCTGGTGGAGGGGTTTTGAGTTCCCGTTCTGGGAAACCACTGTCCTGCATAGTTTCTTCTACACCCTGCTCTAACACACCTAATAAAGCTCATAAATGCCATGATAATTTAGCTAATATGTTGGACACATGCATGCTAAAGTAAGGACAACCAACGCAGTAGGTGAGCCTTCTAAAACAAGCCCCTTACATAACAGTCCCTTACACAGAGCAGTTCATTCTTCACACTTTACTAATGTGACCTGGTTTTGAGCTGATCAAGCCTGCGGGAGCATCTGAATGGAGGAATCAGGAGGAGATGATTAGAGCTGCAATTATGCACTGCAGGAGCAGAACTCTGCTGACAATCAGCTACCCCACACACTATTGCTGTACACACATAGGAAAAGACTGGTATTATGTTAATAAACATATTTCCATTATCTCTTAATACAAATTTAATGTTCATTTTTGCAAAGTTCATGTTGCTTCCAAACCTGATAATCAGCAAAGCTCATCCAGAATCAGTTCTCCTACACTAATATACTTACATTTAGTACCCCCTACTCACACATACAGAGGATCGCACACATTCATGCACACAGGGTGTTAAGTATTGCACAGTGCATGCATAGGCATGTGGTAGTAGGAAGTGGTGCAACACACATTATCACTAAAATAGAGCATATACCAACAATTTACACAGTTTCAGCTTTACAAAGAGAGCAAGGTGGATAACAACAGACCTCTGAAATCATCGTTCTGTAACCAGCGTCATGCCTGGATTAGGAAATTCAGGTGTAAGCTGGTTGTCTCTACACAATAAGAAAAGGTCAAAGAAAACGTTTCAGTCATGATATATACAAATACCAATAAACTTTTGCTTACACTTCATGAAGCTTGCTGCTTTGCAAAGGGTATTTTGGTGAGGGTGCCAGTGTTAGGCTGCAACGTCAGGTGCATTGCTATCTTGCATCATATTTGTCTCTTTAATGACCTTGTCATTCAGAGGATCTGGCAACACTTGAGAGATATTGTACATAGGGCAAAACATATGACCTTTAGAACATTATTGTTTACTGCAGGGAACAAAACCAGCTTAGAGCTGAAGTTCCTAATAAGGGCGAGCTTCTTACTGACTATACGACTTCAAAGGTTGGAATCTGACCAGACAAAAACCATGACAAAAGAAACAATGCAGTGTGTAGTCATGATGTAAAAGCAGATATATGGATCCTAATGATGAGTTTTGATTTGACAACGCATGTTTTTGGATGTTGTAACTGTCATGAGATGCATCATCTCCAGAACTGTTTATTTTAAAGGACTAGACCCTTAACTTGGGTGAAAGGTCACCACACACTGGATGCATCACTTCTCGGTGCTTTCATGGCTTAGCATAGCAGATACAGTGCAATACTGGGCTATAATACTACACAGAATGAAAAGCAGCAAGAGAGCTGATAAACGACAAGGTCTTTTTATTTTACACTTATTTTATTTTATATTTTTAGACTATAAGTTTAAGGAAATAGAACTTTTGACATATTCATCACACTGTTTATTAGCTAAAATATACAAGGTGGGCTGATAAAAGCTAGGCTAGTAACGTAAGCTGAGGTACCCTAGCATTAGCATTTGTCTGTTTAAGTAGAAGACATGGGTGTGTTTCTAAGAGCTCCCTACTGTCAAAAGAAATAGCCATCTTTTGGGGTGTCTGAACGTTCAGAATGGAGGCTTAGTGCTGGATCTCACTTGCATTCACCTCAAAAATATTAAATATTTCTTTTTCACACATAAAAACGAGCAACAATGCCGGTTATGGTCAAGAAATTGACATCAAAGTCATTAGCCATCTGCTGCTTACTAAAATGTTCACAGGAGTCTGTTAGCTGCGAAGCTGGTTGTGTTTATTTATAAGTTGAAATGCTTTGATGCTGATGTCTGCCACCTGCTTCCTTCAAATTAATCTATAACAGGCTATTTTTCACAAATATTACATTTCTTTCATTTCAGGAAGTAGGTGAAACTGACCTGAACACAGACTAGAAAAAAGCCAACAGGCTAATGAAGCCTGATGTTAACTAAACATGTAGAAACATCTACCAGGAATTGCTGAGGTGAGCTATGGTTAACTTGGAACTAGCAATGCTAATGGGAATTAGCACTGTGGTTGCAAGCGAATGAATAAAAAAGAAAATGCGTTAAACATTGCTATGTTTTACCAACACACAGCTGTACTGGGGTCTCTGTAAACAAAATGGAAATGTTAAGGAATAAACTGGAGTATCCTTAAAATGACGGCACGATTTGATGACATGGCAAATTACAACAATGTTGTTGCGTACTGCCTCCACGTTCGTGTTACGTGGAAAGACCACATAAGATGTTTCCAAAGATTCCAAAGGACCAAAGTTCCAACTAAAAGGGGCTCAATATGACTTTATTTTAATGTAATAATGACAAAAGGTTGATTGTCACACTTTCATTAAAACCAATAGTTAAAGAAGTTTTGGACACTGTACAACATGCCACTCTGCATTCAGTGTGCAGTGGTCTTTAAATGTGAATTAAAAACATATATATATATTTTTTATTTCAGATCATTTTACTGATCTTTTCCTCGTTCATTTACATTCCTAATTGCAATGTTTGGTTATGACAGTAAAATTACAAAATAAAATCCACACATGCAAGTAACTGTGTCAGTTACTGTATTTGACTTCAGTTTGCTAAACCAATAGTTTGGTAAAAAAAAAAAAATCATATTAACACAATTTCCAACTTACCCCCAAAGTAAAAAAAAAGCACAGGAAGAAAATAAATATTATTTCCCCTTTAGAAAAATACAAGCAACGTAATAAAGACATATGTATATATGTACAAACCCTGAATAGCTACTGTTAACTGTTCTTCCTCCCGTAATATAACTATCAGGTAGTTTTCCAGTGTATACGAAGTTCCTTCTGTATTTGCTTTTTACACGAGGCACATTTCACTTCAAACGGAAACTTCCTCCAGCCTCCACAGTCCACATAAGGCAACCTGAGAGAAGAGCAAAAGGCAGGCAGGACCATTTCCTCCACTGCTTGCCAGACCGGGGTGGGGTGAGGTCACTGGGATCACCACAGTTCACACTTACGCTTGGGGTTCATCAGTGAATCAGCTTTGCAGCCGAAGTGTTTCGAGAAGTCATGGGAGTTGGAGATGGTGCCGATGACCCTGAAGCGTGAGGGACTGTGAGGGTCCGTAATGACGCCTTCATGGGAGCTTTCGGGGGTCCGGACTGAACACCACACCTTCAACAACAGAGAGATGTAAACAAACAGAAACGTGTACCAGCCATCTAGGTCAGCAAAGTTTGCCTTTCTGTAAAATAATCTTTAAGCATATTTTTTTTCCTCACAATACTTTATGCTGGAATAATAGATTTATTACTATCACTAATACTTTATCATTCATGTGCAACTAAACTAGCTAACCTGTTGTATCACACACAGTCTGTGTCATATATCCTGTACTTATCATAAGTATACATCATTAAACAACAATTAAAAAAAGGAAACAAACAAACCTGAGCAAATCCAACAAAAAACAGCTGATGGTTCGTCATACCCAGGGCAGGCAGTGTGGCTTCTTCGCCATTCTTCCGGATCCAGTTTACATAGGCCTGCAAATCAAGACAGTTACTAGACGGTCCATCGTCAACAGAGAATTTCAACAAAATATGTAATTTGACTGAGGCTAATATAAATGCGTGTATACATCTGCATATTCAAACTTATTTAGGCGTATCTCAATTGAACTATTAAAAGAATAGTATGTGGAAAAGGGCAGAGTCATGGCTTATGGGCATCTGGTCACAATTACTTATAAACACTGATCCTAGATTAGATTTTTTGCTTATAATAATAATTTGCATAATATTTCATGTATTATAATGTAATGGTAATACTAATCACAATTTTTGATTTGTAAATGATGGCCAAGTTAAGCAAAGTATAAATTTATATACTTAATTTTGGCTGTTTTCTGCTACTTTGTGTAGTGCACTAATTCTACTTTATTTACCTTTTTTGAGTTTAGCATACTAGAACATTCAAAACATAAAATACAAAATGTCCCATAACTTTTGCACAAGCCACTTTTTTGCAATAAATAAATTTAGCAAATAAACAATAACATTAAATGTGCATTAAATTGTGCAGGAGAATGTGCTCAGTAGAGGATATATTCACTTATTTTAGCTTAAATAAATCAGCAAACATTCAACCAGGGGTGCCCAAATGTTCACGTATCATGGTGGAAATTAATACATTATTATATTATTATATTATGTGAAACATAGAAATATAGTAGGCATAATATTAGTTAAATAATTGATCACTATCTGACAGAACTGTATGTCTAGTATTCACATTCAATGTTTACTTTACTAGACACACCTTATACTTTAACTTTCTGTAAACTTTATGAGCTCAACCTACTTTATAGGTTCACTATATATGTGTATATATTTACAGATTGTAACCCACCTACACCTCCAGTCTCCCTCCACCACATTCATCGATGGACCTCTTGACCAGATATTACAGTATTTGAATGGTTGGCTGTTTTCATCACAGCCGTGACACTGACATGGTCTTATGTGTGATGCTGGTACGAGTGTTGCTGGTGTCACTGCCAGGTTCACAGTGGCCAAGAGCAGCTCTGAGGTTAGAAGCTGGGCACTGATGAGGGCCTGGACATTCTAGGCCAGGGCACTTTTTGTGTCATGTCATGTGTACCAGTGCACCAAGCTCTTTTTAAACCGGTCGTGTTATAAAAACATGTACTATAATAATTAAAGCTGAACTGATTGAAGCGGCAGTCGACTGTCTGTAGGTTGATTATTTCTGCTGTGAGATGCTTTCCAACAGCAGCCCTGCGCAGTAACTCAGTAACCTATGACTTTTCGCCTGATGGAAAGAATGCGAGAGCGGCCAGAGGACCACCTGTCACTTTTTTGAGGATTTACAGCTAGGGAGACAACCCCTGATTTTCCATCCAGGACAGACACGCGGTAGTGAACATGAGGAATATGAAGATCTTGAGTCACCCTCTGTGTTGTTATGGAGAGTAAACATTGACCTGCTTGTTCTATTTTAACCCTTAGAAGTCACAGCTAACGATGATGATAAAGAATAGTTATGGAATTTCATATTCCTTTACACTCTTTTTCCTTGTTTGTGTCTTTTTTTTTCTACTTCGAAACGCAGCTCCAACCTGTCGATACAGAATGTAAATCAAAGGCAAACAGAAGTCATTATATCTGTCATGTAATGTTTGCTCAGAATTTGATTGGCCGATTGGTTTGGCGTGAAGTTTCCACAGATAGCCAAGCTTGAAAGGTTGTATCCTGGATGTTCATATCATCATTACACAACAGGCCGACCGCAAAAACAATAGCATGGCTGGGTCTGTTAGCAGGTTTTGTTATTCTGTTATTATGAGGTGGATGAGACAGGGCTAATATTACGGAGGGAGCTCCAGTTTCAGCCAATTACAGAAGGCCATTCACTCCACAATCACTACTGTCAGAGTGTATGAACTACATGCACTGGAGATTTGTACTAGATTAAAATCACAGATGTCGTTGCTAATCACCTAAGCTACAAAACCTCCTCACCTAACACTAATCTTGATCTGGGACATCTTTAGTTTCACTGTAGTTATTAAATCATTTATAGGTACTAAATAATACATACTAGGTTACTAGATAATCATCTTGTCAATATACAACTGAGTAATCAGTTCAACCTTGAATGTGTTACATGTGCACTTGATAGTATGACCGCTAGTTTGCACAAACCTTGTAAGCAGCTTTGAGGCCGCCGTTGTCTGCGATGTTTTCTCCTAATGTGTGTTTGCCGTTGAGAGGCTCCTTGTTGATGCTGTAGTTGCTGTACTGCTCTACCATGCACTGGGTCTGGTGCTTAAATGCTTCAACTGAGGAGTTCTTCCACCAGGAGCGTAGATTTCCATCCTTATCATACTCCCTCCCTGCTCACACAACGGCACACACAGTGGCACACAGTGTCATTCAAAAGACTGGAATCAATCAGCAAGATAAAAACAATTTCATTTGCAGAGAAATGTATAAAATGATTATTATGTGATGCTAGCATGCCATAGCTTTACAGGATTCTAGTATTTTGAGCAAAAGTCTGTAGACACCTGCAAATCCAAAGTTTATTCTTAAATCAAAGGTAATAATATGCTGTTTGTCCCCATTTCCTGGAGTAGCAACCTCTGTTCTTCTGAGGAGGCTTTACACTAGATGTTGGAACATGATTTGATTGTATTCTGCCATAACAGCAGTGTCACTGTTGGGTTGAGAGTAGACACCATCCAAAAATATCTACCCAAGAGCAGCTCTGTGGTCAGAAACTGACCACTGCTAAAGTTCTAGAGGATACATAATAATATTAATAATAATATAGCGGTCATACCATCATGCTGTTCCACAGAACCAATGAATCTATAACGTAACTACAACATACACATATAAAAGATAGGTATTCTTTACTAAAATCAGTTTATTTTAATCTAGTTACCTTGGTCATCAAATGCATGAGTCAGTTCATGTCCCATAACAACACCAATGCCACCAAAATTCAGGGCTCTAAAAGAGAACAGAGAACAATTTCACTGAAAATGCCATCATCAAAGGTTGATAGTAACATGTTACTCAGTTTGCTTGGTTGCATGCGCCTAAGTAAAAAAGGGTTAAAGTTTTTAAAGAGTTTGTGCTTCTACTCAAGTGTATTGGTGTTGAAAGTAATGACATTTTCTTCAGTTATTGACTTGTCATTAACATTTAACTAACATCCTTTTTTGGGGTTAGTTTCATGTGTTGGCTCAGTTCATAGGTTGCTTTACAACTGGTCACATCATTACTGTAGACCAAACAGAGAACAACATCACTAATCCAAATACAGTTTATATTAGCCTTGAACAGCTAATTGATATTATCAATTATCATGATGATTTAGGTGCCAATCAAATACCACTTGGAACAATAATAACATTTTTAGGAAAACATGCAAATGAAACAAATAAACTGGTAATTAACTGGTACAGGAGCTCTACTGTCTGGTAGAGAGTAAAATGGACACATTTGTCTAGAGGAGGGTGCCAAGGCACCAGTTTGGTAATATTTTAGTTTTCAGCCTAACAGGTGCAGAGTACTACTGGATGTTAACAGTGTTATATGCTGTATAAACACCTATTGTTATAAACTAGAAGTAGAAGCTAGCCTAGTTTATAACTATGCTACCATCAGAGAAAAATAAAATTCTCTGCAAAGCCTACATGTGTCAATCTGAATCACATGTGTCCTGTCATAGCCCTGTGATTAATGGCAACCAGGCCAGGGTGTTTCCTGCCTTCTGCCCAATGAGTGCTGGGACAGGTTCCAAGACATACCTCCCTGCCACTATCCAGTGAGTGCTGGGACAGGTTCCAACACTCCCCCACCCCATGACTCAGGAGTATAAGCGGTGTAGATGATGAGATGATGTACTGATGTGATTCCGCAGAAGATTTTGTGATAATTCTCCGGGGGTGGGGTTGGGGGGTTATCAGGCATGAGTTTATCACCACTGGAGTGTTAGCAGCATTTCTGAGAGTAATATCAGAGACATTACAAAGGAGGAGACAGGTCGCTGGTAGAAATACTAACGGGAAAGCTCATGGTGGCAACATGGCTGCTGTTTACAAGGTAAATCCTGCCCTTCTATAAAATGAGCCAATCAGCTTGCTGTTTAAGCCTCCAGTGTAAAAAAAGATCCTCTCTGTTGTGGAGGTATGAGGATGCACAGTGACCAGAACAAGCTGAAGAATGGCATTTTATTTGAACCAACCTTTTTGTCTGATATAGAAATAAGCAAATGTGGCTTTTAGTTTTGGATTTATAGGTCCCCATTCAAAGTAGTAGATCTAAGCCCGGTCTCATATGACTGGAAATAACTGTCTGGGGGCATTGCCAAGTTGGCCACTGAGTTGACAAATGCTTCATTAAGGACTTGGTGACTGGGAATGCGTCACTTGACAGCTTAGTATTTCTCGTTCTGAAGATCCCGATAGCAGTATTATTTTAACCTTTTATTTAGTTACATATTAAAATAATTTCAATATAATTTAAAGATTGGAAGTTTGAGTTTTATTAACTCTCACTGGTTCACACTTATCATACCTGTTCTCCCTGTTAAAAATATTTCACATATCTTACAGTACCAATACATTCCATGGCATAAACAATGAAAAGTAAAAGTGTGTGATTCTGCATAATCACTTCTTCTGTACGTGTGCGGTCTTGATCATAACTTTCTTTTCATATGAAGAACTCCTGTAGTGTGTACAGTGTGAATCTTACATATAGATGGAAAGGAAATATCACAGAGATGTTTAGTGACATCGCATTAACCCAACGGGTATAGAAGGGAGGATGGTCATTGGGGGAGAGTTTTTGTAATTGTTTTGACATCCCCCTTAAATTCCCCTTGAAATTGGGCCTTGATTGGACCTTTCACTTAAGAATGGATTTAGGCTACCCTGGTTAATGATTTGACAGCTGCTCCATCATAGCAGTAAGGGGATGAGATGTGTGTGTGTGTGTGGATAAGGGAAGTGTGCGACGGTGTGTGAAGTTACTTTGGCCATTCACGGCTGTAGAATGGAGCCTGGAGGATGCCTGCAGGAAGCACCATCTCGTTCTTGGTGGGGTTGTAATAGGCGTTCACTGTAGGGGGCGTCATACTCCACCTGTGTGAGAGATGAGAGTGAAATTCTCTCCTTTTCTGTCAAGGTGAGCCTAATTACTGGTGAAGCATGTATTTTCTGTAGTATGGAAAGAACTACAGGTGTGCCATAACTGAATGTGTATGTGTCCAGTCCTTACTGATCTCTGTTGGGTGCTTTCCTCAGCTGGTCAGCCGTCACTCGGCCTGAGAAGTTGTAGTAGTGCATGACGTTCTGGAAGTATAGGTCTGACACTACCTCAAACTGAGACATAACAACAGTATCAGAGTTTATAAATGATTTAAAAAGTGTTTACTAATGGTTATTAATTAGGTCATAAACACATACATATTCATATACATCTTATGGAGGAGCTCATCTGTTCACCCTTTCATTAATGTGTTATAACTGCTTATTAATACGTTGTGTTTATGACCTAACTTACAACCGATAATAACCTATTTTTAAACCATTTATGAATCCTTAATAAAGGTAGCCTTATTCTAAAGTGGTACAGAAAATGCCAGCTGTCCTTTACATTACGTGAACATTTCAGAATGAATTATTGTTTAAATCTTAGAAGCCTATCTATTTCATCTACCAATAGCACCAATAATGTGGCATATTTAATAACTGTGCACTTACATCATTGAAAACTTTGTCCAGTTCCTTGGGGTCCATGATGAATTTTGGGTAGCCAATCATATTGTATATTGCATCTGCCTGGAAGAAAGCAGTGAGCGATGGTCAGTTAGATTATTAGTTTATTGGTCACAAAATTGCTATTGCTACATTAATACTCATTAAAATTCAACCTTCATCAGATCCAAGGGACATGACATGCACTCCACTATTATAGAGCTAACACAGTGACACACATTTGTAATAAATACAGATGAAACCACCTTAAACAAGAACAAGGAAACGTGACTTGACTGGTGGATAGCCAGAACAAAACCCTACGTGCCAAGCGAAGATTGAAATCAATCAATCAATCAATCAATCAATCAATCAATCAATCAAGTGCTGAATTATTAAATCAAGTGTTTTTATATGCTGCAAGAGTTCATGCTTCATGTTTATTTTGACACCAGGTGGCACTACAGAGTCTTAAAAAGGCAGCATAGGAGCATGATAAATTGATTTTACTATTATCAATGATTTATACAATACACTTCAACAAAATCCCATATGGCTTTGGATCAAGGTCCATCCACAGAACAAATATGAGAACTGCAAACATCTAGAACATTAGTGGATAATAAAGCATGCTGTACAAAAATCCATAACAAGCACCGTTTTACTGTAGT
>CM067494.1:11947763-11989328 GCA_034552555.1 Semaprochilodus insignis | reverse complement strand
TATATACACACATATATATGCTATTTGAGGAAGCTTTTTACTTTTTGCCTGTGATCCATAGACTTTGGCCTCTGAGCTATATCCTGTACAATGGAGATCTTTTGGTTTTCATTTCAGATATTTTTGGATGTACCGCTCCAAAAAATAGTAGGAATTAAATAAAAAACACTTCCCCTGTCACTGAAAACTCGACTGACCAAAATAGATTTTTAGATCCTGTCTAGGGAAATGAAACAATGAGTTGCTGCTAGACTGATAAAATTACTGTGATAACAAGTTATTTTAATTCTGTAACATTTTCACTACTTTTTTACTTTATAAAAAAATAAAAAAATATTATTACTGCTCAGCAATAACCCCAAACATTCTCTTTATCCCTAACCTTAACCTTAAACCAAAACCTAATCCTAAACTGCATCTTAATCCTAAACCTGTAAAGCTGTTTGCCTAACAGTTGTGAAAATCAACAATGTTTCATTAAAGAATTTGGTAATAATCTAGGTATTTGTAATTAAGAGTCTATGAAACTACCGGAATAAAGTTTGACTGTTTTATTATTTAATTATTGCTATAAAATGCAATAAATCTAAAATTGCTATAAAATGGCTGTAAAAAAACATGTCCACATACCTTCTCATTGGCTGTCTTGTTGAGATAATATTCACGTGATGGCAAACCCAGGCCAGACTGATCAACCTGTAGGAAAGAAAAAGCAAGTTTTGATGTCTTTAACCTGCAGTCCCTTGTCTCCTGCATAAGAGCTGGAGTTCAGGACAAAGATAATTACAAACAGCCACAGAAGCGATCTGTGTGCACACCATAACATCACAAAGAGTTACAGCCTCCTGATGTGAACCTTCAACTGTTAAAAAAAGCAAAGCTGCCCCCATGACACTTAATAGTTCAGCTCCTGGGGGCAATAATAAAGAAGGACAGACACACCTGGATGATGTTGCTGTTGGAGTTTTTGGAGTCTGTGCTGACAAATACAGTGAAGAAAGGTGACGTCCGGTAGTTGGCCGAAACAATGCGTAAAACCTCCTGGAAATTATCTTTATCCCAGGAGCCAGTCAGAGCCCAGCCTCCAGTCTGTGGGAAGATGTTGGCTTATTGAATAAATGTGTGAAAATGTCTGGAAATGTGTAAATTTAAAAAGCAGGTACATGAACAAAAGCGTATTTTCAGTGTTTCTGTGATATCACAACAAATATCACATTTACATATCATCTATTTAGCCTACGTCTGTTTAGCCTTGTTCATTCACACTAAGGTTAAAGGGAGTGTTTCAACCTAGACTGCTTTTTGAATGAGGCACAAAACAAGGCACCCAATTAGAACCGAGGTCACATACATCTACTGCACAATTCTTAATGTACAGTAACACAAACAGCCTGTTTAATTCCATAGGATAAAGTAGGTAGGAAAACAGCCATGTGAAAAATAAATTATGACAGTTGTTGGCACATAAAGCTGCACAATTGTTGTAAAAATATGAGCAAAAGGGAGGTCTTGGGCCCTTTAACATGGTGACCAGGTTGGTGGCAGTAGTAGCATATAGAAGGTTTAATACACCGTGAGAGAATTCCTGCACTTAAAGAGAACCATTTAAGGTTTAATGTAAGAGATTTAGTTCGTTGACCAGTTTTACTGACATAAAACTATATACTGAATTTACATGGCATCATTGATTAATGACATTTAAATGTAGTTACATAATTAAGTATGTGGTAAGTTAAACAATTGCTTAAATTTGCATTCATATTCTGTTTTCACAGATTTGAGTCTGTGATTCTGACCATGTTTTAATTGTTTGACATAAAAGATGATCAAAACATGGGAAAAAAGATAAAGGATACACCAAAGAGACTACACCAAAGAGACTACACCAAAGAGACTACACCAAAGAGACAAAACATTATGACCACTCACAGATGAATTGAATAATGCTGATTATCTTGTAACAGTGGCACATGACAGAACCCGGGACATGATAGTAAGAAAAAAGCCAGTTCTTGTACTAGAGGTGTTGAATGCAGGAGAAATGGGCAAGCAAGAACACTTGACCAGTCTCAGAAACTGCATGGCTTGAGGGATGCTCCCTTTTAGCAATAGCGGTAGTGACTACCAACAGTGATCCAAGGAGGGCCAAACCATAAACTGGCAACAGCCATGGCGGGCGCCCATGCTTCATCGATGCAGGAAAGGCAAAAAAGGCTATTCTCTGCCGCTGCACAAGAAATATTTAATAGTAGTTACAGGAGGAATGGGACACACTTCTGTGTATGGGTCTGTGTAGCTGTACAGCAGTCAGAATGTCCATGCTAAATCCTCTGCACTGCTAAAATATCACTGCAGACCAGGTACACTCATTTATGATGGCAATGCTATTGCCCTCTGACAGTAGCCCCTTTCAACAGGATAATGTGTCCTGCCTCATTGACCACAATGTTCAGGAATGGGTTCAGAAATGTGACAAAGAATTGAAGGTGTTGCCCTGGCCTCGAAATTCCCCAGATCTCAATCTGATCAAGCATCTGTGGGATGTGCTGGAACGACAAGTCCGATCTGCGGTGGCTCCACCTCATATCTGCAACTAACATCTTGGTGGATGTTAGCAAAGGGCTCCTTCAGAGTTCTTCTAGAGGCCATAACTCTGGGGATCATAGCTGTTTTAGCAGCACATGCAGGAAACAACAGTATTTTAGACAGGTGGTCATAACGTTTTGGCTCATTGCTGTATCCTCACAATACAACACAATAACCTTCTTGAATTTCAAATCGTAATGTCAACTAAACATAGATGTGGTGTAGACTGAAAGTGCACAGTTCAGAAGTTCTTGTTTCAATAAGCTAGCTTTGAAAAAAGCTGGGGCTTCCGAGTGGCACATACAGTATCTCTAAGCATTCATCTCGTTGTCTGGACAATCCCTCATAATTCTACAGCAATCTGCCCTCCAATGAGCTTGCGTTAGTGTCAGTCTGAAATTGTATTTCAATTTAAAATTGTTTGTTTGATGGACTGGCAGCCTGCCCAGGGTGTTTCCTACCTTCCACCCAAGGAGCGCTGGGATAGGCTCCAGCACCCAGAAAGATAAGCAGTTTGGAAGATGAATGAATTAACAAATTATATAAACTAGTTCCACTCGAACAGCATGTTGGACTGTTGACCTGTTGTTCTTAAGTGTTTCTCATTCACATTACCAATAAAATCATTTGTGAACTCTTTGCTCTTGACACTTTGTTGTAGCCCTAATTATTATTTTTTTTCTTTTCAGCCAATATTGCTACTTAATATTGATCTGTATGAAATAGATGCAGTTTCTTAGTGAGCATGTTTACCTGGTTAATGAGCTCCTGTAAAGGCTGGGCACCCAATTCTTCGATCTTGGCCTCATTCATGCAGGCCTGATAGTAGCGCTGGGCTTTCAGCTCCGCGTTACTCAAGCCCTGCTGACTTGTGCTCTCTGTGTGGAAACACACTCCAGTCAAACCATCTTGATCTTTTTCAGGTGCCCTAAAGCAGTGCTGTGCATTTAATGTGCATTCTACTGCAAATTTAGTCAATCAGCCAAGACAAGTTTAGTGTCAAAGGAAATTAATAATTAGCAAAAGGCTCATTTTGTAATAGAAGCTCATTCCTTCCCAAAAAGCCTAAACACAGCCAACGATAGAAGAAGGAGCCATCTTAAAGCCTGAATTACAGAACAAGCCTATTGAGGTTTGAGTCAAGTGAATGATTTAGGCATGCTGTTAGCACAGCGCCAACGGTTGGTTTATTGTTCATCACTTGTTAGTTACTCATTAACCTCACAACTCCAGTGCAAAGCTAAAGATGGGCATGAAACATGTCTTGACCACATGTGGCGTGAGGGTGAAATACTTGTAAACTCACCAAGTAGACTCTTCATGACGGCCATGTTGTGCTCCCACAGGTTGCTGAATGGACCCCAGCGTGATTTACCCTCAGGTAGAGGGTTTTTCCTCACCCACCCACCACATGCAAAGTTATAAAAGTCATGGCAGGGGTCCACGGTACGGTCCAAAGCGGCCATCACCGACGCAGCCACGCTCACACACGGCTCGGACAGACACACACTCGGGTGAGCTGGGAAACACACAAGAACACAAATAATACCAAGTGAACACACTTACATACGGTGGTTTTCTTTTAATGTACATTTGCAGTTTATCAGTGCATACTGGATCTGCTGAGATGCACATTCTGGAAAATAATAAAACATAAAATAATAAAATGTAAATTGTGCCATAACTGTGTTTGCCACACATATCTTGTCTTGGAAACATGCAATATACATCTTATACTTTTTAATCTAAATTTTATTATACATTATTATATATTATATAACTACTACATATTATATTTATTACATTAGATTATTTATTTTATGTCTTCTAAGAAAATTACTTTTGGGGGACAAAAACAAAAAATAAATAAACAAATGGACAAATTCGTAAAAGTGTCCTAAACAAATGGACAAATTCGTAAAAGTGTCCTATCATTGCATCTGTATTTTATGCTGTTTGCTGATAATCCTGTTTTCTTGACAGGTGTTCTGGATGTGTGATTTAGGTACTGGGCCTCTAAGGGGCTTCCCTCTTTATATTACGTGTCTGATAATGCTTTGTTATCTGCTTTTTTAAAGTAAATGGAAGAATATGACATAGGCTATCAAGAAATGTCCTTTTTCTGACCTTTTTACTGACTGTAAAGCTTCACGAAATGAAAAGCAAATGTATTATGCTCGGGGGTTCACATCAGCCAGTTAACTTTTTATGCCATCCTGAATTCTTCCTCTTGTGTTAGTACTGAGAGACTAAGATCAACATGCATCAAGAAAAGCCTCACTCACTGTCTCTGGCCAAGCCCCAAACAGCAGAAATACTGGAGAGAGTTTTACACCCCTTGGATTGGATCATCCTAGATTATATAGTGTTGATCTACACATTAGAAAGATATACAGATGATATTTTAACCCTCTGAGTCAGGAGACATATACTACTCTACCGGATTACTGACAAGGTCCCTTCAATTTTAGGATGTCATAGAATAATTATGGGACATGTCACTTTGAACCTTCTGAATTTTGTTTTTTATAAAACACTGAATGCGTTTTTTTAATATGTCGATAAATATGTGCTATATGTGCTGCAATATATACAGCATGACTGATAAGACTTACGATGAACAAAACTGCTCTGCATTTTCTGAGCTGACTTTTTTTTCTCTCTTTATTTTTCTTTCATTTTGTGTGCAGCTTTATGAACTATATTTCATGTAACCTTTGTACACAGACTTACACACACACACACACACACAAAAGCCATCATTGGGTCTGGACAGAACACAGATTAATAACGCTGATCTGATGCAAGTTTATACCATTTAAATTGCTTTGAAAAGAACTACACGGACTGACGAGGCCTGATCTTAGATCAGTGTTCATACGCTAAGGAGCTTGAAAAATATGGGCCACTATGTTTAATAAATGTTCCACTGCTTTCTCACTGTGTCCCATCCACAGAGACACATAAGCATCTGGATTTACTTAGGTTAGAAAGCCATAAACCAAAATATGATTTCTGAGAAGCAATCATATCTTTTTAGAATAGCGCGAGAGAGAGAGATAGACAGGTCACGGAGGAAATCTGGAGGACAGACGCAGAGCCAACAGCAACAATGGCTTAATCGTCTCTTTCTCTCGCTTCCTCTCTAAGTTTGAGCAGCATCAGCAATGTTTTCAGAGGTGGACCAAGTATAAAACCTCTGTAGTTCTACCAGTAAAAGTAGAAATATTCTTTGTAACACTTTATGTGAGGAAAAGTAGAAGTTCCCTATCAATATTTCTAGCACTTTCTACCACAACTGGACTTTAAAATAATCTGAAACAATTTTACATTTCAAATCTTTGAACATATTACTCACAAGAACTCATCATAATAAACAGCAGCTGAATTATTATCTAATAGTTTATTAGAGGCTCACTGACATATCTATGCCAATACATTTCAGTCAGTTGGAAACATATGTCATTATGAGTGTTACTCTAAATATAACATAGACTGCCTCCTACAACCTGCAAATGTCTGTGTTTAATCTAGAACGACCAAAGAGTAGCCATGTTTTCATGCAGCCTGTTAATCTGTTAATAATTTGATTAACGGCTCAAATGGACTGGACTACGTCCATGTATACACCACAGTCGGAACAGAGCAGAGTCTAACTGAGGCCATTCCGAACACAATGTCTATCTGTTTGAATGAGGTGGTCAATCCTGTAAATAAGCTTTTAAATAGAAGAACACATGATTACTTTCCCAATCTGAAAGTGTAAGTACATTCTGCACATGTGCGTTTGTGCCCGAACGAAAGATTATAATGTTCAGCATGCCGAAAGTCAGAAACAGGTCTGTAGATCAGACAAAGTATATACATTAGATTAAGACTTAACAATAGTTAGCAGAATGGATGAAAATCGCAATAACAAGCTGTTCAGACAAATATATGAGCAAGTGAAGGACAGTGGGTTTATACCACCTATAGAGCAATTTAAAACACAGAGGGAAGCTTCTCCAATCAGTCTATTACAAAGCTAAAAGCCAGAATGGTAAAAGTGGTGGCACCCAGCTAATACAAAATGTTGCAGGGCATGATGCCAACCTTCCCTTTCTTTAATACATACATGTGACATATGTTTTCCTAAGTCTGTTTTCTTAAATTTTACTGAAATTCAAAACACAAGCGCATCAACTGAAAACATACTCCTGTAACACACTGCTGCTCATCTCAATCTGACTGGACTCATGTGATGCTCATTTTCATGGTCAGATTGTTGAGTAGAGTGTGCATATAAACACCTCCATATAAGCGATAATCTGAATTGATTTAATTAGGTCGGCAATAATCAAAGATCACATGATAAATAATATAATACCCAACATCTACTGAAAACTACTGCATGTGACATTTTTAAAAGTTCTTAAAATGTCATGAGACTCCTTGTGGTGTAGATGTAGACTTGCACGGTAATAGTGGCTCTTGCTGGAGAAACTTGTTCGCATGCTTGACATATTTAAAGCATGAGGAGTTTTCCATCATCATAGCAGAGCCACTACGGAATTCAGCTATAGATGCCTTTGGAAACCTGTGTAGTTTTACAGTTTCACAATTTTCATAACTTAACTCCTCTGAACCAAAAAGATGGGTGAAAAAAAACTACAAATTTCTTTCAGACAGTAAATCACACACATAGGGTTACTTGTCAATCATCGACAATATCCGATTATATCACCGAGGCCTACTAGAATCCCGTAGGGGCACTAGCTAGAAATCTGCCTTATTGTACAGGCTTCTTTTCATGTCATTCCTGAAAGAAAACCTTGACCTGATAGAAAGAAAATCTTAACACTTAATCCATGTAATTCCATGTAATTGTGGACTATTTCTAACGGTCTGTTTACCATGAAATGTTTACCTAATTTAAGGGTGGGTGAAATAATGCACATAAAAAAAGAACTACACAACAATATATTAATAATCAACATACAAACAGGGCTACTTGGAAGCCCTACTTCCTTGGAAAACCTTACTGTTTTGTTGGCTTTGGGCCATGGCATGTCGTCCAACATGAACAAAAAAGTCCAGGATGTTCAGTGAAGCAGTAATTTGGCTCTTTTAAACTTGGCTGATAAGCCTTCCATTATGAGGAATTGGAAAATGTCTGCTTGCATTCTAAGAGTGCTTACCCATTTACTCATGCAGATAGGATAGGATGCCAGCAGGCAATCACACACACACACACACACTGGTTTTACACATAAACCTGGATTATTCACAGCCTGAGTATCTAAACCTGGATAAATCACAGCCTGAGCATCTAAACCTGGATTATTCACAGCCTGAGCATCTAAACCTGGATTAATCACAGCCTGAGCATCTAAACCTGGATTAATCACAGCCTGAGTATCTAAATCTGGATTAATCACAGCCAGAGCATCTAAACCTGGATTAATCACAGCCTGAGCATCTAAAATTGAAATAAGATAAGATAAGATAAGGCAAGATAAGATAAGCTTTTATTATCCCACATGGGGAAATTTGCATTGTTACATCAGAAGAATAGCAGCAGAAGAGACACAGAACAAGAGGTAGACTAAAGTGCAGGTTTAAAGAATACAAAATAAGAAACTACAGAAAATAAATAAACACTCTCTATCTAATGTCTATCTCTATCTCTACAAATCTCTATTGTTAGGTTAAAAATACAATAAAATACTATAAGAAACTATACAAATTTACATTGTAATTGCACAGATATATATTGCACGGTTACTGAAAGATATTGCACAGATATTTTAAAGACATTTCACAGTTATGTTTACCAGCTACACAGATACTGATAATCTTAGCAGTCACCTAAAAACTGATGGTATAGAGAGAGTGCAGGAACTATAGTGATGTTGCCAGTCAGTACAAGATGTAGACAGGTGATGTACAGGTAATAAGGTGCAGCAGCAAATATTGCTCAATAATTAAGTCACATTGAATATATAGATAGAATTGGGTCCATATATTGTGCTACAGTAGTGAGTGTCTGATGCTCTGCTTGGGGAGGTGCTGGTTGTAGAGCCTAACAGCAGTAGGGAGAAAACAGCTGCGGTATCTCTCCTTTACACACCGCAGATGGAGAAGCCTGTCACTGAAGGTGCTGGCCAGTGCAGCAACTGTCTCTTGTAGTGGTTAAGAGGTGTTCTCCATTACGGGTGTCTGCTTGGCCAACATCCTCCTCTCCCCAGCTACCTTCACTGGGTCCAATGCACAGCCCAGAACAGAACCTGCCTTCCTGGTCAGCTTGTCCAGCTTCTTCCTATCTGCAGTTGTGATGCCGCTCCCCCAGCAGACAATGCTGTAGAAGATGGCTGATGCTACCACAGAGTCATAAAAAGTGTGAAGGAGTGGACCCTGTATCCCGAATGATGGGAGCCTCCTCAGCAGGTGGAGTCTGCTCTGGCCTGGATGTTCACCAGTGAGTGAGTGAAGAGAACTTAGTCCTGCGGAATCCACCACCAGCTCTTTGGTTTTGCCCATGTTGATGTGGAGGAAGTTCTGCTGACACTAGTCCACAAAATTCTTTGTTACTTCTCTGCACTCCCTTTCGTCTCCATGCGAGATGTAGCCAACAATGGCGGAGTGGTCAGAGAATTCGATAGAGGGTGAAGAGGAATGGGGCCAGGATCGTTCCCAGTGGTGCCCCCATTAATTAAGCTTTTCGTTTTTTTACTCATTCTTTTTGACTACATTCTTAATAATTAGTTGCTGTTTCCTGCTTTACTCCTACATCTTAGACAACCTTATGGCACAGTAATAATCTAGACATTGTTTGGGGGTCTTCTGGTGGATGCGGTAGTCCCAGGAGATGTTCATGTCACTTGGTAGACACTGGATAGACACATGGATATAGTTAAGCTTCGTTCACCACCTTCTTCGTTCACCACCTTCTTCGTTCACCACCTTCTTCCACTTTTCTGTTTGGCCACACCCTTGTGCTATTGTGTTACTGATGCTCAGGCAGGGAGCATTTTTATGCATCGGTCTACATGAACAATAAAGTATTAGGTCACAGCTCTACCAAGGATTGTTACTGTCCTTATAGATCCTTTCTTTTTCGCATGCTTGTGTGTTGGCTGAGTTTGACAAACAGCTTAATAGAAGAGCTCACTTTCAGTCCAGCATGTTTTTAAAGCGGAGGTCTGGGCACTGGTCCATCGTGGAAGGTTATGCTAATGTTAGGCTTTATATTGAAAATAACTAAAGTGAAAAGGTCTTGTTTTTATTCGAGCAAGCTGAAAGGAAGAGAAGAAATCTGAAACAAAGGGCTTTTATAATGTGAGTCTTTCTGTGAAATGTTTTTGGCCCAAGAGAAGAGATAACAAAAAAGGAAGAAAAGCAGAGAAATGAAATATAAAAGGACAGCGTTCCAGAACCTTCCGTGCTTGGAGCCCTAACAAAACAAAAACAGTACAGATGGCGAACGAAAGGACGGGTAAACACTTTGTCTTGGGCACATTTTTGAGCCAGTTTTGTGATTCGTCATGCGAGGCAGACTGAGGGAGATTGAATAGGAGGAAGTGGCATTCACTTTCCTCCCTGATAGGGGGAAATTAATTTTTAAGCCTTAAAAAAAACAAGAATGAAAGGGTAATGGCTGCTATACATGCTCCAGATTGTATCTCTAAACTTGTTGAGCTTAAAAAAATATGTTCCAAGAGTGATACAGACAACTTCCTTGAGTGAACATTTGTTTGACTCGCCTATCAAAACATGTCTCACATGATTAGAATCACACCCAGTAATAATAACCACCTTGATTACACCTGTATATTGCCACTATACACAACCTACATATGATAACATACCATAACATACATCATTAAAGACTTTATTCCAAGAAACACAGGCTATTAGATCGCACCGAATAGGTATATGAGAACTTGAGATAAAAGTCATTCCATGAAACAGAAGGGTGGCAAATGTAAAATGTAATATCATATGAAACGTCTGTTTTTCAACAGTAATATAATAATGTAATAATGAAACAATGAAAACTGTTTGTATTTCTTGTCAGCTCAGTTTTATCATATTAAAAGTGGATTTTCAATAATAAGTATATTTTCTTTATTACCTTTAATAAATTTAATGCTCAGTATCTTTATTCGAAGGCACACAAAATCAGCTTTCAGTATTCAGCCAAGTGTCTCATGAATCATTTTTTGTTTCCAGTTTTGGCCACAAAGTTTAATTTCAGTTTTGATATCAGTCATGAAGGTTTATTTCGGTTTTGGTTTCAGCAAGACATTTTCATTTCCGCATTGGCTGGGAATTTTAATTTCAGTTTCCGTATTGACCAGAAATGTTTACTTTGGTTTTGGTTTCGACTTGGAATTTTCTTTTTGGTTTCATATTGGCCAGGAATTTTCATTTCCTTTTCAGTATCGGCCAAAACTTTAAATTTCAGTTTTGGTTTCGGCCAAAAATTTTAATTTCAGCTTTGTTTTCAACTGTAAGTTTTCATTTTAGTATTGGTCAGGAATTTTCATTTCAGTTTTACTATCAGCTAAGGTTCTTCATTTCACTATTGGCATTAGCCAGAAGTCTTAATTTCAAGTTCAGTATCAGTAATTTATGGCTTTGGTTTCAGCCCAGAATCCGGAATCTGGCAGTTTGGTATCAGCAAAGAATTTTCAGATCTTTCATCTTAGTTTTGGTACTGACCAGGAACTTTCATTTTGGTTTTAGCCAAGAATTTTCATTTTAGTTTCGGTTTCAGACAGAATTTTACAAAAGTGAAATTTACCAGCTTTTAAACTTGGCTCCCTCTTGACTTGAATAATGTCACTCTTCATCATGTCTTATGATAGTACAATATTTTAATGATTGCGGCCGGGGCAAAGGGCAGGTAAAATACTTTAATTAAAATTAATGTTTATATATTAAATTGACATTTGTATTTTACTGAGGAAGCAGATATATACGTTTGAAAGTGAACAATTCGTTGAAATGTAACTAATACTTTCAGATGGAACCTGACTTCCTGTTTGTTGTGGGGGTTTCAAAACAAAATTGTCTAAATGGAAAAGCTGTCAATTTTCTCACTCACTCTCATTATAATGCAGGCCCAGCGTGAGGATGCAGATAAATAAAGCCAGGGAGAGAACACAGACCACCAACACCAGCTTCCTCTCAGCATGACTTCGCCTAGTCCAACACCGGGGACCAGTGCCAGACTGCCGCACCACCTAAAACACATACACATATATGGTCAAGAACTGCAGTCATACACATTAACTATATACTTGTTTTAAACACTGTGTCCACTCTATTAGACACTCTTATCTTGCTAGTCCACCTTGTAGATGTAAAATCAGAGACAACGGCTCATCCGTTACTGTTCAGTTTGTGTTGGTCATCCGCTAATCCTTCATCAGTGGTCATAGGACGTTGCCCACAGGATGCTTTTGGCTGGAAAGTTTTGGTTGGTGGAATATTTTCAGTCCAGCAGTGACACTGAGGTGTCTAACAACCCCTGCTGCACTGCTGTATCTGATCCATTCACACTGCTCTGTGGTGGTTCTGTGGGAGTCCTGACCACTGAAGAACAGGGTAAAGGGGGATTAATATATAGTAAAGGGGGTCATCTATATTGTAATTAGAGCTGATAAAATGCTGATCTGTAAGTAAAGGAGCTCTGCTTTCAGGGCTTGGGGCTTAGGAAACCCAAAACAATGAGTGTAGATACAAGGAGGTATACCTGATGAAGTGGCCAGTAGGTGTACATATGCCAGTGCCTATATGTAATTAGAATTTTCTAACCCCTAAACTTCTGAAACATTCTTGTCTTGAAAATGCATGAAAACAAACACATACCAGAATGTAGTCTTACGGATAAGGACTATTACTGAACACACTTGTAGTCTCACTCTTTACATCTGAATGCCATTCAGTTGCATGAGCTTTCTCTCAGTGTTAGGATAACTCTTAAGCCAAACTCTACGCTCAGCAGCTAGCAGACCTTACATCAAGAATTAGTAGGTGGCAGGTGTGATTTTGGTCTGGTTTAACTTTCTGTCAGCTTTATCAGCACGCCATAATCCAGCATTCCATGCTGGTAACTATCATTCCATCATGTCAGTGTTCAAAACGACCTGGTGACCGACATTTGTTGTGTTTTGAATATGCCTTTGTGGGTCACCAAAGAAAAAACCAGCAAAGACTACCATGTGCTGGTGACCAGCAAAAACCAGCAAATACTGGTCACCTGCAAAAACCAGCACATGCTGATCACCAGCAAAAACATATTCATGTTTTTACGATGACCTAATTCAGAAGTGGACAATAGTGCTGATCTGTAAGCAAATGAGCTCTGCTTTTAGGGCTTAGGGCTTAGGAAACCCAAAACACTGTACACACCCCTGGACTCTGGTCTCCCAGTGATTGCATTGTATTGTATTGTATTGTCAAGGGACAATGAATACAGGATGTGCTTTTGTGTCATCTTTAGCAGCTGAACCACAATGTAACCACAACATTAAACCAATCTACCCACAAGTGTCACCTTTATGTTGTTTTGTCTTCTAGTCTGGACATGCTAACACCAACTAAAACACACTGCCTCACAATGGCACTTAATCCAGTTTAAATCTGTTACAGTGACAGTTTGAGGGGGAGATGAAATTGACTCATTTTCCTATTACCTCAAACACATTCGATCTTCCAAGACATGCTATCTGCTAGGTTCACCCTGGCTGCATCCAAAACCGCATACAACTACACTACACTATATATACTAATCTAACGAGTAGATTTCTAATATTGGCAAACTAGTTTTTGTAGTATGTTTGGGAACAGCACCTGTTTACTGGACGAGGCTAGGTTCCTTGATGCTTGCTACATTAATACCTACTGAGCCCAACCCGCCCTTTAAAATAAGAGTCCATGGATAACAAACAACATTTAATATTTGTTAACAAAGCATAATGAATGCTAACACTTCTTTCTTTTTAAACCAGCAGAACATGGGCATGATCTGACATCACAGTATCACATACGCCTTCACTGTGTTTGGTTTGGGACGCAGCTTTAGATCAGCCAGTGAGATGCATTCAACAATCCAGAAGGTCCAGTGGCTGGACCAGCGTTGGATTGCCGTTAAACATTTCCAGGCCAAAGTTTGAGATATTCCCTGGTTACGGATGCATTCATTGAGGTAAACTGGATGTCTACTAATTTTTTGTGACATGAATTTGCTCTTGTATTTGCTAGCCTTGTTTTCAAACTTTTATGCTATGCTGTATTTTATGCTTATTTAAGAGTTGAGCAATTCTTATTAGTTGCTTATTAAATATCATGAGAAATATGCAAGTTATACAGATCCAGTCCACCAGGTAATCTTTTCTCAAATGTTTCTCTGACTCCACATATGAAGGGTCCACATTCTGTTTGTTCTGGTTTATTTTGCTTGGGCTTCATCCACCCACAGAATTGAAGCTGCCACATTGGTGATGAAACAAACAATCAGAATACAGTTAGAGCTCGCCTACCAAAACAGTGGCGGGCTGTTCTTAATGATGTACCTGAATACTATGAATAAGCTAGCAAAAGTAGATTACAAAATTCCATTAATTGTTAGGTACATTTCAAAAATAAAGAAGCAACTGTTTTACACCAAACATGTTTTAGAGTTTGCAGAAATAAGAGTATAAACTACACTTTTTGCCAAACTGTACCATGTTTGTTTTCTGTTTGTATCTAGCAAATGATCCCGCGTTCCTCAGCATAAAAACACCTACTGAAGATGACTCTATTGGTGGGAACCACTGTGTATTCTCAAGGGATTTTGGTTTGTTGTGAGTGGAACAGCGTGGTTAACCATTACACTGGGTTGGATTAACATGGTCTTCAATTACATCAGACCATAGCAACCACCAGACCTAGGAACTAAAATCTCAGTTTGTAATACAAGATACGGTCCCCTATTATTTACTTACAGCCTTCAGATCTCCCTGCAGAGACGTCTAGACGTCTATAGTTATAACTGTCGTCTTTAAATTTGATTTACATACTTTTAACATTTAAAAGTAGCTGTATAATGACATACCTAGTTTCCCAATGAATTCCCTTTATATTTTATTGGGCTTACATTATAGATTTCCTCCTCTGCTTACAAACACAAATGACTGAAAATTACAGCTATCACTTAAAGCTAGTGAAAGCTACAGACTGAAAGTTCAGGATCTGCACTGACAACAGGTAAGTGACAAGTAATTAAGCAAAGTATAAGAGGAGGAAATTCAAGGCATGTGATAAGGCATGCACTAAGCAGACTAAGTAACATGTACATATCAGATTTATGTAATGATAATTTAGAGAGGTTTAAGAATATATGCACTAAATGAGCTGCTCTGCTTTGTAGGAGAACTGTAGGCAAGTTCAGATAAATTGGCTTTGAAATGTATAACAAAAGCGATTTCCTCAGCTTAGCTCTCTGTGAGCCTGCAAAGCTGAAAAAGTCATACTAAAGGGCAGCACAAATGGAAGCATGCACTGTTTCAGTGTCTGCTGGATAAATGGAGGTTTCTTTGTGTGGCTGGAGGGAGAGAAAACAGAGAAGTTTCAATAAAGAAAGTTCAGGACGCTTAATACCTCGGATGAACCTTCGAAAATACACAAAGAACAGCTAGGGATAATGAGGCTCAGGTTTTCAACAAAGGAAAACCAAGAAAAGAGCAAGAGCAAAGATGCCTCATCAACATCTTTTCAACATCAACATAAAAAAAAAAAATAAATAATAACAAAAAAAACCCCCACACACTAAATATGCACTGCAAAACCCCAAAATAAGGCAAGCATACTAACTATGCCGTGTAAGAAAATACACTTCAGCATGGCAATATTATGTTTTGCTGTAGTGTATCGATTCTCAATAGTTTACATGCAAAGACTGGTGCTAGACATTGGGTTATCTTCAGCCATTAGACTCTTCAATGTAAACAAGTACGCTAATGGTGCACCGTTTTTTTTTTTCTTTCAACCAAACCGCAAAGTATCTGTTAGAAGGGCACAAAGGAGATATAATTCTTGTGAAATACACCATAATGTAAAAAGTAATTTAGAGAAAGAAGTAACTGGATAGGGCTGTAGTCAAGACCATGACTAGTTGAATATGAAGGCAGCCGAGACCAAGCTGAGACCGAGCCAAGACAGAGTCAAGGCCCATACCAAAGACTGTGAAATGGATGAAAATAAGTGAAAGTTAAGACTGAGTCCAAAAAAGAACGAGTCTTCCTCAAAACCATGCCTTATGGTGCTATATCCAATACCTATAGGAGGAGCTGGAGTGGCATTTGTGATCCACAACTTACCATCCCACATCAGAACCTAACCTCACTAACGCTCTTGTGATTGAATCCAATTAAATCTGCACAGCAATCCAGTGTAAAGCCTTCCCAGAAGAGTAGACACTGTTACTGCAGTAAAAGGGGGACGAACTCTGTATTAATACTCCCTTGATTTCAGAAGAAATGTTCGATGAATAGTTGTCCACAAACCTTTGGAGATATTACATCATCACAATTACCCACAGTTTTTAATTGATTTCGTCATGTGGAAGGGAGGTATATGTTAAGAGTACAAGAAGTGCAGTTTCAGAAGGATTTGCTTATCTGTGTTTATGCAAAGGTGTGTTTGATTTTACATGGACCTCAAGCACATATCCTGTGTGGTTTAGATGTTGTAAGATTAACAGTTTTTATGTTTGTATGCATGTTGTAAAAGATACTACTAAAACCTGTGGACACCCCTCTGAATAACTGGGTTAAGGTGTTTCACCCACACCCACTGTTTATAAACGCTTCATAAGATCAACCACATGACCATGCAAGTATTGGCAATATAATGGATTAGAGTGACTTCAGACATAGGGGTGTCATAGATGCTCCACAAATCAGTTTGTGAGATTTCTGCCTTGGTCAACTGTAAGTGCTATTATTACAAACCAGAAGCATCAACTGAGAAGCGGAAAACTACCCAAACTCTTAATGTGGAAGATCGCTTCACAAAATGCCAAGTGGTGTACAGCATGTCGTCACTGGAATCTGGAGTGGTGGAACCGTGTTATGTGGAGGGATGAATCACACTTCACAGTCTGACAGTCTAATAGACAGATCTGGGCTTGGTGATGAGGGATAGGAAAGTTTGGTGGAGGAGGGATAATGGTCAGGACTGTTTTTCAGGATTTGGGCCCCTTAGTTCCAATGAAGGGCGATGTTAATGCTACACCACACAAAGATATTTGAGATCATTTTATACTTCCAACATTATGCCAACAGTTTGGGAACACGCTTTCCTGTTACTGTGCAGCTGTGCCTCTGTGGACAAAGTGAGGTCCATATGTAGATGGCTTGATGAGTTTAGTGTGGAGCCCACACCAGTGGGCCACAAAGAGCCCTGACACCAAACCCCACTGAGCACTTCTGAGATGAACTGGAATGTTGACTGCAAGCCAGACCTTCTACTCCAACATCAGTTTATCTCTAATGCTCTTTCATCTGGAAGGACACACATGCCCTCAGACACACACTCCAAAATCTTGTGGAAGGCTTTCCAGACGTGTGGGGGTTGTTTTACCAATTCCATATTATGGCCATGGTTTTGGAATGACATGTCCACCAAGCTTGTACAGGTGCAAAGGTCAGGTGCACACATACTTTTTGACCATGTAGTGTATATAAAGTCTTTTTGGCCCCATTCAGAATGAACACATGTTAGTTTTTTTAATAATCTAAGATTTTTTTATCTAAGCTTTATTCCAGAAATATACTTCACATGAACACAGACAAATCAAAATGTTTGTTAACATAATGGTTGGCAGTACATCCAGGTGGAAAACCAGAATCCAGTCATTGGAAGCAGCTCAATTTACAGCCTGACAGGCAAAATTAGCTGTGTTTAGGCCGGAATGTCAAGTTTGTCACGTATTTGACCCATTTTCCGGGTTTCAAAAGCAGGAAGAGCTGCGGTAAATATTATTAATACCCTAATTGCAATTAATCCCTTAATGACAATTTAGCGAATCCTTTACTCTTACAGATGAAGTTGAAGTTGTCAAGCTCTATTATGTAATCAATATAAGCATCAGAATGTACACTAGGATGGTATGTTGATGAGTTGACCGCTATTTTTAGAATTATTGCTTTGTAGAGAGTACACCATAAGGCGTCATAAGCTATAAATAGTATTCGATTGACGTCACTCTTGCTGCTGCAACCCTGCTGTTGACATACTACCAGTGGTGGTACTTGTAGAGGCACAGTTTGCATCTTGAAAGGTAAAACTGAGCAAGGATGTGCTGCATGGTTCATGGTTTTAGTAACTACAGCTAGAAAAAACAAAATGGTGTAAGCTTTTCTAGCGTCATGGATGTCCTGATACTGTGAAGGGTAAAAGGCTGAAGAGCTAAGCCAGTGAAGGAGAAATCTTTGGATAGCAATGAGATTTCTGTCTTCACCTTCACCAAAGTGTGTGCATATCATTCTATCACAGACAGACAGTTAGGTGAAGCAGGAATCCTATGGTATTTGATTATATCTGAGAGTTCAGAATTATTAAGAATTGATAATTGACATTCATTAATGATCTAAGTATTTATTCATTCTAACTATTTATATCAGGATCTCTTATGTTTCTGCTGGACAATGATTCCATTGATTATTACCCCAGGTAGAAAATAAGTATATTTTAATGTGCTAGAAAGTATTTGAATATTAGCAATACAATTTCAAGCACATTGTTGTTTTGCGTGCTAAATACAAGTGCAATACATATACACTACGAATGTAATGCTTATGAGTACATTTTACTTATATAATACTATACTAAGTGTGTATATAATTTATACATATTAATTTACTAAAAATCAACTTTAATATGTGCTTAAGTATATCTAAGCAAATTTCAGTGATGTATATAGTATAGTTAAGTACAGTTAAAATAGTACAGTTAAGCACAATTTGTTCTGTTTAAATATATATTTAATAGCACTAATGATTATATTTAGCATGCTAAGTACATAGTTAGTATAGTGAATATAACACACTTTCAGTACATTAATAAAGAGTGCAAGGAAGTATACTAAGTATACTTAAATTAAGTATAAATTAAGTTGTTTTTTCTCCAGGGAATATTAATAATGTAACTGTTACTCACTTTAATAAACAGAGTAATTATATGGTTATTTAGTGATTTGTATGCATTTAGCACCTAATCTATGTAGGCTAATGCAGTATTTAAAAGGTAGTTATGGATATTTGTCTATATGATATAGCAGGCACTACAACCTAAGTTGTAGTTACTATCCATCTAAAACCATCTAATCGTGACAGTCAGACCTGTCAAAATTGTGTTGTACTGGTCAAGTGTTTTGTTGATTTCCTAAGTGAAAGTAAGTTCCCACATCCTCTACAAAGAACACACTTCTGCTCATTTCAGCTTATGTGCTAAATGTAAGAAAGTAGTGAAAAACATAAAATGTGGCATGTAGGAAAGTTGCACAATAAATGGCACATTTCATATTTTGGTTTTTTTTTCAATATCTTAAATTCAGCAAATAAATGGAAATTGTGCACTAAAGTTTATGTGTGTCCTCTGTTGAGAATGTGTAACTTATTTCACTTAGAAAATCATCAAAATGCGTCACTGACCAGCAGTGTTCAAACTTTGATACCTAATTATATGTGCCCTACCAACAAACAAGATTCATAAACTTAGAACTGAAACTGAAATGTACAGCTGACTTGAAGCCATCATATGTATTATGTGCTTTGTTAAAGGGGAATCCACCAACCTCTTAAGATTTATTCAGAATGCAGAATTTGAAAATGTCTTTGATGTAAAATGATCATTTTATTCTAGGAAATTGTTCACAGTGGTGGTGATAGGAGACATGTCTGAAGAGTTTAAGTCAAGTCAAGTCAAGATTTATTTATAAAGCAGTAGTATTTGTAAAGCATAGCAAGACAAAGCACGAAGGAATAACTTTTAAAATTACATCCAAAAATAATATACATAATACTACAAATATACTATATATATTACAGATAGCTACTACCTGAAATTGTTATAAAAATGCTGCCTGATTAATTGATTTTATGATAGTGAGAAGCATCTCAAACACTGAGTTTAAAAAATGAAACAATAAGGTGAAATTCCACCTTAATGTGCTTGAGAGAATCAGGTGTATAGTTTGATAGAGTGGATTTAAGCAGTACCATTTGGCAGAATATTCCTGACTTGATTCCAGGTATTCCACTACTTTATTATCCAGCAAATGTGGAAAATTGCTCCTATTTGTAAAGGCATCCAAACTTTTGACTGCTAATGTTTGATTTAATATATAATTTTTATTATGATTTTGAATTTAATGAGAAACATTGTACCCTGATAATTCTAAATTCTGTAATGAGTTACTTTTGGATTACATAACTTATTGAAGTCATATAATGAAAAGCACACTTTCAGCAACAGGAATTTAATTTTGCAGAATTTAGCACACAGCAAACTGAACAAATGTGGAAATATATGGACATATTTTAAACATAAAGATGACATGCACACTTAGTTTTGTGCAAATAAAAATGAGCCAGGCCCAATATGCTAATTGTTATTAAGTAAAATCCTGCATTTTTACTGATTGTTTTGGCTGCTTAGAGTCCAGATTTAAACCCTATAGACAATATTTGGTGTCACACTAAACAAAAACTAACTTGGTCATGTTTTTCAACTGTGTGGTGTGTTTGAAGCCATCAGTGCTGAGTGGAACAATACTGACTGTGCTTTGTGTGAAAGATTGTCCTCAACTTCACTATTTACAGACACCACAGCGAAAAGCTTCCCATACTAAATCTATTTATTTAGTTCGTGCTATTTTATCAACTATTAATTTGTTGTAAAGACTATTAAAAGCTTAATGTTTTGCCATTTTGCATGTATATTGTTACTACCCAACCCTTAGGAGAAGTTATCTTCACGCATCTTTTCTTGTGTAGTGAAAAGAAAACCATCCTTTGCCTTTCAATCATGCTTCTTATTGTTTGACCTCAAAACAAAGGAAAGAATTTTGACTCACCAACGTAACATGCAAAGTTTAACACGAAAGTAAATGGAATTCCTTATGTAACTAAAAAAATGTATTGAATCATGTAATTACCAAATTACATAGTATAGCAAATGACTAAGTAATAAGTAATAAGTGAAACAAAGTTGCCCAGCCTGCTTATTCATACGACCCTGCCTATTCATTACAGCTGATAACAACAGATGTCACAGTGAAAACTAATTTTATTCTCATTCATTATGATTTAATAAATGAACAAACAAAGAAATATTTTACTTTTATACATATTAGGTCTAGGATGATGCAAATAAACACAAAACTATTTCTTGTTTGCCTTCTATGCCAAACTTCATGGTTGAAAAACTGGTACAAAATAATACAAATTTATTTATAAATTGGTACCACTTTAGATCTACACACATTTTCTGTCAAAATATAAATTAAACCATATCTTATATTTGTCTAGCTTTTCTAGTTTGAAACATTTGCATAGTTTCATGTACCAAATCGAGAATTCATGTGTATATGAGCATATATCCTTTTGAACAGGCTAGTTTTGCTACTGTGCCTTTAAGACTGATATATGTAAAAGCACTGTGTTCTAATTAGCTGCCTCGAGCTTTCTTATAAAAGTACTCTAGGCTGCAACACTTCTTAAAACTTCAGTGTGGGGCTAAAATGGGTGGGGCTAAACTGCCGTAGATTGAATAGGTGGATACGTGTAAATGTGTTTGTGAACGATACAATTTGGAAACCCCATTTACACCTGGTCACTGCATGTGACTAGTATCTGGATCATATTCTGATAAGATTTTTGCCATATGCATTTACATTTGGTAGTCAAATGCTTCTTTGGTTAGTCGGACTGCAATCCAATTGCTGTCGGATGCAATAAACCTGCTCTCTCTTTATCTTTCATTGGCACTGCAGCCTTGCTCGGTGGAAGCTGTTCTCCGAGAGCTGTAAGGATATCTGAATAGCACATGGTTAATGTAAGTCATCTGCAGTTTGTTTTGCACAGCAGTGTCCGTCCATATTGCTGTTAAGCGTCCAGTCCCCAACCATGTATGTCCTCCGCAATTATTGTCCTCGCAGACATGGATCACTTGTACCTTGACCTACTGCATGAGGAGTTTGGAAGTTTGGGTTGTACTGGGAGGAGTTTTGGTTATCAAATGTGTCTTGGAGAGACAAATGTGTTTAGACTGCCATTACGTGGCTCAAATGCATTTTGGATCACCTCCCGAAGTGGATTAAGCGTTTGGATTTGTATCTATTTTAAATGCATCTTGGGTGCTTTTACACTTCCAGATATATAATCCTGATACTCAAGACGCATTAAAATACCAGGGACCAAACGGGACCAAAGTTTGCATAGTTTTTTAACTTTATTTAAAAGGAAGGAAAATCTGTTTTCCCATAATTTGGGACGTTTCAAAAACTAGAGTTAAAAATGAAGGCATTTCTAGGTATACATAAAAGCAAAAGTAAAGAAAAAAGGCTTTATTTAATGCTTCTAATTCAAAGAGGATGTGTAAAGCCATCAAGCAATACAACAAAAAAGCGTGTGTATATCTTGATGGTAGTAAGAATGTTTCTTTAGAGCCATCAGCCCATTGCTGCCTTAATAAATCTTAATGCTTATGCGAAGAGACATGTAAAGGCCAAACGTTTAGAGGAAACACTAACTTTGTTAAAATAACCAAGAAAAATAATAAAGTAATGTTTGCTGCCTCTGAACAAAATCGTTTGGTTAAATATAAGCAGCAACTATGTGTGCGGAAAGTTTAGTTCCTGTAGAGTTCTACTGAAGCTCTGTAGATGTTCATAAAGGCTTAATTAATTCAACGCAGCCACTTTACATTAGCAACATGATTAAAATCTGTTCGGCATAATGAACTGTTATCAACAAAGTGTGTGAAGGCTTTTCCCACGTTTTGTAATAAATGTCTCTGGTTAGACTAGACAATATGAAATGCCTCAATGTGGAGTCTGGGTTAATGCCTCTTATAGCTACCTCACAGAAAGTTATGACACATGAATATCTGGTCTGACACCTGTCACCTGTTTCACGATAGTTTTGCGATAAGGCTTTTGGTCAAACATGCGTTTTTAATATATTCATGATATAGAGATAGGAAAGAGATATCCAAAGAAAGCATATTTTGACCCTAGTTTATAGTTCATCTACTCATTAGCATTTAATAACTCATTTCATTATGTTGATGTGAATGACAGCACCTTGGCAGCCTTATGAATGCTTATACCAGTCACTTCCAAGGTTTCTTATTGTAGACAAAGACCATATTAAACACCTAGAAATGCTACAAGTTATTCTACGGAATTCTTACAGATTTACTTGACGTGTGAAACATTGATTTGTGATACTTCATAGTTTATTTTTAGTTGTTTTTTGAAAGCCATTTACGGCCGAGGGGTTCTTTCAACAAATCAAAGTTCTTTCAAAAAATCAAAGTTACATTTATCTGAGTTTTCACTATTTTATCATGGTCAACATTACATTTAAAAAGCTCATTTTGTATTGTAAATAAACTGGCTGTACCTGCATTACCTCCTGCACTGTAAACAGAGTATAAACTAGGCTCAAAATATGCTTTCTTTGGATGATAAGCTTGAACCTGTTTCTACATCATGCATATATTAAAAACGCATATTTTGTCTCAGGTGTCAGGCCAGGTATTCATGTGTCATAACTTTCATTTTCAGATTTTCATTTCAGATTTTTGAAAGGCATTGTCGGCAAAGGGGTTCTTTAAACAAAACAGTAAATAAAAGTTACATTTACCTGAGTCAACATTACATATAAAACTCAGAATAGTGCAAGTTCACAGCTCATTTTGGATATAACTGCATTACCTCCTGCGGTGTAAAAAGTGCAACCTAAAAACAATACCTCAATTTGTTACAAGCAATTGTAACTCAACTCAAAAAATGACTTTGATTGAAACAACTATTTGTTCAGAGTCCCTTTTTAGTTTGAATAAACCTTATTCGTTTGCTTGTAACAAACTGAAGTAACTTTATTAGGTTGAACCAATGAAACGCTTTTTGCAGTGCGGTTACCATCACCACCATTTTAGGCTTTTTTACAATGAACAATTTCACATTAAACCACTCTGAATGCCTTTGTTTACATCTCAGCCACATAAATATGCCTTATTATATTCTCCTGTAATGGCTTGTCAAGGGTCAAACTTGTATTATTTGTAACAGACGACAAAACCCACAAGCAGATAAAAGAAGTGAAGTCTTACCTGCACAGTCGAAGCATGATACACTCCATCTGAGGTGGTGTCAATCAAGTCCTCTTCGTCTAAAGTAGCCCGCTTGTAAGAAGACATCTGAAAGGTTAAATGGAGAAAAGATTCCCTCAGGGCTTCCATACCAACAGTGAAAGCCTTCCGCTCAGTCCGTGTGAGTGTGTTTGATATGTGTCTATTGTAATATCCTGATAACAGGATCCATCAGACAGAGTCCGTCTGTGGCATATCAGTTCCAACAGACCAGAGGAAACACTCTGGTCACTGGGTATGAGCGTGTGGGGGGTTTTCCTTCACCTCCCCCCACCTCCTGCCCTCCAAAGGTCCACCAAAAAGTGGTGTCTGTCGGCTCCTCTTAACAGCGCTGGTGGGTGGGGGGTTAAGCTCGGTCAGAGGTGCTAAACGTGTCCTAGGAGAGCTACACAGACGGTGTTCACTCTTGTTTTATAGCTTCATAATCTGGCTTCTTGTTTTAAGTCTCTTGTTTAAGCTTCTTATTTTAGGTCCATGGTCTAGTTTCTTGTTTCAGGTCCGTCTTTTAGCTTCTTGTTTTAGGTCCTTCTTTGAGCTCCTTGTTTTAGCTTGAACTTTCTCCTAGCAAGCCCAAGCGCTCACGAAAAACAGGAAGGAGAGAGAGGGACTTGATCAACTTGTGTTGAGTGTGCGAGAGAAAGGGCGTGCGTGTGTGTGCTTGTGTATTCGAGTGTGAGAGAACGACCGAGCGAGCGAGAGAGCATGCATTCCAGTGTGGTTTCATTTAGAACAGGAAGAGATCTTTTGGAGTTTCAGCCACGCCCACCCTTTCCCCTATCCATTGGTATACATGGGCGGGGCTTCTCACGTGACCACGCCCACCCCATGCTTTTCAGTCTCGCCTGGGTCACTGTCACCCGATAGTTCTCGCAGCCAGTGATTCCTGTCCCCCCTGAGGCATTTGATGAAACATCTGCTAGTGTTTTGCCCTTCACGTTGGTTGTTGATTGCATACACAACCACTAAATGTGGACTTTCTGTTGGCCCAGATTAAACATAAGCCTAAAGTGGATAGTGTCTAAAAATGGTGGAACACCTTTGGCTTTGCAGTTCAGGACTGGGTTTAATCTGTGTCCAGAGAACAGTCTCAGAGATCTTCTGGTGCATGTATCCACTCCCAATTTACAGACATATTTTTTTATGTCTTTTGTCTTTGCTCATCACTTATAATCCTGAACAAATAAAGTATGTATTCAGCTTCCTAATCTTCCCAGGGACAACAACACTTGAATGGAAGAAGCTGCAGAGCCCTAGCAAAGACCTTAAACATCCCTGTCAGTACAACCGGTAGAGCAATATGCAAGTGGAAAGTTCATGGAACCACAACTAGTCATCCCTGGAAATCGGCGCCAAGATTCAGACAAATCAAACCTCTTTTGGAACCATGTACTCTGGTCAGAGAAGACAAAGAAACAGACTCTTCAGCAATGATTCAGCTCATCATGTTTGGAGACAGAAGGGCTGCGCATATGATCCCAAGAACACCATACTCGCAGCAATGTACAAAGGTGGGAGCATCAAGATACGGGGCTGCTTCCCTTCTCTAATAGAGGAACAATTAACTTCATTAAACACACAGCCAAAATAACTCAAGACAAGAAGGGGATGATGTTACTGTTGCCTAGCCCAGCATTTCTCAACCTTTTTGCAGTCACGGCACCCTTTAAAAGTACGCAAACCTTCAAGATACCCCAATCTAAAACAGCCAACACACATATACCTAGGTGGTTATTATGACGGAAAGGGGGTAAAAGCGACTTACGTGGGAAATCTGTGTTTGGGACGAAGTACACAACTTCACTATTCCGGCAGAAATGGATGATAAGCAGACATGGAGCTCCTAGTCCACAGCCCTCAGTCGCTTCCTGTACTTGTTCTTGATGCAAGTTAGGCTCGGAAAGCTCAGTTTGCGGCTTGTGGGCCCAGCACAACTATGCATGCTGGCAATTGTGCGTGACTTCTTAGCCTTAGCTATTACCTAGGCCACTAGATGGCTAGCCTTCAGACTTCACCATCACTTGCTCTTGTTGACTTTTTCAAACAAATGAAATACTCTGCACCCTCGCACGGTAATGAAAAACTAGGCTATCCATCGACCTTCATGTAGCCATACTCTGACCACGACGGGGGAAAAGGGCGCATATGTATGCACTGTATTTTCATGTTGTTGTTGTTTTTGTCAGCGTATTTGTCAGAATATTGGTGACAGCACCCTGGTTAAGAATGACTGGCTTAGCCAATCTCTTGACTTGAATCCTTGAAAATTTAGAAGACTTTGGAATTGTGAATCAAATACAGGGATCCTTGTAACCTTGAGGAGCTGAAGACGGATTGCCAAGAGGAATGGCCCAAAACTGTACCACAATGCTGCTTCTTCATTTCTCACCACAGATGTCTCAAAGCTGTAACTGCCTTTGCAACAAAGCAATGCTATTTATTTGTAGTGTCAGAACAACCTTTTATCAATACTGTTTTTTTTTAAACATCATAACAACAAAAGACTTGTGTACGTAAAATGAAAGTGGATAAACTACATCTATGACATGGTCAATATCAACTGCAACCAGCAGTTTTATTGTAGTCGCACTAACCTATCAATTATGTTAACACATCTCACCACTGGCAAGTGTTTGAAATGCCATGCTGCATTCCACCTCACTATATCAATATTTTCCAAAAGCTGAGGAAACAGCCATGTAGAGCTAAATCAGCCTTCTTCAGTTACAGCTCGTACAGCATCCTGTTTTATCACCTTATACCATCTTAACTTTGCAGCCAGCTGGATTTGTAGCTAGTAAAATGTGCACGCAAAACAGCTCCAAAGCTGTTATGTAAACTGTCAGATGGCAGTCAGGATATTTTGCATAAACAGATATAAAAATTTGCAACTGTAGTATCCATAAGGTATAGACCAACAGTGGCCACTTCTCTCTCTCTGATTATAAGGCTCTGGATGCCTGGCTTCTATCTTTACAGCAAGCGTTCAGCCAAAAAATCTCATTTACACAGTTAACCCTCATACCCAAAATGCAGCTGCAGCAAGGTTTGCTTCTTAAGTTTGCCCTGGAGCTACGTGGCTAATGAACCTAACAAATAATAGAAGCTTATAGCCACCAATCAATCATCACACCCTTGCCTCAGCTGACAAATAGACTTGTTTATGTGGTTTCTTGTGTTGCATGACATACTGTTTTCTGTGAAAACGGCTAGCGTGCAGACTAGTCCAGGCTGCTACTGTTTTTAGCTATGTGACGCACTTTTATCCATTTTTGCAGACAGTGGTACATCATACAGCTGTCAGAAAGCCTGCACTACTGTACAAACGTTTGGAATCATTTGGGGAAATGGTGTCATTTTTAATGTACATTAATTGTCCAAAGAATAGTTGCACCCAGAAGGAAATGTGGGATTGCAATGCTATTGGATAGGAGGATAAAGATTACAAGGAACAAATAACTGATGATAAGTTTAGACTGATATGGGCAATATTTACTGAGCTACACATACAGAAGTAGTGTCTGTCAGTATGGCGTCAGGTCGCCATGTTTGCTAACTCAACATGTATACGTCTCGGCATGGAGTTGTAGAGGTTCTTAAAGGTGTTCTGTGATAATCCATCCCATGCAGCTTGAATATTCTCACACAGTTCCTGCAGATCTCCACCAAGACAAAAGTGGGACTCATCAATGTAGATAACCTGCTGCCATTCTGAGCCTGTCCATGACAGTCTGGCACGACACCATTGCAGTCTTTGGTGATGTTGATGTGGTGTTAAGGGCAGTCATTCTTAACGGTCTGCATGCATCTAGTCCTGTGTTGGGCAGCCATCTGCCAATGGTGCTGGCACTAATAGGATGACTCATGGAGGGCATTACTGCTCGCTGAATGTCTGCAATCGTAGCTGTTGGGTCCTTGTTTACGTCACATGCACAGATGAGTGTGAAACTTGAATCATCCCATGTCTCACGATGTCAAACCTACCCACCCAGTTTCATTCCTGTCAGTTAATTCCTTCTGGGTATAACTATTTGTGCAAGTAATGATTTTATGATGTCTGTATTTTTATATGTTTTATTCAATGTTTTAAGATGTTTGAATATTTTGGATTAAGAAGGTTTTGAATGATAAGCTATACATTGTACTTGTCTTGTTTATAGTCCTTTTTGTTAGCTTTTTCTGCTGCGAGATGTGATCATTTTAGAAACTATTTCTTTAGCTTTTTGAGACTTTATGTAATAATCTATAGCTCTAAATCAGTTTCCCTGACACCTTTATATCATAAATCATCATAAAGAAAAACAGAATGCATTTATTTGGCATGGCATAAATTAAGGTTAAAAATTAAAGCTCAGTATGAAACTTTCAGATCAAGATGATCTGCCTTGATCATTAAAAGTGGATATAATCACACAGCATGGCAGCAATTGCAGGTTGCTTTCCGGTGTGATGCTAATAAATGTGGAGCCGCTCCTCTTTTTAGTCTCTTCAGTGTTGAGCAAATCCTGCTCAATATTGTGGCAGGTTTGAGAAACTGTCGGCAGTGAAATGTGCACAGCAAACTAACAACTTTGATTTAAATGTCTCATTAACAATCTGGTGAATAGGAAACCAACTTCAGCTTTGTTTAAAGATGAACATCATGTCTGTTGACAGTACGGTTCCTTGCAAAGGGTGTGAACAGTGCCAACACCACTTCACAGCCTGGAAAGATACATTTCTCCATAAAGTCTGCCATTTTGGTTGCTGTTGCTCTGTATGTAAATTAAGGTTGGGTTAAATATTAACGAGTAATGACCGGTACATGACAGGTTAGGATTCTGGTATCAGTTTTGTTTTCCTGTCCTCTTTTGTAAATGTGGGATGTGTATTTGAAGGAGGAACAACAGTGTTTGAAGTTCACGGTATGTCAGGTCTATGTACTCAACTCTCATTATATTCAGTTATGGCGATGTAAGTGCAGTATTCCATTTTATGGCATCTTTAATATCGACTTATTAATGAAACAACAAATTAGACTAGAATATTAACACTGTGTTATACACTTGCCTGTGCCTAAACCTGTTTTATCTTACTGAAAACAAGTTTAAAAGTTTCACTTTACCACTATTCGACAATGTGATGTTGTACAAGTTTACAAGTTTACAAGTTTACAAGTTACTAATAAGCTTCCTTTACATGTTAGCTAGCAGTTCCAGTGCAAAACTAAAGAAATAAGCTTCAGACACAACACGGCTTGGGTAATCAACCACATTCAGAGTAAAATTGTGTACATTCTCACTTATGGAAGGCTCTGTAGTTTTTCTTATACAGTCGTCCACTGGTGGCCAAAACTCTGTGGTCTGCCTGAAGCTCAGCTCCAGCTCCCTTCAGCCAAACAATGATTTCGAACAGGCACATACAAAGGCGGCTGCCAGTCAAGCCATCTTGGCCACAGATGCTGTTATCTTTTCTTCCACAAAGTCAATCCAGAACGAACCCACACCCAGCCCAACACTGATAGGCATTTGGCTTATTCTGCAACAACTCTGCCCAAACCAACTTCTCATGACCTGAAAAGGGTAAAGTCAAGTCATCTTGTGTGCGTGTGGAAGGGAGGAGGTGGTGTGAAGGAGAGGTAATGACAGAAAAAGTAGACTTATTTTTCCACCCCAGTGGGAGATGTGGATCTCTGTTGCAGTCTGTGGTGGTAAACGGTGAATTATGCGCTTATTTCATGGAATTTGGAAGGGAAGGCATTAAGCAAGCTGGATGAATATCAGATTCCATAGGGGGGATAATTAAATGTATAAGGAATGCTACTATTCTGTAGCTTAGAGGTGAACATGCCTATTCATATCCTAGAGTGGTGCTGTAGTTGTCTCTAGAATGACTAAAGACTAGGAACCTTGGCATTGGATGATCTTATCTTGAAGAATGAACATAAGAATAAGAGTTTTTACTAAGTATTTATCTTGCTTAAAAAGTCCCAATGCTTATATGACCCGTGCCTGATGGATACTGTGAGAGAACACTGATGATTGCAAATGCAAAACTGATGTGAATTACTGAATACTGACAAACCATGGAGTTTCATAACATAACATATTGGGATGTTGGCATTGAGTAAGAAGGTGCGGAAAACTGGCAGAATGTTTAAGAAGGAAGGTAGTTCAACCAAACACCGCCCGCCCCCCCGACCAACGGAACTCAAAAAACCACATCCAACACTGTGACCCATGTGCTGTCCAAACAACAAGGAACTATTCTTATGTACTATAAGGTTCTCCTACCACAGCTACGGCGCTTCCCAAGAGCCTGTTCCATGCCTCCATCCTTTTATGTCTATCCTTTTAAAATGCAGCACAGAAACTCTTTTGGGTTTATTAGCACATTATTCAAATAGCACTGAATGAACATTTCAAGATAACTGGACCAAAAGAAATGTTCCACAACTACATGGAACACTAAACGTTCTTTCTGCTATTCTCACTTCTTTCTCAAAGCTGGATCATCAGGACAAAATAATAAGCAGATAGGGTTGTACTCCTGTGCCAAGTGACCTGTCGAGTTTCTAGCCCCAAGTATTTACTAGCAGGCTCGGAATCTATCACATTCTCTGCGAGTATGCTAAGTTTTGGCATGCACTGGCACAAACCCCGCTGGCATCAGGCCTCATGTTTGGACACTTTCCTGGCTCGCTCCCTCAGCACAGCAGATGTGGATGTGTGCATGCCGGCTCAAAGTGACAAACTGATCCCAACCAAATCCAGTGTCATCGTACCACTACACAATGTCATCACGGCATGTTTCCACCGTAAGCACATCACAAAATAAAGCGGTAACACAGAGTGATCTTTTAGTCCTTTATCGATTAGTAATAAGGCGGTAACACACTCTTGATCTTTTAGTCCTTTATCGATTAATCGATTGAGCTTACATGATTGATTATGAAAAAATGTAGATGTGGGAACTACTTCTGTCCCAAAACCCAACTGATAATAACTACACATAACATATAACACATAGTGGGCCACCAGGAAACTAAAACCAACTTTTATAACTACAGTTTCTCCAAAAAATTTTCTGTTTGGTCAAAGAAAAATTATGATGTGTCCAAATTCAAACAGGGGAGCTGCAAAAGTGCCCCATAAAAAAAACCCTCTGCATCAGTGGCCAGCTATGTTGTCTCAAACTGAAGATGTTTCATTAGCCTGCTTCTTCCCAGCCCCCTATACACTACTGCCTCCACCTGAGTACAGGCCCACATACCACAAGAGGGTGCCCATTGGTAGAATGCTACATGGTCATATCTACAATATACTGTATGCTATCATTGTGACAGATTGCGGTGCACTACAGGAAATGTAGGGGGCAATACAGCTTCTCTTGTTTGCACCACCATTTTCTGACATTGTGGTCAGATTTTATCAGAGATTACAAATATGCCCTTGAAAAAGTCATTTGGCCTTTAGATGAAGTATTTTGGTTAGTGATACAGGAGTCTGTGCCTGGTGACTAGGACTTTGTTGGCACAAATGGGACCAAAGAATGGGCTGGTTGCGCATAATGGCACGGTTTAATAAAATAACGCAGGGCAGATCACGGATAAATCTATTGTACAATGTTATCGCAGTTCATTGCATCTCCCGTTGTCATCGTCAACATCCAGCTTTAATACACATAGCATTTTTTGCCATCTTGTGTACTCTTATTTGCTGGCAGTGACAGAAAAATGTCCCTTTATATCACTGGACATCCACAAGCGCTCACGGATGGAGGCTATGACTTGCCTCAGTGCCGGCTGCATCCTGTCTGACGCTTTGGGGTGGAGAGGCGTTTCTCTATCATCTATCTGCCCCAGAGGAAGAGGGTAAGAGGGGGTCAGAGGGACAACAATCCAGAAATGTAATGCCACATCCACTGAGGACAGACACATGCCCTTTTCCCACAGCATGTTCACCACCTGCTCCTTTTAAAGAGATATCAAACTGGAAAATTCCAAGTGTCTCAGTTTTCCATCAACCAGCATGATGCATAGGTACATAGGTACTGATGTATTTGTACATTTTTTCAAATAGAGTACATGCTTTTTAGTACTAGCCATACTGAGTAACTTACTCAGAACGAGGCAATGTTTAGCAAACATGAGAGCAAGGTACTTTAACAGTTAAATCATTCAAATCTTGTTGTTTTTAAATGACGTAGACTAGATGGGGATTGAGTCGTGCTGCAGTGGAGAAAAGCGCGTATGTACAGCTGTAAGTATGTTTCATAGCTTTGATCTCAGCTTCTCATCTGTTTTTTTCAGCAGCAGCCTCTAGCACAGTGACAGCAAGGATCACAACTGAGGCTAACGCATCCGAAGAGCTGCCTTGTGGAGATTTATGTGTTGTTAGAGTCTTTTTTGGCCAGTTGAGCTGTAGTTGAATGTCCTCTATGGCCAGACATAGACTGTGTGCTTTTATAAAACTTGTTCTTCTGTGACTCACGCTGTACATTTGAATAAACCACCATGTACAGACAAATATGGTTGGTCTGGCTGACTTGCTGTATGAAATTCCTCTACAGACAGCTTCGTCTACAGAAGGTTATCGGTAAAGCTGTTTCATTCAAAACAACAGGCTGTGCACCCGAGTACTGAGCAAACATGCTGAGAAACTAAGCCACAGCAGCTTTGCTAACGTATACCACACTGTAAACTAAAGGTGTGGCAGCGATGTACACGGGTTGGTTTCTCTACAAGCCTATTTTACTACAGGCAATTTTCAAAAAACACTTTGTCTAAGTTTATACTTTGCAATTCTATTCAGTCAAAGAGAATAAAGTCATATATGGAGTTTTGGTAACAAATGGCTGTGCACGTTAAGCTTACGTCTTATGGTATTAGGTGGTATCGCATGAGTGCAGTTTAGGGCCAATACCAGTCTGTATTGATGCTTCTCTAGACATGTTTATTGTCCAAACTGTACTTTTTATATTTACAGTTTTAGGCAGTTTAAGGCAGAAGTGTGATGGTTTAAACATGCAGTTTTCACAATGTTTATTGGTATAATTTTCCATTCCCTGTTGGATACATTAGCATTGTAGCTCCAAAGCAACACTTAAAAAGCTAACTTTGGACAGCAACCATTTCTTGTCTGATTGGACAGGCGGAGAAGCTGTAAGTTAAATTCCTTTAGTTGCTTTATTAAGTTGTTCTGTTCATTTGCAATGCTGTCTGTAGGGTTTGAGTTGGCAAAGCTGGTCTCAGATCAGTGTAAAAAGGTCAAACTGTGCCTGGAGCCTGCCCTCGACTTATTTCCTAACCAAAAGCTGCTGGTCAGATTGTGTGGTCTGCGAGGACTGTGAGTTCTCAGTATTCAGAATTGTTGCACTGGGTCACACTGCCATTCAACAAGGCAGTAAACCACAAGCATGCGTCAGTAATTCGTCACTGATCCTGTAAACCAGTCCATCATTTGTGGCACGAGAGCATTCCCAGAGGATGACTGGAATGTGTGTGTGTGTGTTTGCGTGAGTGTGTGTGTGTGTGTGTGTTTGCGTGTGTGTGTGTGTGTGTGTGTGTGTGTGTGTGTGTTTGTTTGTTTTTGTACATGTTCAGGACATACAATGTGATTTTGTGCAAAATACAAAACTATCCAAAATTACCAAATGTTTGTTTAGGGTCAGGCTTAGTTTTCACATACATGTATTATTTCTTGTTACATGTTTTTAAAAGTATGTAAAAGTATATAAACAGTTCTCTGCAAATGTCAGTGACCACCCTTTAATTGATTTCCAGCCAAAACAACAGTGAAACTGCATAAGCTATGTATCATCTGTGTCAAAACAAACCCTTTGCAGAAGAAGGAAAGAACATTCTTAACTGTAAGCGAATTCATTCTGTGTAATTCTGGGGCATTTCTGTTTGTCTATATTGAAACTTTGACAGGTTGTCAAATTATGTCAAAAACTGGCAAATGACCAAAATGAAGATTTAAAGTTTAGCTCCAACAGTGAGGACATTCAGCTGAAAACCGGCTGAAATTACACAGAATTGTCCTAATTATAAATGCTCATTTCATAAACCTAATATCATAAAATTTTTTCCTGTGTGTATTTTGTCCATGTACTGTGTCTTTATTACAGCTTTCTTTCTTTTCAGGAGACTTGCTTTCACAGATTTTTCATAGAAATCTTCAGGGATATTTTTCCACACATACAAAGCTCAGTCTTAAAAGTTGGTTGCAAACCCAAAATATCAATTTAGACTTTTCAGTCCAAGACTTACTGCCTCAATTCCAGATGTGCGGTTTTGATGTTCTAATGCAAACCTTTATTGCGTTGAGTTGTCTTCTCACAGTCGAAGGATGGACAAAAACACCTGTGGATGTTTTCAGATTTACAGCAAGAGTGGAGCTTGATGTTCTCCTCTCTCTCAAAGATGACAGATGGTGACAGTTTCACTTTATGCAAGTAGATTATCTTATATTTAATCTCCACAGAAACATCTCCACGAAAATTTGTAACTTGCACTTAATGATAATTTTGACTGGAACTTCAATAAATGGGTGGTCTTGGACTTTAGCACAGTGTTGTATATGTAATAAATAAGGATACATACATATTATTATTACATATACACATATTATTCTTCATGGATACTTATATAATATATGTATATAATATATATATATATATATATACACACGTCCTGACATTATATAAAACAAGTTTTAGTGTGTTTTAAAGAGAGAGTAATAAAGTAGAGCATCTCATTCTGTGGTTATATGAGTCGGGTCAGGAGTTTTGTGGCTTGGAGGATTTGGGCTAATTTCACACACAGAAGCCTCTTGTTTGTGAGATATAACCACACTTTGTGATAACCACACGTGTTCTCAGCCAGGGACACTTTCTCTTTCTCTGTTTCACATGAATTTCTAAAGGCCTGAAAATAAAATGTTCAGAAATGTTCAGACTCCTGACAGGGTCCGTGCGCACAGCTTGAATTTAATGCTTCACATCCAGCCAAGATATTTAACAGCTTGGAAAAATGTTAAAGAATAAAAACATGTGCTGGTGCCAAATGTTTTCACAAACAACAGAAATATGCACTCTGTTACATCAATACTGTCAAATAAAGAGTTTGTGTATAGATGCAGTTTCTTATGAAATGTGATGAAGTTTAAGTGAAACAGCAAGAATGTTTGCTGCAGTCACCAGCAACCTCAACAGACCTTTCCTCCACTGTCTGGCAGCCTGTTTGTTCACCTGTTTTTTCCAGACGTATAAAGGACAATTGGTGCCTTTTATTGTTTTACTCGTCTGTTTAACATATTTTATTGGCCAACACGTTTGTCTTGTGATGTGTGATATAAATAAAGGTGTCTAGACTTGGCTGTTTAGCTGTGGCAAAATTTTGTAAAAATTGTTCAAAACCCTTCATTCCTCAGTCCATATAGTCTGAAAGGATCATTCTACTGAACTGGTTCAAAGCCAGACATTTAATTTCAGACTTTTAACTGACTTTTCACTGACCTTGTACCTTAATTGTACTGTATTAAATAAGAATTAAAATAATACAAATATGCTAATTTCATCACTACTAAAACTAGCATAACATAAATTACCAAATGTTTCAGTAGTGAAAACATTATCTAATTTTGAGCATAATTCAAAAACTCTAGCCAGTGCATGACTAGTCAACACATTTTGAATAGTACACACATAAAAGTCATAATATGCAGTCTCGCTTTCTGCTCTAAAATGCAGGTGTGTGGCTAAAATAATGTTCTGCCTATGGACTAAAACTCTTTTTTCATGATAAATCTAAATCCTTCAACCCTTCAACTTCAAAAACTCATTAATATCTTTAAAAAACATAAAAAACATGCATGACAGAACTGGACCTTGATGAGTGGAGGGGAAATAGTCAACCCTGTAGGACAATGACTGTAATAAGCAGGTAGTATATTAGTGGGATGCATCAGTGACAAATCACAGCCACAGAGGCACGAGGTGAGGATTTCGAGTAGGAAGGAAATGGACATATGGAATATCACACCATGATTGCTATACTCCCTACAGTATCTGAAATGGCCCATGTCACGGAACTATGTTTTTGGGCTATTTGGTTTCAAAAAGGTTCAGTCAAAATGTTAAATAAACAAATAAATAAATAAATAAATCTAATTTGCATATTAAATTCTTTAAAACCACCATTTCACTGTTTCCAGCTTTATTAATGTTTTCATGTTCGTAAACTTTCCCCTATTTCTAAAATAAGCAAACCTTCAGACGTTATATAAGCATGGACCGTCAGGAGGGGTTCTGAAAGTTCCAATTTGCTCATAAAACTCATAAAACCCTCAAAAATTCTCAGAAAACTCATAAAGCAGGTTGAAAGAGAGTTAAAATAGCTGGTTATACTTAAGCAGTACATCAAGTCCAGCCCCCTATGAACTCTGACTTCCTCTCAGGAACATGTGACGAAACTAAGCCCACCGATAAAAAAAGGGTCCAAGGCCAAGGTCACGACCTCTGACGTCAGATCACTCTTCCTCTGTGTGTTTGTACTAAAGAGTGAATATTTATACTCAAGGTCGAGATTTTGATGAACAGAGTCCTTGTGGATGACGGAGGTTTAAAGGAGTATTCCACAGATCTTTCCAAATTTCTACATGACAAAGTCATTAAGATGTGAACAAAGCATTTTGGAGCAGTTTGATAAGAAACACTCCCTTCTAGAGAAACATCTAGAGAAAGTTAGAATTGTTTACAGTGGTGGTGACAGGAACCAGATGTCTGAATAGTTTAAATCCTCTAAAAGCTAATTCACAGAAACTGAAACGTTGAAATGGCTATAAATATGATTAGTTTAAAAATGTTTTTACGACTACTTCATAATGTGCTAGGCTAATATGTTGGGACGACAGTTGAATCATGCTGGATTTCATCCTCTAGTGCAGGGGTTCTCAACCTTTTCCACCCCAAGGCCCACTTGATAATAACTACAAAGCATAACAGCCCACCAGAAAACTAAAACCAAACTTTTATATATACAATTTCTTTAAAAAAATGATTAAGGAAAAAATATCGATATGTCCAAATTCAAACAAGGGAGCTATGAGAGCACCCCAATGAACCTCTCCATCAGTGGCTAGCCAGTGGCTATGTTGTCTCAGACTGAAGATGTTTAATTAGCCTGCTACTGAGACATTTTTATGTGTGCATGTGTACACTAATATACATATATGTATATCAACATGCTTAATATAATACTAATATGATTATATATGATGTTTCTGGCCAAGTACTAACTACCTCTCAGGTATTGAATTATGCAGAAATTGATGAAATCCCCTTCAGTTCCTCATACCATCATGTGAAGAGACCTGTCTATTAGATCTCTCCATGGGAAGTTTGTGAGTCAGCTGCACTGATTATGTAATAGTATGATCGATTATGATTGATGGTATTGGTTTGATTATGAAATATACTTTACTGTGTAAACAGTTCCTTCAGTCACATTTGGGCATTCATTATACACTGCCTCTCCAAAAAAAGGTCACCACCTGGATTTAACTAAGCAAATAGGTAAGAGCCTCCCATTGGGTAATTACTGCATGGGTGATTATGTTTCAGCTGGCAACAAGTTATTGAACCGTAACTGATGCAGTGAGTAGCTTCTTATTTGTTAAACAACCATGCTGAAAGACACATCGTGGAAAAGATGTTAATCTGTTTCAGAAGGGTCAAATTATTGGCATGCATCAAGCAGAGAAAACATCTAAGGAGATTGCTGAAACTACTAAACTCGGGTTAAGAACTGTCCAGCACATTTTAAAAAAGTGGAAGGACAGTGGGGAAACATCACCTTCAAGGAAGGAATGTGGTCTGATGAGTCCAGATTTACCCTGGTCCAGAGTGATGGGTGCATCAGGGTAAGAAGAGAGGCGGCTGAAGTGATGCACCCATCCTACCTAGTGCCTACTGTACAAGCCAGTGCTATGATCTGGGGTTGCTGCAGTCGGTCAGGTTCAGCAACATTATGTGCCCAAAGACTGAGATCAGCTGACTACCTGAATATACTGAACGACCTGGTTATTCCATCAATGGATTTTTTCTTCCCTGACGGCACGGGCATATTCCAAGATGACAATGCCAGGATTCATTGGGCTCAAATTGTGAAAGAGTGGTTCAGGGACCATGAGACATCATTTTCACACATGGATTAGCCACCACAGACTCCAGACCTGAACCCCATTGAGAATCTTTGGGATGTGCTGGAGAAGACTTTGCACAGTGGTCCAAATCTCCCATCATCAATACAAGATCTTGGGGAAAAATTAATGCAGCTCTGGACAGAAATAAATGTTGTGACATTTCAGAAGCTTGTGGAAACAATGCCACAGCGAATGCGTGCCGTGATCAAAGCTAAAGGCGGCGGTCCAGCGGAATATTAGAGTGTGTGACCTTTTTTGGCCAGGTAGTGTATTATTAACTATAATAACTGAAGCATTCAAGTCAAATGAAATTCAAGTGAAATCTGTCTGTCATGATGTATTGAATCATTTCCTGCAGAAAGAGAACCGAATTACTGAGGTCACCTCTGATAATCACATACAGTACAGTCACCTGAAGAATATGCCTCATGCTGACCTCTGCTGAACAGAATGACTCAGAGGTCTAGCAGCAGATCTTAAGGGCTAAGGTGCTATTGTAAATCTGATATGAGAAACTCACTGTGAAAGCAAATCAGGGGATTTGACTAAGTACATATTTAACTGTTTCACTTACAGCTTAAGCCTGTATTACATTACACCAGTTCTACCCCAATTATAGCCACAAATCTTAGTCAGCCTACTTTCTGTCTAATGCTCCAGAATCCTTCGAGAGTTACTTTTCATACCAGGTGAGTGACATGGTCAGGGGCTAACCCAATTAGTTACCGATTAGAACTTGTTTGAGTGCCTCTGCAGCCTTTTGGAATCCCGATCTATGATAATCACTTCTTCTGAAACCAAGGGTACTAATAGGGAGTTTGTCCTCCATTGCTGCAGTAACACCTGGACAGGTTCTTAGACAGGGTCTCATGTCTAATGAGAATGTCTGGGGGAGACATTTTGGCATCAGTATGGATGGGAACATAGACTTATTAAGGTGGGAACAAACTGTGTGTGAAATGTCTAAGCCAACCCAATGCCTTATGAAGGCAGAGCTCAAAAGTAAGGAAAGATGCTGAACTCATGAACATTGCTTGTTGGATACCAAGCCTATGGATGTAGTGTAGGTCAGAATAGTTGGAAAAACACCAGCTATTATAGATGTGTGGTGCCGTTTGCAGGAGAAAAACAGTTCTCTAGTGTTTCACAAGCTTGTTTTGCTTGTGCTATTGATTGTACATCGCATGTTAAAAGAGCACAGACTATAGGAATTTGGATGTGGATTTTTAAGGGAAGTACCTCTCTTTGTGACCATACAGCAAGTTGCCCCCTAAATGTGTACAGCTGTAAAAAAAAAAGCCTACCCTGTAAGACTAGAAAGGCTTGCCATTACATGTTAAAACATTGTTGTGATGATTTGATTAATTAACTGACTTATATAGCCACAGATGCATTAGTGAAAAGGTGCTTATGTTAGTCCTCCACTCCAACTCATCCTGAATGTATGATTACTCCACAGTTCCACAATGAATACATGAATACATTAATTCATTTGAAAGATGCTTTTATCCAGAGAACTGAATCGTATTACAGGTGTAAGTGAATGTAGTGGTCTTGTCTAATGACTCTTACTGGTATAGCATGGTGCTCTTGCCCGGGTGGGGAAATAAACCCCAGTCTGCCAAACCCAGGACGGGGCAGCTTCATGCTTCTGCCTATGCAGGCTGTGCTGAGGGGCCCAGTAGCCAAAAAAAAAATACGTTTTGAACATGCTTCTATAGCAGCAGACGTCAGAAAAAAAATTCAGTCCAACAGGCAATTTTCTACCTACCCGACCACTTAAACTGCACACTTATTAAAATCTCCAAAACTCATTGGGAACCTACAGGATTCCCAGTCACAAGTTGTCAGTATTTTGAAGGCTATGTACTGTGGCCAAGGCTTTAAGGCCACAAAAAACTGCCTCACGTCCACATGACTTCATGCCGGTACAATAAAATACGAAGACTGTGCTGCTTTTTTGTTTATGTGAGGATGACAAAGCAGTTTGGATACATTTTATGCCTCATAGAAGACCACGACAGGCCTGCTGGCCTACTGATGAATCATGAAGTTCATGGATTTCTGTAGCACATGAACTGCAGCACCCGTCTACAAGCAGCATGTCCCCACATGAAACGGAGCCGGTGGAGTTTTCTTTTATCTGATAGAGTGATTTTAAGGGACTGCCCCTGGCCGTGTTTACAGACAGCACACAGTGGGCCGTGTGAGCCGGCCTGTGCTCTCTTGTCTTTTAGCTCAACTCTCTGCCTTTTCTCGGTAATGATTAAACTCATACGCTCATACTGAAGCAGCGCAGGGTCCACACCTGATCCCTCAGTCATTACAACACCACTTAGGCATGGAAACAACCACTGTATGTCATGTATGTTCTCTCCCACATCTCTTTATTCATGTTTCTAAGCCTGTATGTATCTTTCTCTTCATTTATCTCTGTTTTCTAACTGTTTCAAGGCCTAGTTTTCCAGCTTCTCTCTTTCTTCCACTATCTGTTAGACTCTCCCCATTTTCCCTGTGTTTTTAATGTTCTTCCCACTCTCTCCCATCCTTTCCCTATTTCTGTCTTCTTTAGCCTCTCTTCATTTCTCTTCCACTATAGCCATCCCTCCCCTCCTTTTTTCTTGCTCTCTCTTCATCTCTGTTTACCTTTCTTAGTCTCTATCCTCCCATGTCTCTGCCCCTCTCTCTCTGTTTCTTAATCTCTCTCTCTCTCTGTTTCTCATTCACCATATCTATCACCCCCTCCTTTTCTCTAGCTGGCTCTTTTTGCCTGTTTGTACTTCTTAGTCTCTCTCTATTTCTGCCTTATTTATCTCTCTCTCCCCTTCATCCAGAAAGCACAATATTAGAAGCTAATTAATCATTAAACTCTAGCACCTCAGCAACAACGTGAATTCAGAACAGTTCAGTTTAGCTCAGTCTTGTAGAAGAGACTCTTACCATAGTTCTATTTCAGTCTGGTCCTTCAAGCTTCAGCAGCTTCTTCCCTCTGTCCATACAATGCTTTATATTATTCTGTCGCTCTTTGGTGGAGGGAGCAGTGTGTTTGTGTGTTTCCCTGTCTTTTTATTATAGTGACTTTTTAGGCCAATAGCTGCGCCCCATTTCTGACCAATCGTGTTTGAGTGCAGTGCGAATGGGCGGAGTTTCAGTCGCGGCGCTGCGGCAGATCGGGCGTGGTTTGCCTTGACAAGCACCGCTGGGATTGGCTGGTGGTGTCCCATATCCTATGCCATGACTGTTTAGTTTCCCGCCGCTTGCACTGTGATTGGCTGGTAATAAAACTCACTACGTAAACCAACAGGCAAAGCAAAGTTAAATGTCATCATATATATATATATATATATATATATATATATATATATATATATATATATATATATAT
>CM067494.1:11920890-11943223 GCA_034552555.1 Semaprochilodus insignis | reverse complement strand
TGCTGTTAGGCTCTACAACCGGCGCCTCCCCAAGCAGAGCATCAGACACTCATTACTGTAGCACACTATATGGACCCATTTCTATCTATATATTCAACATGACTTAATTATTGTGCAATATTTGCTGCTGCACCTGTATACCACCTGTATCTTGTACTGACTCCTAACATCACTGTAATTCATGTACTCTGGCTGCCTATACCATCAGTATTTAGGTGACTGCTAGATCATCAGTATTTATGTTACTGGTGTAAGAGAACTGCAGCATCTATACAATATCTGTGCGATATCTTTCAGTAACTCTTTCAGCAATATATATATAGGCAATTACACATGTAAACGTGTATAGTTTTTACTGTATTTTATTTTTGCCTAACAACAGAGATGTATTTATTTTTTGTAATTTGTTATATTTTATATTTTGTATAACATGCACTTTAGTCTACCTCTTGCTCTGTATCTGTTTACTGTATATTCTGCTGTAATTGATGCAAATTTCCCCATGTGGGATAGTAAAAGGCTATCTTATCTTATTACAGTAGAATAATTAAGGTAATTACTATATTATTGTATATTATTTTAGGTATTGTATGTACAGTAATATGCTCAATAGCTGTAATCCAAGGTCCAGTCTATCTGCCTGTATCTACCCAACTTAAGCAGAGCTAATTAGGAAACTACTTGAAACAGTGTCCATGTGGTTTTACTAGGATAGTGTCAGTAGGCCCACAGTGAGAGCCATCATTTAAGAGGAAGTGGGCAAAGGTCTTTATGAGATGAATGACCACATTATATGGTGTTGCTGCAGTAAAATAATGCAATATACAACTTTCCATCACATGCACTTCTGGAGTGTGACATGTCTGATGTTAGCGTTTCTGTTTTATCAGTATTTCAGAGTTAATTTATCTATATTACCATGACTTAATGTAGCATATCAGATGGACTCCATTACATTGTGCCTATTACACTATTCATTACACACATGACCATTTCCGTGTCACTGCTCTGCTGAGAATGGCCCACTGACTGGTGCACGAAAATATAGAGTCTTGCTGGACACTTTTGAACATAAAATACACCTTCAGTCAATACCTAAACTGAATTCTAATGCTTGAAAAATTAAAAATTTTGGATTGCAGGCTGTTTTTGTTGAAAAGGGCCATTAAATCAATTGCAACCCTATTGTCATTCATTGTAGGCATTAAAACAATGGTTTTAAGGAATGAATGAACTGTAAACTGCTCTTCTAAATTCCTGTTAACAGGGCTATGTGAAGTGTACCTAATGGTGGGCTTTGTTGGATAGGACATTAGTGAGAGGTTAACTGTTTGATAATGACCCACTCTGTAACTTTGTCCCATCACATCTTTTGAGTCAGAAACACTTTCCTAGTGGTTTCTGAGTGTGTAGTGACACCTGCTGGATTGATCTGATTTTGAATGAGGAAGCAGGGGAACCAAACATTAATGAGAAGAATAAAAATGTCTGGATTTAAAGGTAACACTGCATATATGTTACTCAATATGTATGGTTTTGCACATGATCAGCCACGCTGTATATTTTAGTTTATTTTAGAGTTATGACATCATGTTTCCCTGGAAGTTTTTTGCGTTTTCATTTTATTTTATTTTTTATGCGTGTATGCTTTCGCTTTACTTTGCTTTTCCGAATGTTCATAATAAATGACCACGTTTTCTCATCTAATGTGCAATAATCTAGTTCACAATTAAAGGAATTCTGTTTAGATTTCACATGTTTCTTTATAAAAACTGCAAAATTAAAGGAAAAATGACTAAACACATTTCTGAGAGGTGTTTAAGCCATGGGCCAAAATAGTTTCAATACTATGCTAAAATAACATGTGCTGTGTGTTGGATGCTGGTATACTGGTCACCAGCAATGAATGCTGATATGCTGATCACCATCAAAACCATGTTGTGTTTTGAATGGTCATGCTGGATGACCAGCTACAGCAGCACCAGACTGGCATAGCCTTTGCGCTTTTTTCCTATTTAAATATTTTTAAATTGTATTGTCTCAACATATAAGAAGCAGAACAGCAACCAGGCACATTTATCAAACATGACTGGAGAAACAGACTGTAGTGTTGGAAGGAGTGATTGAGTAAAACATCCGATTTATTTTTCATTTAGTCCAGATCAGTCAAGGCATGTTTGGGGTCTATATTTTGTGTCTTCAGTTTAGCACTGGGTCTACGAGGCTAATACAAACAAAAGAAGCCAATAGTCAAATCTCTAAAGTGATTATGGTGAAGTTTTATTCATTTAGCACATGTACTATGTCCTCAACCATGCTGCCAAGTCTTGTCGTCTTTAAAGAAGCCAAGGATGTGGTTTGAACAGGTTGAGTAAGGTATTGGAGATGTGTTAATAGAAAAGATGTGTTGTTGTTTATAGTGCTTGTTAGCAGTGTTAGCCCCATAGCTCCAGTGCTAAGCTAAAGAGGTACCCAAATTTAGGCACCAAACGTGCCTTATTTGGGACTGGGGTAGGTGGAATGTTTACTATGTGGTTTACAACATGTTTTTCAAATGACTTTACCTCAGCCTTTTATTTCTTACTCTTTTAAAGGGATGTAATAAGCCCCTGTAATTCACAGCCTGCTAGTGCCTCTCACCCACTACAAGAGACAGTTGCTGCACTGGCCAGCTCCTTCAGTGACAGGCTCCACTGTCTGCGGTGTGTAAAGGAGAGATACCGCAGCTCTGTTCTTCCTACTGCTGTTAGGCTCTACAACCAGCACCTCCCCAAGCAGAGCATCAGACACTCACTACTGTAGCACACTATATGGACCCATTTCTATCTATATATTCAACATGACTTAATTATTGTGCAATATTTGCTGCTGCACCTGTATACCACCTGTATCTTGTACTGACTCCTAACATCACTGTAATTCATGTACTCTGGCTGCCTATACCATCAGTATTTAGGTGACTGCTAGATCATCAGTATTTATGTTACTGGTGTAAGAGAACTGCAGCATCTATACAATATCTGTGCGATATCTTTCAGTAACTCTTTCAGCAATATATATATAGGCAATTACACATGTAAACGTGTATAGTTTTTACTGTATTTTATTTTTGCCTAACAATAGAGATGTATAAATTTTTTGTAATTTGTTATATTTCATATTTTGTATAACATGCACTTTAGTTTGCCTCTTGCTCTGTATCTGTTTACTGTATATTCTGCTGTAAATGATGCAAATCGCTATATTATTGTATATTATTTTAGGTGTTGTATTGCTAAATGAATAAAACTTCACCATAATCACTTTAGAGATTTGACTATTGGCTTCTTTTGTATTTAGTCAACACTGTTTTATTTACTGTAGTCAACACTTACTACAGAGAGTTCTAGCGCAGAGACAGTACTGTAGTCAACACTTACTACAGAGAGTTCTAGTGCAGAGACAGTACCGTAGGTAGGGAGGGTGAAGTACCGCTGTAGGGCGCTGTGTCCGTCAGCAGGAGGAGCTCTAGACCGACTTTCTGTAACTGATGTGTAGTCCATTGATTCTGGGCATTGGTGGGTTGTCCGCCGGGGCACAGCGGCGTTATAAAAGCATTAACGATGGACGGAGAGAAAAGGAGAGAGTGAAAGACTCACAGAGCTCCTCGCACTGTGCTACACTTGGACTGCTGGTTTCGACAAAGCGCCACTAACAGAGGGATTCCGTACGGGAGGGAAAGTAAGAGGTAATGAAGACCACTTTAGTCTCTTTTTCAGCATCTTTTTCATTATTTTTTTGTGCACGTGCTTTGCACGCTACTAAGGAAAGCCTTTAAAATGCGCGCGCGTGTGTTGATCTCCTACGGTGAGGACCGTGTGCCCCAACTTCCATTGAGAGCAGACCATGTGGAAGCTAACGGGTTACACTGTAGTGCTGTCTTGTCAGTAGCGGTCTAACTAACGTGTTCCTACAAATGAATTGAGCCCGATTGGCTTCAGGGGAGGAATGCTGATGGAGTCTGTTTCCAGTGGCCGCGGCCACGTTCGAGTGTTTTGGCTACACGCTTTTGGGGGACAAACCACAAACAGCCCATTGATGCCGTTCAGGATGCACCATTCAATTAATTGATAAAAGCAGTAGGTTGAAACGTGTGCATCGTTCCCACATGCATGAGGGTACCTTAGATCAACTCAGTCATTGCTAAAAAGGAACCTGTTTATGTGAAATGTTTAATTCACATCAAAATCATGTAGCTGCCTGTTTCAGACAAGTATGAATTCATTGCATCACTTTTTTTTCAGTCTTGTGTAAGTGTATTGTGTTGCTGCTCAGTCTGTTGCAGTGTGTATTTGTATGCATGGTGCATTTGGAAAGTTAAAGGCCAGCTGAGAGACACAGAGGCCACTCTCCTGGACACAGGATGAAACTAGTCCAATAGTGAAAAGACTTTAATCATTCTCGAAGCGCAAGTGCACTGATTTTCCAGGGTCAGCAAAATCATTCCGAGTGGTTTGATATGAAGTGCATTATTCTAGATGAGCTTACCGAGTCACAGTAGTTGCTTACGGTGGTTATAGGAACCAGATGTCTAGCAGCCCCTGAAAGCCACATAGAAGAAAGTTATTGCACAAAACGGTTATGCATACGCCATTGACGTCACTGTTTTACAGCTGATTTACGTCTATTCAGAAGGGTGTTGTAAGGCAAAATTGTAAAGAATGCATTTTTCAGATTTACCACTTCAAACAGTACATTTATTAACTCTGTTAACTAATAGACACGTGAAGTTTGACTGGCTCGTTTCACTACAATGAACCAATTTCAGATTAAATGGCTCCAAGAGTTTTCGTGAACTTAATCATCATCACGTTTCTGAAGTTACCTGATAATTAGACCAAGACAATTTGGGAAGAAAGTCTAATTGCGATTTTTGGAATCGATACTGCAACTGCTTTAAATTGCCATTATGTTCTGTAATTTAAGCCAAGGCCTGTTATTTTGGCCAATAAGATCAAAACCTCCACTTTTTCTGGCTTAAGACTTCCTGCTGGTCAGCCATTTAATTGCGGTTTAATTGCGGGTCTGACCTCACAGCATATAGTTCTTTGGTTGCTTCTGATTGGTGTAACTAGCTATAGGCAGTTTACAAGCTCTGATATTAGGTTAATGTTCCCCACTCAAGACAAGATTGTTGATAAAATAGGCTATGATTAAAATTGCAGCTCTTGCGATGTGAAAATTGCCCTCTTTTAAATTGCAATTTCGGTATAAAATCTGTCCTATCTTCTTTCAGCCATATAAACAGCACACTCCGATTTCTTAGATCAGAGTAATCTCTAGAAATCCGAGTAAGAAAGCTGATAAAGAGAGCTGGATTTTAGCTCAGTAATCAGGTTTCTCAGCATATGGGCACTCTTACTCAGATTTCATTCACTCAGTCTGTGCATGTGTGAAAACAGGCCATGGTATAAAATTCTTCATGTTCTAAAAGAAGTATGTTTATATTTTGCCATTTGAGCTGCCAACGCTATAAAACAATTGCTTTATAAATTAGATTATTATTATAATATTTTTTTCAGCTAAGTTGACAGGTAAAAAAATTGGTTACTGTTAAATACAATTCTGTTACATTTACATCACGTTGTCTTCTGAGTTCATTGGCTGGTTGCGAAGCAGAAATCTGATTAGTGTCTGACTGGCAAAGACCGTAGACCCAGAGTGTCCCCATTATTTGATTACCCAAGTGCATGTAAACATGGTGAATGCATTGCTGCCAAATCTGATTTTGTGCTGTTCTCAGTTTGTTAAGTGCATGTAAACGCATTCAGTGTCATTTGCAGAAACTTTGAAAAAACCTGACAGACTTCCCATTTAAATGGTACGGTGTAAGGCTAGCTGTGGGTGATATGAACACAAATAGTGCAGTGGATTATGTAGCATCAATATATTAAAGTAAAAAACTACATAAGTAATATAATTAAATGATTAAAAAACAGCTCACCATACCAAAGTAATAATGTCATTCTGTTACAGCCTAACATTAGACCAATTAACAGCACCAGTATTGTAAACAGTAATAAAGGTGATAGATAAATACAGTTTTTGGTACAGTTTATTAAACATATTAAGTTTATTAGACATATTTATCCTTACTGGTATTCTTTTCACATGCTTTTTATATGCTGGTTGTTAGCAATAAAGCGCAGTATTTAAGATGACACATATAACAGTCCATTGTCTTTGTTTGTTTTGGGGCAAATTGACCCTATCAAGAGTTTTTAGACTAATGGTCCTTTTCAGTGATGCTCTGTTGAACAACTGAAGCACATTTAGTCCCTTAGCAACACTGCACCTGAAGTAATTTTACATTTTCAGGCTTTCTAGAACACCATAAAACCTTTACCCAATTGTTGCTGAAAAGTAACAGCCTGAACCTATTTAATTCAGTGACTTCATTCAGCACGTAGGCTGCTATATACCTTAAATGATTTAGGGCAGGTCTAATGAGTCAGAGCAGCTGTTTTCCATAAGCCATTTAAATACAGTCTGCTAATTGAAAAAAATAGCACTGTAAAAGCCCAGGAAGTACTGTTTGAGGCACTCTACAAAAGGAGAAGCAGAATGCCCCCCTGTACACAGCGGGGCCTCAAGGTATTTGAGGTCAGCACAAAGTTGGGGCTTAGTGTTCTCAGGCTTTGCAGGATGCTCATGGCTAATTAGTCATGTTATCTGGACTTCATGAGATCTGCTAAGACAGGTGTCCTCATTATTGCCAGGAATCAACCCTTTTTTGGTCCCACTTCAGCTGGATAGTGCTATTCCTTATTAAATATGAAGGATTTATTTAAAATATGAGGATGAGGTGTGGATATAGGCTACACATGTATTTATCTAGTGGTGCATTGTATGCTTAGCTACTCTTGTGCTTAAAACAAGTGAGTTCATACAGTTCCAGTCCTTAAGTCCATGTAACAGTCCTCCTATCATTAAACTCATACTTCTCCTACATACATACATAATTTAGCACTCAATACTGTAGCTTTTGATTAAACAATATATGTGTCTCAACTGACAGAAATGAAACTTAAATTTGACTGGGATTTCTGCCACTGCTGGTAGACCTGTATGACTGTATGATCCCATACCTCTGCAAATTCAGCTACTTTGTTCACAGTGTGGCCTTTGACGTCACCAAAAATCACTATACCATTAATAACATCTGCTTTGCAGTCCATTTTCCACACATCGGACAAGACATTCACTGCACTGTATCACCTCTTCTCAATCTGTGAATCCCGTCACATACCGCACAGGTATTTATAGCTTGATCATCTTTGTGCAGAGCCATCTGCAGGAGCCTGAAGTTACTACCACCTTAAACATATAAGGTGTCAGAAATTTGGTCCAGTGAGCTTACATATATGCACTCTGACAGACCAGTTTATTAAGTACACCTTATTAAGAATAAAGCAGGTATTATTTGTGTGGTGTATAAGTTATGTAAGTAATATGTTATCTTGTGATACCCAAAGTATCTTTAAACTTTTGTAGTCTATATATAAATAAAATGTTTCTCATCCTTTGGTACTTAATGTTTATAAGAGACTTAACTGACCTTTCATTTCTCTCGTGTACATTTGTATGGTAATACTACTCAGATAATAGCTACTCTATGCATGTGCTACACCACTGTTTATACAAGGTGAGCACGCACAATACCTGTACTTAAAAGTGCTCAGCTGTAATGAGTACTACAATGTTTTGCAATTCACAGCATTATGAGAACTCATTAGCATGATATTGAAGTGTTATACTGTACCTTAGCATTGCAAATTGTATTGCAGCATTACTTCACGACTCTGTAGACAGACTTATAAAACAGTCTGACACCAGTTGGATGAGTCATTGCTGCCTAGCCGTGCTACAATCAGCGAGACATGACAAAAAGACCCGCTTTAAATGCAGTTTGTCCTGCAAGGTCTGCTTCTCTGCCATTATAACAAAAGACAGGCTCTTGGTGTAGCGGCAAATAACAACAATTTGCAAGGGTTTTGCCTTACAGCTTTAAGTGCTTCCCAGACATAATACTTATTGGCGTCCTGTTTATGGATTATGTGTCTGCTTGATTGGTATGCTGCACTACTAATGCAGTTTAGGATGTAACTGTATTATTGTGCTTGAAATGCTTTGAACTGTGTTGGGTTTGATGTGTGCATGGGCTGCTTTCACTAATATTTCTGACTCCTTTGAATGGACTTTGTGGATTTGAGCTAGGTACCGTTTAAAAACGTTTGCATGCTCATTGTCGTTTTCCTCAGCGAGAGTGTTATCTCAGTCCTGCAGTAGTATATTTCACAAATGTACGTAATGTACCTATAACAGCCGTGTTTACTCTCTAGCCTCTGTTTTTGTGGAGGTTGAATGGGTTGCTTTGTATGTGAGCCTAAGTTTTAGTGCTGTTTGGTGATTTAAAGATGAACCACTGTCCAGTCAATGTGGACAGTGGTATTTGGCTCATGGGAAAAGAATGCTATTGACCTTGCCAACAACAACATCCTGTTGAAAAACAGAGAGGCACAGTTGGTTTGCTGTAGTATTGAATTTCTGGATCAGTAATAATAACCAATCATTGACCTAAGCTTGTGTATTTATCTGTATATATATGGGTGAGAATGTGTGTGCTTGTATGCTTCATTAAGTACACTTCACTGTATCTACGCTCACTGTCCATTTGATCAGCTCCACTTACCATATAGGAGCATAGTATAGTAGTTCTGCAATTGCCAACTGTAGTCCATCTGTTTCTCTGTTATGCTTTGTTAGGACCACCCCAACAGGACCACCACAGAGCCGGTATTATGTTTAATAATAATACTGCAGGTATTACATTTAACTGGACTTAGTGGGTGACACAGTATGCCAAATATTGAATACAAATCACTGTATTCACAGAGCAGCACTACTGGTTCTTTGTCCTCAGTAAATATCAGGACATATTGTATCCGAGTGTCAGAGTATCGCAATATAGTATTTTTGATGTATAACCCACCTCTAGGAACATGTAAAGATGTGCAAGAAATTATGTCATTAAATAAAAGAATTTATTAATAAACGTCACCAAAAATCACCAAAAAATTGCGTGCAATTTTGAGGACTTGCATTGTGCTTCATCCCCCAGCTGTTCGTAAGTAGAAATGTCTTCTTAAAATTGACTTGCTCAGTTTTCATGAAGATGCTGACATTCAGTGTTTTCTTATTTGGGATTTGTTCTCAGGTAAGAACCTACACACACTTAAGAGCTTACGGTGCAAACAGTCCTGCGGTTTAGGAATCGTTAATATGGCGTAAACCTTTTATATTTAAGATATTATATTTAAAAAATATTTAAGAGATTGGCCCATTGCTAGTAATAAGTGGAGGTGGTGTTGGGGAGGTTGGGGGTGAACATTATATTATTAGTTGGTATTATTTTGTTGTGTTGATAAAGTTGTAGAAAGTTAATTTTGGATCATTGGCTGCAATGATGTGTACTTCCGATATTGGATCGACAATAATAACATTGGCCCAATAAATCGAGATGGTAGAGTTCTCGCTGGCTGGTCAGGGGTGTGCTTATGGAGTCTTTTCCTAAGATGGAGGAGCAACTGAGTTGGTTTCAATCAGCCAGTATTAACCCTAATCCCCCCACTCTGTCTCTCTCGCACACATGGATTCCCAGTGGAATAGTAGGCTGTCAGGGCCCGAGCAAGTCTGCGGCCTGAATGAAGCGTCTCTTCTCTATAACTTCAGGCCAAAGTGGATTTTATTTATCTGCCTGCATTGAGCCCGGGGCTTAGCATTCCTGTTTGATGACACTATGACTCGAGAAGGAGTTTGGGTTTTGGTGACAACCTTTTTCTCCGGGGCGCTAGTCCTGTGTGTCTTGGTATTTCTGTGCTACTTCACCTGCCGCCTGGCGTCCAGAGTGCTGCCGGTTGGAGCGCCTATGCATCTCTGAGCAAGAACCAAGCTTTGAGGAGAGCTAATGTCTGCCTGACCATTATACCCCTGCACTCTGTGGAGGACATTTCAACTTTAATCTCTTTTCACAGTAACAATAAAAAGTATGTCTGTTTTTTCACTTCAACAACGTTGATGGATTATATTTGCATGATGGAAGTGTGTGGGATTCCTTAGGCAAGTTGGATTTTCTTCTTTGTAGGTATGCAAGCAAGGGGACATTACAAAGTTGTCTTTATTGTATCCAAATGCTGGTTTTATTGTGGCAGTTATGTGGTTGTTTGATGTGAAGTAAGCTGCGTTTGTGCTGTCTGTCGGCACGGCAGTCTTTGTGAAGAAGAGATAATTGTTTTCACAGCACCTAGTTCTCAAACCAGTTTAACACAGAGTCACAACATTTCACACACAGAGACCCAGCATCTGATAACAGTTTAAATAAAAAATATACATTATTATGGATTATATTCATAAAATGAATTACTATTTTCATTTTGTAATACTACAGTATTTTGAATATCATCTGAAATATTTAAGTTTTCATAGGAGAAAGCAAAGATATCCAACTTCTTCTTCTTCTTAGTGTAATTATTATCATTAGTAGTGGAAGTAGTAGTTTTTTTGAGTATTGCAAAAAATGCACATATTGATTTTGCAACTAAACAGGGCTTATTATTATTTTTTAAAATTATTATTATTAATAGTAGTAGTACTGTTAAATAGAGTCAGTTGCATTAAAGAGTCCTGTTATGTCAATAATGTTTATAATTTTATTTTGAGGTCTACTGGAATAGATTAACATGCTTCAGTTTTCCAAAACACATTTTTCTCATGCTGTACATCTGTAATCACCCTCTGTCTGAAACGTTCTGTTAGAGCTCCTGGGTGTCTTAAGCCCCACCTCCAGATGAGCCCAGTGTGCTCCGATTTGTCAGCTAACTCACTCTGGTCTGATTTGTTAATCTGCCAGAGCAGTTGAAAGCCGTAGTGTTGTGTGCAGGGCATGCCAAGCTTGTGGGGCAGTAAGGATTGTGTTATGAGATGATGTCATCTTGTAACAGGGAAAAAGGCTGGAATTCCACGAGAAGTTTCAGGAAGCTGAGAAAAGTACTTTCTGTGGTAGAGAGTTTCTCCCACTAGCATGTACTTTGAGCTGTAGATTTTTGCAGGCCGTCCACATACACAAAAATCTGTATAACACTCTAAAAGAAAAGGCAAAAAAGAAATATGCAATAAAAATTGCAACAAAATTGTAAAAAAATGTCCCCTTTAGAATGTTAATCCTACTAAATCTGGCAACCCAGAACCCAGAAATGTTTGAACAGTAGTGAGTGGTGGGAGCAGGAGCAGCAGGAGCAGCGTCTTTTGACCATTATCTTAAAAATGAAAAGAAAGGAACAAAGAAATGACGGCATGCTGAACTCCACCACACTGGCTTTAACAGACAGTCTGATTAATTGTCATACAGCTCTGGATTAAATCAAATTAAATTCTAATTATAAAAATAATAGAAATTGAAACCATATTATATATGTATGTATTAAAATATCATTACTTGGCATCTGTGTATTGATACAGTATTGCCACATAAAATATTACAATACTTTGTTGTATTTGATTATTTCCCCCGTCCCTAGCACTGTAAAGCATATGTGTATATATATATATATATATATATATATATATATATATATATATATATATATATATGTGTGTGTGTGTGTGTGTGTGTGTGTGTGTGTGTATATATATATAAGGCTCCATCATAAATTATTACACCATGGCAGTGTTGATTGATGTGGGGCTTCCCCTATTACACTGAGTGTACAGAGAGAGAGATGAAGAGAAAGAGAGAGTTAAATAGAGAGAGAGGTGTCCAGTTAATCAGCTTTGTCATGCCTATTAAACCCCTCTGTGCAGTGGCACTCAATCTCATTAAAGTGACCTTCAGTACAACGCGAAGGGGAGCCACAGTAAGAGCAGCTGAACACTGGGCTGTGTTTTCATTACACCAGTGTCCTCCAGTCCGGTTCCTGGTGTATTCCTGCTCTAACTTACCTGATTTTACTAATCAGCTAACCAACCCTGTTTTACCCTATCATCACCACTGTGCAGGTTAGCCATAGTAAAATGGATCAGCATGTGGAATTAGGGCTTTCTGTGTGCTACCATGTCTTCTGTCTCTATATAAAAGAAGCTCCATGCTGCCTTTATTGTCTCGTGCACTGTGATGGTGTCAGCGGAGAATATTGTACATAGTATACAGTGAAACAGCACTGCAGGTGTGGGCAATCAGTATTAGGATGGTTAAAATTTGGCATTAGGATATTAGCTGAGTTTAATATAAAAAATGATAAGCACATTTTAATGTTTTAAGCCTCTGCTGCTGCTGCTGTAGTCCATTCTAGGCAAATTAGTTAGTAATATTATCACCAATAGTGATGATGAAACAAAGGGGAAGAACATGACATTTTCTTTTTAGCAGCTACTCAGAACGACGACAGATGCGTAATTCTAATAAGCAGAAGTACATTCTCATGTAATTTAACTGAGTGATCTGCGATAGAAAGCAGAATTTTTTTTTCTGATAAGCCAGTCCTCCCAGTGTGGACACGTTGTAGTGCAGTAAGATAATCAAGTAATATTTACACGATATAGAAGTGGGAACTTATATACACACACTTTTTGGATTTTTGATAAATTACAGCATCTGATTACATAAATCTTTGGATTTAACTCAATTTAAAGACATCAGATTAAGAATTCTTAGGTGATTCTCCCAATTCGCTTTTCTATTTCTGCATCAGCACAGGGGATTATGTGTATTTTACTCAGTTTCTCATTGAGCTGTCTCTTTCTGCCAGACTTTTATGAGAGTGTATTAAACATTTATGAAAGTGAAATGTGAATAACTTCAGGTGTTCTCGAGTGATGAGGCAGATTAAGCCAACTCCCCGGCAGTACCATAGGAAGTGGGTACAGAAGAGGAGAAAATATCTGCTGTAGTTGTTTGAAGGAAAGAATCCCAGCTGGTAGGAAAACTGTTTGTATATGATTTACCTAACTGTCAAGCAGAAGTGAAGAATTAATAGAACTTTCCACTCCGCTAAGAAGTTTGAGTTGGATGAGCTTGTCTCTAAGTTGAGTTTTAATTTGAACCATAATTTGGCTTTTATTCATAAGAGTGTTCTGAGAATCACTAGTTTGGGTGCTATAAAGAGGTTGCTTGATAATTTTATGCTGAGCATCCACTTAGAAAAGCTGGCTGTACTTAGAAATCTGACGCTCTACTGCAGTTATGTATTTTCTTTGCAAATAATTTATTGATTTAATTTGGAAAATTATGCTTAAAAAACTGGAAAATCAAACAAATGGAAATGTTGGAAAGATTTTCATTTGCAAGTGGACTTGCCCTAATTATTATCACGATAAATTGGGTAAAATTATACTTTTCCAAGCATATTGTTAGGGATGCACCAGTCTGGGGTAGATGTTGTTAATTGATTAATTTTGATTAATTGATTAATTTTATGGACGTATCTGCTGATACAGAAATGTTTATGGCGTTTAGAAATGAACACTAGATCCAGCTGGATAAGTCTTACAGAGAAATATTTAAAGAATTCTTTGCAGTGGCATGCAAGTTGTATGCAGACTTTTATCAGAACAATCAGAATATTTTACCAGAATAAACATCCTCCTCTCTTAGGTACAACAAATACTTTATTAAATATTGACTTGAATATCACCCAAATCTGAACATCTGCTGATGCTAATACAAAACTATTTTTATGCATCTCCATACATATCATGGATAAAGCCAGTATTTAAAGAACCTTAGGCATCGAAGAGGGCACAGTAACCCTTGTTTAATTGAATTTAGTAAATTGCAGTGAAATGTTAAAACCTCAAATTTTGACTAACTAAATACTGTCAAACTTATAGTGCAAAGTGAACATGGCAGATCGTAGCACAAGTGTTATCTTGTGTAAGAATGTAGTGTTTAGAGGAAGAATGCACTACATGGTGTATGTGTTGGATAGTGTAAGAACTTAAGGGCAGGAACAGAATGTACAGTAATAAGAATGTTGTGCAGGAAAGGTTTGAGAATGAGCCTGTTACCCCCTTTGTGAATATGTGTGGGGCCCTGCGCGGTGTGCAGCATGCATATTCTGTTTATTTCCTTCTAAACATCTCCATTCTGTTTCTCATTTCAGTTACATCCTTTTTTTCCTGTGCTGTTTTCCAGACTAGGCTGCATGATTCTCAGCTTTACTGCTTCCAGTGACCTTTATTTCAGCAAGATAACTATTAGAATGTGGATGTATATCAAGTCTTATTCCAGGACAGAGTGTTTTTAACCTTTGCACTGACATTTAGAACATCCCTAAGGCTACATAATTCATTACTTGTTTATTATAGAACAGTAGGTTAGAATATTGCTGTTGAAAAGTGCTAACCTCCAAAGCAGTCACCGTATAGCGAAGGGAATAGACATGTTAATAACTCAGGAGAGTTCTACCATTTACTACCTGTATTCAATATGGTTAATAAATGCAGACATATTGATTAAAATTTCTGCATGATTCAATAACTGAAATGTAAATTCTGAGTGGTTTGAAATGAAACTTTGGTAACACTTTCTGTGATTGAATCAGGTATCCATAATGCATTATAGGTGAATTCATAAAGAACTATAAAGCATTCTTAATGTTTTATAATGCTTGACATAAGTCTATGTAACTGTACATAAGTGTTCATAATCACTGGTATATAAACTGGCATATCAACACTGCTGCACAAGGCTTCATAGCGCAAAGCAACAGATTTTTCATGTTAACATTATTGTTGAGATCCGCATCATAAAGCTTAGTATATTCATTCACATAATGCATTAATTCATCATGCTAATCAATAACATCGCTTTACTTAAAGTACTTAAACAAGGCTTATAAGTGTTCTTTAGATGTCATGCACTTACAAAATCATTTTAATTTTTCTGTTACTGTTCATTTCTCTGTTCTCTGTTACTGTTATTATGCTTTAAGGTACCGGTTTCACTATATATAATGTTAATAACAGGAAAAAATGAATATGTATATTATAATGCATTATGTCACTTTGTGCTATTAGGTGTTATACTGGCGTGTTATAACAGTTTAGGTGTGTAGTTATGCACATTTATACACAGTTACAAAGGCTTACGTTTTGTATTATGAAGGCTTCATTGCGCTTATGAATGCACTTATAATGCATTATGGATACCCATATCAATCATTTCTTGTAAATGACTGCAACACAAATATAACCATTTTATTTGCTATCCAAAATGACCAGTAAACTCATATAACGAGGGCTTAGAACCAAAGGAGCATAAGTGACATTTTGGGTAAAATGGGTAAAACGCTCTTGATGAGCTTGTTTAACTCCCAAACAGACAAACATGAATTGTTAATCAATTTAGATGTTGTTAAACTGCTGAAGAAATGTTATTAAGCAGATTTCAAAATGAGGAGCAGCTAGATGATGATGGGACAAATGAAAACATCTAGAATTCAACATCAGTGATGAGTAATACAGGGTACCTAGACTCTAATGGTATGTTTCATCATGTAGGTACTCAGTTACTGCTTAGCCACGAGTGAGAGAATGCAGAGGAGTGAAAGACAGCCAGAGACAGTGGAGATGACTGGGGAATACTGGGGAAGTCAAACAATGTACAATAAGGCACAGGGAAAATGAGGAAGAGGAAGCGTGTGTCATCCGGACATTAGTGTCAGTGAGTGTTGAAGAGAGCAGATGTAAACTTGAGATCCAGCACAGAGAAACGTAAAAATAACTTCAAGCAAAGCCATGTGAATTCCGAGAACATCCATGTTTCAGCTCAAAAGGTCATGGTAAAAGTTTGTTCTTTCTATCATTACAAATGCGATCGCAGTCAGAGAGGGAAGTCATTTTTGATCAGTTCTGGGTAATGGAAGATGTGACCATACAGAGGGGCTTTATCGTTAACCACACAGGCCCTCGTTACAAAAAACCCTGGTTCTTGAACTGGTTTCGTTCAGGCTTCATAGAACCTTGGTACTGTTCAAGGAACGAGTCCGCATTTGCACCAGCTTCTATTGGAACCAAGAACTGTCAAAGGACACGTTATCACTCCAACAGAGGGTGTTGCACAGCGTTAGTAAACAGTACAATAAAGCAAGTATGACTCAACTACTGGTGATACAAAGACGTAGAAGAGGTTCTTTAGCGGACCACTGGGTGTTGCCATTTTTGCTTTCTTTTCCCTCAACAACTGACATGCCTGTGGATGTCGTAGCGGTTCGTGGTGAAGAACCTACTATTCTTTGGTTCCAGCTCAGAACTAACTTTTTTAGGTTCTGAACCTGTTTATTTTTGGTGGAAATGCACCAAAGGTTCAAACTTAGGTGCTTGAACTGGAACAGAACTCAGAAAAGGTCTAACAGTGACAAAAATGAAACAGAGACAGACAAGTCACCACACTGAGTCAAGCCACTGTATACCAGCCTACCACACAGGGAACGCAAAGTTGAGTATGATTTCAAAAGTGTGTTTTCTTTCTGAGACATTTGATATCTCAGAAAAATTTGCAGGCATTGGTCAGTTAGGTAATCTAGGAATGTCCACCACAAGCCTGCAGGGAAAACTTTCACCAGGAAACAAAACCCTAGAAACAGCAAAAGTCAGTGAATGTAACAAAGATTTATTATCTCTATTTGCAGAAATGTAACAAGGCGTGAAAAGTGAATCCTGAGAAACTTAGGGTTCTATAGGCATACATCGAAACTGTCCAAAGAATAACAAGTATCTCCAAAATGGCAGCTTTACAGGAGAGGGCAAAAACCTTATATAATTTTAATGTAAGTCAAAGGAACCTGACTTTTCTCCAAGCAATTTTGGGCCTTTTCTGTTGGTTCATGCATCATGAAATGTTCACACAATGTAAACGGCAGCTGCTGTGTTTAAATGATGAATAAAAGGAAAAATGGACAAAAAGGAGATACATGTTTTTCTTTGGACAGTGACGATATTGAGCTTAGACTTTAACCAACCTACAAAAGATGTATGCATGTAATTTGAGTGGTAAAAGCATTTAAATGCCACTGACAAACAAAAAAATCCATGAAGAACAATACAACACCCACCAGAGGACAGAGAACACAAAGAATATAAAGAACATGATAAGAAACAAGCACCACAACAGCCTCTTTTGATCTGATCCTTTACACAATACATGATCTGAATCAAAATCGCAGACACAAAGAGAAAAACAGTTTGTTGGTAGAAGATCAAATGTCAGTGCTACACAAAGAAGGATCCAAAAGGTACTCAGTTCAAATAATAACTGTCTGATCAAACATTTAGAATGCCTGAGGATGGAGAACAGAAGACCAGAGCTTCTCATGGAATGGAACCTTGAAAAAGGTTATATGTGTGTCCACCTGGGATCACCACTGTGAAAAGGAAGACTTACTTACACTGAGCATGAGTGGCAGTATCCCTCACTCCTGTGTGGACCTCTACCAGGCTTTACAAGTCAGTCAGTCAGTCGGAGTAGACTACTATCTCTTTTCTAAATCCCTCGCAAGTGTTCATTTTCTCTAGATCCAGTGGCCTATTTCAATGTTTCTCAACCGTGGTCCTGGAGGCACCCCGCCCTGTGCATTTTAGTGCTTTCCCTGTTCTTAGCACACCTGATCCAACTTATCAGCTCATTAACAAGCCCTTACAGAGATGCAAGGCGGGAAGGGGGGGGTGTTAAAGCAGGGAATCCACTAAAATGTGCAGGGCAGGGTGCTTCCAGGACCAGGGTTGAGAAAGACTGGCCTATTTCGTATTCCCAGTTAGCCTACTTTCAGTTATGGCTAAATGTCAATAATTAGTTATTAATCTTTGGTTAAAGTTATTAAATGCCCCTAGTCATTCAGTTAATGATACTTGCTGTCATTGTTTTATTATTACAAAGACAGCTGTAATGTCGTTTCAGTTGCCTATCTGGCCAGCTGGTTAAGTGTCTGGGATTTTTATTATTCTAGCCAAATTGATATTGTTATGAACTAATTTGATGTAAGTACTTTTGATGTATGTGATATATTATTTTATCACAATGGATTGTTGTTTCTTTAAAAGTTATGACTGCAGTTCTTGGTTCATATTATTATTATTATTATCTAAATTTTTTATTTTTAAAATGGAAAACATTGGTGCCAGAAGGGCACATGTGACTTTTTTCGCATTTAAATATTTATTTTTATTTTTTACATGCCAAAATATTGTTTAGTGTATTGTCATCCACAAAGCCAGATCAAACCATGGTCTTTTTTTTGGCCTGCAAAATTAGTGAGATGTGCCTTACAGCCCTTTGGTTCTCACCTCCTGGGTTTTTAATAGTGTAATAATGAAGGCGTGTTAAACCAAAAAAATGTTTTCTTTGGATACTAGTATGCGTTAGATCACCTCCCTGCTGGAATGGATTTGAAAGCATGCCGAAACCTTATATGAGAATTTTCAACAAAGTGTGTCAGGTATCAGACAACGTGTTCGTACCCGTTTCAAATAAGAGTTTTGTGTGAGGTGGATTGTAGAGATCTTAAGTACATTAGACGTTCGGTTCCTATCACCACCACCGTGAACAATTCCAACTCCAATTCCAAAGTTTCTTTGAAATGGTTAATTCACATCAAAGCTCTCTGAATGACTTTATCTCTTAATTATTGCACTATGAATACATTTTTAAAAAATCCCTTTAAACGTCTGTTAACATAAAGAGATTTTATTCCGGGTAACTGCTCATTAGTGTGCAGTCATCATATTTCTCACTCCTGCTTCTTTGTTCCGGCTCCAGGCTTGATTGTGGAACGCAGCAGGCATTTGGAAGACGGTGCTCTGAAGTCAGAATGATGAAGGTTATCACACTCCTTCTCTTGGGCCTGGTGTGGGGAGGCTTAGGGAAGCCGCAGTTTCCAGGTGAGCATTACTAATCACTGCAATGCGATGCTTAAGCCACTCTGTAAATAGAGCTGTGTTGCCCTAAACAACATTTCATCCTTACATCATTGTAGTTCATTCAGTGGTCACTTCCACAACCTTAACTTCCATTGGCTTGCTGTAGCTGTAATGACTTAGCTTGGATATAAATAGGAGTGAATGGACTCTCTAATAGGATTGCCTGATGTGTGAGAATGCTAGTACAGTGATTGTAATACTACGCAGAGCACCTGTAATATGCTCCTAATATGATAAGGATCAGACTTTAACCTCAAGTTTGACAAAGTACCAAATTTAACAATATTGATCTAACTTTCTTAAATGATGACCGCTACTTTTCTTCCCTAATGAGATAGACAACCCAGTATTTAAACCCACCTGCAGCAATATAAGTGACAGTTTTATCTCTGCCTCATTATTAAACTCTTCATTTTAGTGATACCCCCTATTGATAAATGGTACAGAAGTCCTACTCCTTCTGATATTTCATCAAGTTGTAGCTTTTCACGTTACAGAGTATAAAAACGTGAATAGCATCAGGCAGTTTTGAGGTAATTGAGGTATTTCCAGAACTTTTACTACCTCCGAGCATTTCCGGTACAAATGCATAAGAGAAGGTGTTTACAACTGCACAATGGAACTTACGGTCCTTGTTCTAGTTAATGGTTCACCTGATGCAACTGGAAGCATTATAATAACCATACTGTACTTTTAGACATGATCCTGTCCGGAGTTACGCAAAAGTTTTTTTCTGTCACACTTGTAAAATAACAAGAACACTTGCACTGTGAAGGCCAGCATGAATGCTAATAACATTAAAGTTAGCTGGCTACGCTAAGCAAGCTTATCATCACTGTCCAAAGAAAAACAAGTATCTCCAAAATGGGAACTTTACAGAAGAGGGCAAAGCCTGTTTTAACTTTAGTCAGTGGAACCAGACATTTTCCAGGCGGTTTGGGGCCAGGTCTGTTGGTTCATTCATATTTCACTCAGTATAACCAGCGACAATAAGGATGTAGCCAGCTAACTTGAATAAATGTTATAAGCATTTATGCTGGCCTCTGCAGTCCAAGAGTTTTTGTTCATATTTGTGACCTACAGTTCATATTTATTCATACAGTTGTGACAGAAAAAAAAGTTATGTCACCGTATTGAACTTGAAAATGGCAATACAATGAATACGATTGGTATGTTATAATGGTATATTCATACAATGAATATATCATTTGTGTTTACATTCTGTTGGTATCGATCTTGAGGTTAAAACCTGGAACCTTTAGTACAGGACTGACGGCCAGTGGAACAAACACAGTTCTAGTTTTCCACTTTTTTGCAGAATTTTTTTACCTGGTTTCTTTCCTCATGATCCAAGGTGCAGATAAAAGAAAGGACCTGTTTATGTAAATTAAATCATATCTGTTTATTATTTGACCAAAAATAATTTACTTTTATTAGATTACCTCACAACTCACAATCACAGCAAACTGTGATTGGCCAAGATGCTCCCAGCTCAAAGTAAAAAACATTGTGATTGGCTGTTTTTGCATATTCAAGACTTCTGTGAAATCAGTATTGCAAAAACCAGTACTGCAATGACAATATACAGTGGTATGCAAAGGTTTGGGCGACCCATTCAAGCTATTGATTTTTGATTTTCTGAAAAAGTATGTACATATATTTAGAAAAAAGTTGTAAAATTATTATATAAAAATAATATAAAAACATAAAATCTGGTCTATGGCAAAAGTCTAAATTAAAAGTTAAAAAATGAACTAAATATGTGATTTGACAAGACAAGGTCTGTGGTCATAGTTTGTGGTGCACAAAGGTGATTAGATCTCCTTACTCAGTCATGTAAACATTTTGTTTGCACATGTGGTTGTAGGATAAGAAGCTTATGTTCTCTGAAAAAGAGACACAGAGTCAGAAACACTGTTGTTACTACTTCTCTGACATCTGTGGTTATGACATCTCTTGTGAAAAATGCTCCACCTGACATTGTAGTTTTTAGAGAACAGAAGACTTTTATTTTGATGGAAGCTCTTGAAATAGAACTAAAAACACATCTTTCTCTGAAATTGTAGGCCTTGTATTTAAGGTTGTTATCCACTGTTTGAACAGCGATGTGTTGTTTAAGCAAGAGAAAACAAGAGAGGAGATCGTGTGAATAACACGATGACCTTGAGTGTTCTGTTCAGCAGTTTTGCAGAGTGAAAGAAAAAGTGCACTGTGTAGTTGAAACTAACTTTCGTATACCATATAAGGCCCATTGTGTTGTTGTGTCTCGCAGAGCAGGAAAAGGACCCTGTTTTCTGGAATACGTGGGCACAGCGGACACTGATAAACGCTCTGACACTTCAGGAGCAAAATAAGAACATTGCCAAAAACATTATCCTCTTCCTTGGAGATGGTAAGTCAAGCTAGTGATGCTGTATTGCAGTGTATCTTCATTTGTTCTTTTCATATGTTATTTTTTTTTTCAAGCAAAGTGATGGTTTGGGGAACAAATGCGTTTCTACATTTGTTACCATTATTCCAATTGTAGTGGATTAGCCAGTACTTATATAAGAAGATTGCATTGTGTTTAGATAACAAGTAATGAGAGCTTATGTATAAACTTCAGTTCTAAAACAAATCCACTTTGACCTGTAAATGAACCTAGAGAAATTTAGTTTTATTTACTATATGCTTTTTATGCTCATTCTGAAATTGATGCCTGCAAAATGTTCCAAAAAGGTGGGGACAGGAGCTATTTAAGGAACTAGAGAATTGAAATGTTTAAAAAAATCTGAAACGGATGATGCACTCATGCCTAGGTATAAAAGAATGTCCAGAAAAGGCTTAGTCCTTCTGGCTCGACACTTTGCCATAAAATGCATCAGTGAATAATCCAGCAGTTTAAAAAATACCCATCCTCAAAGAGCAAGGTTAAGTTTTATTTGGTATTTCCACCATCTCCAGTGCATAATATCTTCAAAAGATTCAGGTGTAAAATCTGAAGAAATCTCTCAGCATGAAGTGCTGAACTGAATGCCTATGACGTTCGATGCCTCACACAGCACTGCATAAAAATCTGGCATGTGTCTGTGATGGATGTCACTACATGGACACTTTGACAAATTATTAGGGCTGAAAGATTCATTGTTACTGGCAACTTACTGGCAGTCTGGCACAATACGTTCAGTGTTCGAGCCTCAAGACAGAAAGAAGTGGATATTCTGGCCTTCTTGGGAAAGCAATATCAGGCCTGAACCTTAAATTGTAGAAAATAACAATTACAATTTACATTGCAGTCATAATACTAGTCTGAAAAATCTAAATTTAGATACCCCCCCCCCCCCCC